>ULGQ01000009.1:260245-416792 GCA_900519045.1 Yarrowia divulgata
AAAAAAAAAAAAAAAAAAGTAAGCCAAGGGAGGGGGGCGGAAGCGACGATGGTGATGTACTCAGGTGTTGTGCATGAACCTTATGACTAAGGTAGGGTAACTGGCGGAGTGCAGGCAGAAATCTGCACAAGGGAGGGTGCAGAAATGTGTGCAGACGGTTAATGTTGTTTGGAGGATGGGTGAGGGTGGTTAGAGGGGGGCCAATGAGGCTCGGAAAAAATGCGGAAAAATGCGGAATCAATTTCCCCGGATTCTCCATCGCCGGACCGGCCGGCTGCTTTTTTTTCGAGCCTCTTGCTCCACTGCCACAATTTGTATCAACTTAAAACCCACGTTTTTTCTCTGCAAAAGTCTTTGTTTTGAATTTTGCGATTTTCATATCCCGATGATGACGCCGGAGGAACGGCAGAACGGCGCGAGAAAATTAGCCACAGCTTGGAAACGCTGACAAGAGAGAGATATGGCCGTGGGGGGGCGTGCTAAAAATAGCTGGAAATTGTTCCATTGAAAACTCGGGCAGTTGCGAATTGCTGCGAATTATGGCGAATTTCCAACACACGCGCGGCTGAAACCTAGACTGGGTAAATCAATAAAATCGGCGGAAAATCAAGATAAATCAGAGACACTCGCTGCAGCGGGTCCAGAGCCTAAAAAACGTGCTCCCTCCAGCCAGAGCCGCGATGGAACGTGTCAACGTGTATGGAAGCATTTTTCACGGTTCTACAGGCTGTTATTATAGCTGAAAGTGTCAGGCGTTGGCCAGACGTTGGATTATAGTAATAAATGGTGAGGTCAGATGCCGAGTTGGTGGGAGGTGTAACGTTCAATTGTTCGTCTTAGATTTCAGCATTACGAGCTGTTTTCGAAGTACTGCGAATTTACACGAATTTACAGCGAATTATTGCCAATTATTGCGAATTAATCCCAATTTGCAACAATTAAATGTCTGATAAATCACAAATAAATTCGAAAAAACAACCCACCTCCCCAGATACTCCACATCCGTGCATGTCGCTACGGTACGAACCGAACCAACCAAATGGACTGCACTAAAACGTGTTCCTGCACTCGGCTGCTTCAAGTAACACTACACCAGCCGGGGAAAAACGTGTCGTCGACACCACTTATGACTTCCCCTCTGTAACCTCGGCGTTTGCGACGCTGGCGTGCGAGAATGGCGCTAAATTTTACCCCCAATTATTCGCTAATTTATTGGCCCTATTGACGGCGTTTCAAACTCGCCAGTTTTGGCACCAGTTTTTATTTTCTTTTGGCTGACTCTTTTTTTTCTCCGTCTCCGTCGTCAATTCCCGAACCCTAACCCTTGCACTTGATAACCTTGATAACGCTGGGTGCTATTTCGGGCAACTCTCCAGGGTTAGGGTAAGTTTCAGCCAATCAGCGTTCCCGCTGGCCGCACGTGACAGCTCCGGCCGCCAAGAAAGAGACAAATGCCCAGGGCTTGGCCAGAGGGGACAAGACGTATGGGCTAGGGGTTAGGGTTAGGACAATGGACGAGGAGTAGGGCCGAAAAATTGAGCCCTAATACCGCCCCCTAACCACACCCCCAACCCTCCCATTGACCATGGCTCATCGGGTCGGCACAGCCGCACCCGCCGTTACCAAACTTTGACAGCTTAGGGGCAATTCATTGAGTTCAGGGTAGGGGCTAAAATAGAGTTTTACTAAGATAGCCTTCTTTAGACTTCCATCATTAGATTCGTCTAGGTTAGAGTTCACGCAACAAACACCGTGCATAAGGTTTTGTCTTAAAGTAGGCTTAAAATTGCCGTTGTTGACTGAGATACATGGCAAAAATATCCACCGCCAAGACCTGATCGTGTGAGGGCGATTTTGGTGGGAAAAAAAATGCCGTCATGGTTTTCCACCGCTGGCAATTGATTCTGGGGTATTTCGAGTCCTCTTTTTGTGTCCAAAATCCGTCTTTACGCGGTGTTGGATTTTCCCCAAACTCATCTCCTGCGGTGCAGTGCAGTGCAAGATACTACGTCAGATTATAGAGTTTTTCGCTGGTGAGGATTGGGGGTCTGGTGGGCGGGTTTTCAGGGTGTAGGGAAGCTTGGGGGGGTTGGAAGGGTTAGGTGAGGGTGGTAAGGGTTGTCTGGAGCGTTTTCGCAGCTCTTAACCTGTTCCAGGGGTGTACTGAAGACGGTGTTTTGTTTGGAGCCGACAAAAGCAGTGTAACATTGTTTAGCGACGTTACAGAGGGTTGGGGGGAGGTGGGGTGGGTTGTGGAGTGTCGTGAGTGGGTGGAGCAGGTTGTGGTGGTGTTTTTGGGTGTTTTTAAGCGCTGTAGAGATGATTTACAGAGCTTAGTAGTGTTGTTTTAAGAACCGCCGTATTATCTCAGCACGTGACTTTAGCTCATCAGAAGGTACATCATTGGAACCGTCTCAGCGCGACGATTCGATTGAAACCGGTTTCATTGCGATCACGTGAGTATGAGGGGGTGGTATGAGTTTTTTTTGAACGGAGAAAATCGTTTTTCAGCATTTCTGGACCAATCTAAATAAGTCATAACCTGTAAAACCTGTCATAACCTGTCAAACCGTCCTACCACCAACCTCTTTAACGCCACAACGTTCTTTCCACTACGTCGTATACCGTCACTCCGTCACTCCGTTGTCTATCTCACTACGGCACACAAGGTTTACTCTATGCACATCCCAAACCTAAACCTAAACCATAAACCCTCCTGGTATCATGCATATAACCTAGTTTACCTCTCTTTTGACTTACCCTAACCCTGCAGGTCTGGGCGCCCGATCTCATGGCAATATATAAGAAGTCGGTGGTCCCCAGGGTAGGAAGCATTAACCACTTGTGAGGCGATTACACTAAACGCAGACGATACGCTAACTTTTCGACACTACACTACAGTACACAACACTACGCAACTCACACAAACACACAACTCACAAACACACTTTCTCACTCCCACCATGTCTGAGAAAAATGGAGTCAACTCCAACACTTCCACGGCTCGAACTATCACCAACAGCTCGGCTGTGGAAGTCCCCCCTCCCTACGTGCAGACCATTGAGCAGGTGACTAAGCAGGAAAACGCCAATGTTCACCAGGGTCTTTCTGATTCCGAAGTCAAGGACAGACTTGCCAAAGTGGGTCCTAACCAGCTTGATGAAGGTGAGGGTATTTCTTTGATCAAGGTGATTGTTGGTCAGGTGGCCAACGCCATGATTCTGGTGCTTATCATTTCCATGTGCATTTCGTTTGGAATCCGAGACTGGATTGCCGGAGGAGTTATTGCTGGTGTTCTTGGTATCAACGTTTTGGTCGGTGTTATTCAGCAGTACAATGCTGAGAAAACCATGGATTCACTTCGATCTCTGTCTTCTCCTACCGCTCGAGTCATTCGAAACGGAGAAGATACTACTGTTCCCTCTGGAGATATTGTTCCCGGTGATTTGGTGGTTGTCAAGGTCGGAGACACGATTCCTGCCGATTTCCGAATCATCGAACAGGTCAATTTCGAGACCGATGAGGCTTTGTTGACCGGAGAATCGCTTCCTATCGCCAAAGACGCCGAAATTGTTTTTGATGACGTCAATCTGCCTGTTGGCGACCGAATCAACATGGCTTTTTCGTCTTCTATCGTGTCCAAGGGCCGAGCCAAGGGTATTGTCACTTCTACGGGCATGCAGACCGAAATCGGAGTCATTGCGCAGTCGCTCAAGGGCCAGGATCGAGGTTTTCGACCTGTTAAGCGAGACGAGTTTGGAAAAGCCCGAAAGCGAGACTACATGGGTGCGTTTTTTGGAACCTGTGGAGATGTCATTCAGACCTTCCTGGGAACCAACGTCGGTACTCCTCTGCAACGACGACTTGCTAAACTTGCTCTTTATCTGTTTGGCATTGCCGTGATCTTTGCTATTGTGGTTATGGCTGCGCAGAAGTTCGATGTGAACCGAGAAGTCGCTGTTTACGCCATTGCCACCGCTCTGGCCATGATTCCCGCGTCTCTGGTGGTTGTTCTGACCATCACCATGGCTGTTGGAACCAAGGTCATGGTTCGTCGAAACGTGATTGTGCGAAAACTCGACTCTTTGGAAGCTCTGGGAGCCGTCAACGATATTTGCTCCGACAAAACCGGTACTCTGACCCAAGGAAAGATGATTGCTCGAAAGGTCTGGATCCCTTCTGTCGGTACCTTCACCGTGGAACGATCCGAGGAGCCGTTCAACCCCGAGCAAGGTGTTACCGAGCTACTTCCCTGGGACCCCAAGACCGAGTACTCCAAACGACGAGAGACGGATGATCCCCGTGCGTTCGATGATGTGCTTGTGGACGTTTCCAGACGAACCATGGACGAACAGAACCCGCTGTTCCAGGCCTGGATCGACTGTGCGTCTCTGGCCAACATTGCCGAGGTCTTTACCGACAACGAAGGAGCTTGGAAGGCCACAGGAGATCCCACCGAGATTGCCATCCAGGTCTTTGTGTCGCGTCTGGGCAAGTCACGTGAGGAGCTCATGAAGCAGCAGGGACTGGTGCATGTTGCCGAGCATCCCTTTGATTCCACCGTCAAGCGAATGTCTGCCATTTACGACGCTCCCGACCAGTCACGTGTTATTTTCACCAAGGGTGCCGTCGAGCGAGTTCTGTCCTGTTGCACCACCTGGACCGATCCCCTGTCCAAGGATACCGCGTCTTTTGGCGACGAACAGGTTGCGGAAATCGAAAAACAGATGGAAACTCTTGCTAAACAGGGTCTGCGAGTTCTGGCCTTTGCTACGCGACCCATGGACGCTTCTGAGGACCCCAAGGCTCGTGCCGATGTCGAGAAGGATCTGCATTTTCTGGGTCTCGTCGGAATCTACGATCCTCCCCGAGCCGAGTCCGGTCCTGCTGTTGCCAAGTGTCATGAGGCCGGTATCAACGTGCATATGTTGACTGGTGACCATCCCGGTACCGCCAAGGCTATTGCTCAGGAGGTCGGTATCATTCCCGTCAACCTGTACCACTATCCTCAGGAGGTTGTTGATGTGATGGTTATGACAGCCATGCAGTTTGATGCACTTTCCGACGCCGAAATCGACGCTCTTCCCGTTTTGCCCCTCGTTATCGCCCGATGTGCTCCCGCCACAAAGGTGCGAATGATCGACGCGCTTCATCGACGAAACCGATTCACCGCCATGACCGGAGACGGAGTCAACGACTCTCCCTCGCTCAAAAAGGCCGATGTCGGTATCGCTATGGGTATTGCGGGATCTGATGTCGCCAAGGACGCGTCAGATATCGTTCTTTCCGACGACAACTTTGCGTCGATTCTCAACGCTGTCGAAGAGGGACGACGAATGGCCGACAACATCCAGAAGTTTGTGCTGCATTTGCTGGCTGGTAACGTTGGTCAGGCGTTCTTCCTGCTGCTGGGTCTGGTTTTCCAGGACCAGTCTGGATTTTCCGTGTTCCCCCTGTCCCCTGTTGAAGTTCTGTGGATCATCATGATCACCTCGGCCTTCCCCGCCATGGGTCTTGGTGTCGAGGCTGCCCAGCCCGATATCATGACCAAACCGCCCCGAGACCCCAAGGAGGGCCTGTTCAACTGGGAGCTGATCACCGACATGATCATCTACGGTCTCTGGCTCGCTGCTATCTGTATCGCCTCGTTTGTCATTGTTGTCTACGCTGACGGTAAGGGAGAGCTTGGAATCGACTGCAACAAGGAGTTTTCCGAGTCGTGCCACTTTGTCTACCGAGCCCGAGCCCTGGCGTTCACGGAAATGACCTGGATGTTGCTGGTGCTCGCCTGGGAGGTGATTGACATGCGACGATCGGTGTTTGCTATGCACCCCGAGTCCGAGACCCCCTACACGCAGGTGTTCAAGGACCTGTGGTCCAACCAGTTTCTGTTCTGGTCGGTCATTCTCGGCTTTTTCACCGTCTTCCCCGTCGTCTACATCCCCGTCATCAACGACAAGGTGTTCCTGCACAAGGGCATTTCGTGGGAGTGGGGCGTGGCTGTGCTTGGTCTGATTCTTTTCGTGATTGGCGTCGAGCTGTACAAGTGGGCCAAGCGGGTCTTCTTCCGACACTACGAGAAGAAGCAGAAGAAGAGCGAGGTGTTGTCTGATTATGATGACAGTGATCCCTTCGCCAAGTTTGCCCAGACCGTGTCGCGATCCAACACCATGGAGAAGAACCCCATTGCCATTGTTTAGGGCCGGAGAAGCCCATTGCCATTGTTGGCTAATTTAGATTGTTAATAGATGTTTTGCTTGTACGGAAGTGACTGGCCGAAGGTCAGGAACGGACAACAACCCATTGTAGTATTTGTAGCGGTAGAAACATCACCAGTAGTACTCGTAGCAGTAGCAGTAGCAACATCACCAGTGATGATATTGCCAGAAGTAGCATCATAGTTGGAAACATCACCAGCAGTAAAGACCCAACAGTAGAAACATCGCAGTGATAACACCTCCAGTAACAACATCACCAGCAGTAGTTTCAACATTGGCTTCACCACCAGTAACATCACCAGCAGTAAAGACATCGCCAAAAGTGGAAACATCACCACCAGTAGAAACACCACCAGTAGCAACATCACCAGCAAAATATCCAGTAGCGTCACCAGCAGTAGTTTCACCAGTGGCAACACCACCAGTAGTACCACAAGCAACATCACCAGTAGAATGACCGCCAGTTATGGTACGACCGATAGTGTCAGCCACAGTGGCATCACCAGCAACACCACCAGAAGTAGCAACACCAGTAGTATTCGTAGCAGCATCACCACCAGCATCATCACTGGAAACCTCAGAATCACCACCACCACATCCAATACTCACGTCACCAGCAGCAACACCACCACAGAATATCGTCGGTGGACCAGAGATCACAACAGCAATACTTTACCATACTCAGTAGCACCTCAGAACTCCTCCATCGTCCATCACAGGTTGAGTCTAACATTATTGAGACTTGGCATCATCAGCGGTGGTCGTGACAAAATGTGTTTATCGCCTCATCCAGACACACAGTAGATTCATAACTGGACCTCACCGCCAGATTGACGTCAGTATGCAGTATGACCTCAGCATGACCTCGGCGCACAACTGACTCGAGCTTCTCGGTCAAAGCAAAGTCAATTCAGCCAGCTCTTTGTCAATCCAGCCAGCTCTTTGTACCGGCTACCCCAGGTCATCGCCCTTGCATGGTTGAAGCAGGCTGAAGCGGGTGGTGGTAGGTGGTGGTGGTAATAGGTGGGGGAAATGGTGGTGAAGGTAGAACAGAAGGAATGGGTACTAACCGGGCTTCACACGACAAACAGGAAGGGCTGTTACAACTCTGGCACTGTCCTTGTCGTTGTCACATTGTTTTTACCCTTGTGCAATACCGCCTCTATCACCACTGTCATCCACACTGCACTGAATGGTCTTTGGTATTCCTTCCACGACGACACCTTCGAATTGAAGACAGGACAGAGTCTGCCAGGGGAAGCGAGTCAACGGGCAGCGCAGTTGGTGGTGTAGTCAGAAGGAGTATGGTGGTGATGTGGTGGTGTGGTGATGTTAGGTGTAGAAAGAGGTGGTGAAGTGTACATACTGTACAGTACAGTAGTCTGAGATGGGCGACAGAGTGAGTGTCAGCTATTGTAAGAGAGCGCAAATCGACAAGACCTCTCAATTGAGTGTATGCTTTCACCTGAGTCGATCGTGATACGGTCTGTTAGTCTGTTAGCTAGTATGTTAATCTGTTGGTCTCTGTAAGGGGAGAAGGAGGAGACTTATCAGGACTGCAAAAGCGACAAAAAATAGATGACAAAAGGGGCAATCGACCGTGTTCTCGTAAGTCAGTGTAGTAGTGGGTGTCTGAGTCAAGTATCAGTTTGTAGAGGGTGGTACTGTCATTGGACAAGTCTATCAGGCTCCAGGTTGTCAGTATCGTCTTTCGGTATCATCTGCCAGTATCGTCTGTCAATTGCAGTCAAAAATGAAAAGAACACATTCCAGCTGTTTTTTGTGTCTGCTTATATTGGTGGTATTTGTGTCTGTATCTGTGTCTGTATCTGTGTCTGGTATCGTCTGGTATGTCTCTTTCATGTCAACCATCACACCTCCTACACCACTGTCCCCTTCCCATCTTTAACCACGTATTACACGCCCCACCTTAAACCACCACCACCACCACAACAGCCACAACGGGCAACACAGGAACGGAGTAGTACGTGTGCCACTACTGGTACAAGAGTAGAGTATTCCTCAGGGTCTTTTGGTGGTTGGTTTTTTTTTTTTTTTTTTTTTTTTTTTTTTTTTTTTTTTTTTTTTTTTTTTTTTTTTTTTTTTTTTTTTTTTTTTTTTTTTTTTTTTTTTTTTTTTTTTTTTTTTTTTTTTTTTTTTTTTTTTTTTTTTTTTTTTTTTTTTTTTTTTTTTTTTTTTTTTTTTTTTTTTTTTTTTTTTTTTTTTTTTTTTTTTTTTTTTTTTTTTTTTTTTTTTTTTTTTTTTTTTTTTTTTTTTTTTTTTTTTTTTTTTTTTTTTTTTTTTTTTTTTTTTTTTTTTTTTTTTTTTTTTTTTTTTTTTTTTTTTTTTTTTTTTTTTTTTTTTTTTTTTTTTTTTTTTTTTTTTTTTTTTTTTTTTTTTTTTTTTTTTTTTTTTTTTTTTTTTTTTTTTTTTTTTTTTTTTTTTTTTTTTTTTTTTTTTTTTTTTTTTTTTTTTTTTTTTTTTTTTTTTTTTTTTTTTTTTTTTTTTTTTTTTTTTTTTTTTTTTTTTTTTTTTTTTTTTTTTTTTTTTTTTTTTTTTTTTTTTTTTTTTTTTTTTTTTTTTTTTTTTTTTTTTTTTTTTTTTTTTTTTTTTTTTTTTTTTTTTTTTTTTTTTTTTTTTTTTTTTTTTTTTTTTTTTTTTTTTTTTTTTTTTTTTTTTTTTTTTTTTTTTTTTTTTTTTTTTTTTTTTTTTTTTTTTTTTTTACAAACATATTTTTTCAATTTTCTTTTCCCACTCCACTGACTATACAACCAAGCTATCGTCTACATACATGCTACACACGTACAGTACCGCTAGCGTTACACTAGGAGCCATTATTATCCGCTCGAACAAAGACGGTCTGTTTTGTCATTTAATTGGCAGCACTTTTGCGCCTTTCTTTGTCAGTTGTGTGCCGTCCAATGAGCAAAAATAAAAGCCCACAGAAACGTCAAAATGTCCTTGTCCGTCGACGTGCATTTTAGTATCAAAGCAACCAGGTGGGCGGGTGGAGGAGACCAAAGGGTTGTGAGACAGGTGGTGTTAATGGAGATATTGGGGAGGTGAAAAAAAGAAGGTGGGCTAAACACGTGATTTGCGGAGCAACTGTCTACTCAGATTCTCCCCATCGTTTCTCCTCATCGAGCTACACTCGTCTTATTACCCTCCTCTAGCGTCACATTTGACCAACACGACATCATAACGAAAAACAACAAAACGAGTCGTTGCGACAATACAACCGACGAAGACGTATCAGCCAAGAGGTCGTATCTCGGTAAATACGGCGTTTGATCATCTTGGCAAAAAACTGAATGTCACTACAGTATACTTATGGAGGGAATACATAACGTCTTCAAACGCGGAGTGTTTGTAAGGAAATGATCCAGTGATGCTAATTGTGGTGAGAATACGCATCCAGCTGTCGAATGGTGGACTTTGTACTGGTATGTTTATAGCTCATTTGGCACCCCTAAATGAACTTTCAGCTTAACGATTACTAAGTAATTTAGCTGAGAGCCACTTCATGAATATACCCCGCCATTTTCTGCAGTGTCATCTTACGGTCACGTGATGTCACATGTTTTACAATGAGCTAATGCTCGTATCCAAACAGAGTCAGATAATGCGTACGATAGCTACGACAATGATACAACCACAGTTCTCTGTACTTCAGACCTGTCCTCTCTACTCCAAGAAAGCATTGGCATGTTCGATGATTCGATGATCACGTGACCACTCCATACACAGCGGTTACTGCTCAGCTGGACCGTATTAAAAGAGTTCAGCAGTCCTCCACATTTCAGGTAAGCAAAGACGGAGCCAAAAGCAGTTGCAAGGGTTGGAGCAACAAATCTGGCAACTGTTCTCTGTCTTACTTTAGTATATTGAGACCAACAGCAACTTGAGCTCAGAGGTTGGTTGTGATCTGTGCAGTTTCTAATCGTTATGTGCTCCTTCTGTCTTAATTGATTCTGTCCACTGTAGCTAGCACTGTATTTCTTTATATAGCAAAGTAAAGGAAGCTCCGATCTAATGGGGCTCACTCTAGACGATGTTTTCATACTCGGGCTCTACTTTTCATCCAACTCCACCCTGGATATTCCTTCGCTGATGAAAGACACATCCTTATCCGTAGACACAGATTCATCTCCAAAGAACGCTTTAATCCAGTCTTTGTTGGACGCAAAAATCTTCGAGTCAGAGTCAGAGTCAGAATCAGAGTCGGAGCCTGATAACTCTTCTTTGATGCGATGGTACTCTCTTGAAATCTCACGTGAATCGATAGATCGGAAAGAAGGCTCATCGTGGTCTTCTTCTTTGTCTTTCTGAGTCCCACAATCGTCATTGGCTGGCTCACACACACCCGGATGAGCAGCCCAAGAAGCGTCAATGTGGGTTTGTGTCACGGGGGAGTTGTGCTTTTTGTGTTCGACTCGTTTCAGCCTTGTGTTTGGAGTCTTAGCCGAGTTTGTCTTTGTGAGAGAATTGATTCCTCTGCCGGTTTGTCGTTTAGGACGGACTTCGGTATTGTGGTTATCGTGATTTTCATCGTTCACGAGCTGGGTATCCGTTCTGGTATCTTTCTTGAGACCCGTGGTATTGTTGGGACTCTTGGTATCGTTCATCTTGTGGGTTGAGTGTGTAAGTGTAGCTAAGTGATTAAACTGTCCATAGCTAATCATAACGACTTTGCAATAATGTGCTGTAAAATACTGTACAAGTATGTACTGTAGTCTAATGAGGTCTACAAGACACGGGATACCCTTTTCGAAGAAGCAAACAAAACCTCTCCCTATTCTCAACCAATGATACGAATAAACGAATCGAACACCTGCGACAATGGCTCCACACAGCTGGTTGTCCAAAACCTCACACAGCTCCGCTCACAAATGTCCATTATGGGAGAGTCGCATGTTATAGGAGTATCCCATAGCTGTTTTTGGCACCCTCTTCTAGCCAGCCCTGGAATAGATGGACTGAGAGCAGCCATATCATTTCCAGAGTCTCTCTGGACCCATGACTACTAATCCGTTTATGAAAAACCCTTCCAGAGCATCTCACTCCTGACCCTACTTTCCACTCTACAATAAAGCCATTTATATAGCCCCAAGTCAAGACCGGAAAAGTGCCTGATACCCGCTCTTCCGAAGAACCCCCTTCGTTCAAGATTGTTGCTGTCACACTTTTGCTGAAAATGACAGGCAACAAGTTTAGCACTGACTATGTGAGACGTAGCACCAACCTGTTGTGACTCCTCCTTACTCCCCCTTTCGCCGTTTACTGGGCATGGCTGTGGAAATGTCCTGGAAAAGACAGACCAGCTGTTTTTTTGCCAGATGTTGAATCGAATCGTCAAAATTGTCGGTATCAGGCATGAGTTCTTCGATTCGTTTCGACGCAACACTGCGGAGATCTTCATTCTGGGCCTCGAAGCTCTTTTGCCAGACATAGACGGCCTGGGACACGTCCATTTCCTCACTCTTGA
Source organism: Yarrowia divulgata (assembly GCA_900519045.1). Taxonomy (NCBI): domain Eukaryota; kingdom Fungi; phylum Ascomycota; class Dipodascomycetes; order Dipodascales; genus Yarrowia; species Yarrowia divulgata. The sequence goes on from ULGQ01000009.1 coordinate 271,949, forward strand.
CCTTGGTAACGGCAATATCCAGCAGCTCAGGCAGATCGTACATTTGAGCAGCCACAATCAGGTTGGCAGCGTCGTCCAGTTCGAGTTCCAAATCCTCACCGTAAAAGTATCGCACCATGACATCCAGAGTGGATTTGGGGACGGGCAGCTTGACGCATTTCTGAGCCACCTCTTTCATTTTCGACTCCACCATGCCTCTGAAAAACGGCCACAGTCCCTCGAGAACAGTCTTGTGGACCCGGATTGGCTGCCCGTCCTCGCTCTTGAGACAGAAATCAGACTCGGCATTCTCGTGGATCTGGGCCAGGCCTGTTTTGTGGATGCTAGTGTGCAAACCTGACTGATGACATAGGTGGTCGGTAATTTCAGCCACAGTCTGCGAATCGAGCTGGCGATAGCTCCAGTTACTCCAGTCTTCGTTCATCTTCACCAATGCGTTGTCCACAAGAAAGGTGCTCATGTCAATGACTGTCATTCTGCTCCCAGGTATTTTCTCTGAAGCGAAAACGGCAACACTGCTAGTATAGATCTGTTTCGACTCTTCGCTGAAAAAAGCCAATCTCAAACACCACTTCTTGTCACCCGGAGCAACCGGGTGGGTGTAATAGAGGTAGAAAGTTCCGAATCCTCCGAGTTTTCTCTCGCAATGCGCATTGTCTCTGATGTTTTTCAAGAAGTTGTCTCCAGCACAAGACGTAGCGCCTGGTCGGAAGGCTATTCTAGCGAGATCTATCTGGATCTCTTCTCGCGTTACCATGACTGGTGAAGTTGAAGTGGTGATGATGAAGGTGAGTTTGAACTGAGGACCTACTTGTAGATCATGCGAGGACCTAGATCATGCACTACGAACTCTACTCCACAGCAGGTAGCTAAAGTACAAGTATGAGTAGCTAGCTAATTAGTATTATTACTCACTATTCATGACTACGAATACTGCGTCACCTTCAAACAATGATTCACATATCTTACAGTACATTAATCAATCACTTGGCTACCTCATATCCTGGGCTCATGCTATCAGACTCTCGAGATGAAAAGACATGCCGATATTCGAAATCATGCTGAGATCCGGAGACGGAACTTGCTTCAAAAGTCAGGTGGGAGACCGGCACAAGAGCTCTGGTGGAGTACCTGGTATCGTACGTGTATGTCCTATTGATGTACAGTATGTGCTCTATGGAGAAAGTCATATACGTCTTAGAACGCCCTAAAGAGAGTCAGTTTGTATAGGATCAAGGTGAGGAAAGTTGAAAAACACGAATCTAACCAGGTGTCCGAGTCTTCTGTTCAACTCCTCCGGATTTTCGAGTCCTAAAAGTCGAGCATACGCAAGCTGTACACTATCGTTTCATTGCCAACATGACCTCAAAATGCAACTTTGTCACTATTGGAGATATTAGATTTTGGACAACACTGTTAGAGTCACGAGATTGAGACGAGCTGAATGACACTATGAAAAGCACTCCTACAGCCACCCACCATTCTCTAGCCTCCATTTCACATTTATATCCCCTACATCTCCCAACTCAAACACCCTTAAAGTTCACTATACCCGATTGGGAATAAAAAAAACTTTCGATGGAAACAGACGAAATTCACACGGAGAATACCCCGCAAGGAGCGGGAGGAGAACGAGAAGGAGTAGTGGAAACTGCTCTTGTCGTCGCCACGCAGGCGCCAACCAAAGAAATTTTCAACCCCGAACAACTTATGAGCCAAACCACCAACGTGCCGCCCGCGAAGCGCGCCCGAGGATACTACGACCTAACGGAAGGAAAAAAGATGACAATCAAGGGACTCCAAGCCTTGATCATGAAACTGGAGGAGAGGGTCTACCTGGCGGAGGAGGCGTGCGCCAGAGCCAGCGATGAGATCGCTAGCACCAACGACAGGGTCGACTCCCTTGAAACCGAAAATGCGGCACTTCGGAAGAAGGCGGAAGCCTCTCTGAACGCCAGCGTGAAAGCAACTACCTACGCCAAGGCCGCCCAGAGCGACGCAGGCGCAGTCAAGAATGCCGCCAGAGTGGCCACGGGCCTGAAGGCGAAGACAAAGCCCAAACCCAAGAAGAAGCCAGCTGCCAAGGCGGCGGGTCAGATCCCCTCGTTCTGCGTGTCGGCCCCAGAGGGCGCCGACGCGGCTTCAATCGAGGCGGTCATCAAGGAAAACGGCAACTTAGACATTAGGGGCGTCGCTCCCACCACGAACGGAAACTTCCGGGTCTTCCACAAGGGTGAGGAAACGACCAACTCTGAAAAGATCAGGGAATGCGTCACACAGCTGGGCGAAGGATACAGCGAGTTGGACACAAGCGTGTGGTTCAAACGGGTATACTACATGTCCACGAGAACTACTCCCCAAGACCCCGGGCAGATCCGACTGCAGCTGCAGGAGGCTAACTCGATGTCACTCAGCCACAACCCGGTGATCCTCCGGGCCAGGGCAGGCGCCAATGCCGACCGACCACTAGCGGTGGTTGTGCGGTTCGACACCAAAGAAGACGAAGAGACGGCGAGCAGAACGAGGTTCCTGGGTTTCCAGGAGGTCCTCCCTGCAAGCCGCCCCTACAAGAACAAACCCCGAAACGCCCCTCGTCATGAGTAAGGTCGGTTTCAGGGTTTTACAATTGAACTGTCAGAAGAATCGAAACACGGTTATCACTCTTCTGACAACAGAATACCAAAGGTATGACGTTCTCCTGCTGCAGGAGCCCATCAGACCCGGTATTCGGGAACAAACACTCCAGCTGCCGTCACATCAAGGCTGGGATTGTTACCAAGCCGCTAGCGGTAACAAATTGGGACAGGAGGCACGTGCGGTCACGTACGTGCAGAGGGCGCTCAGGGAGAGGACTACGGTCACGCCTGAACCAGCGCTGAGCTCGAGGGATATGGTTTCCGTCGTCATCGGGGGAGTACGCATTCTGAATGTGTACCATCAGCCTACGAAGGAGTATGATGGAGCGCTGGTGGAGATGAGGAAACTATTGGAGGAAAATGGAAGAAGGCACCAAGTGATCGCAGGGGACTACAACCTGAGACACCACGCCTGGGAGGAAATGGAGACGATCACCCCGACCAGAAAAGCACAGGAGGCGGTTGCCTGGTTCGGAGAATGGGGATACGTACCCGTGTCCCCGAGAGACGAAGCCACGAGAGTGGTGGGCGGCTCCGCCTCGGTCATTGACGTTGTCATGGCCAAAGCAGAGACGGCGCAGCTGATTGCGTTCAAGAGACACAGAGTCGGGCTATCTGACCATCTGCAATTGGACTGGACGTGCCAAGAGGCGGTGGCGGAGAGAGCTAGCATTACAGACCACGAACGACTAAACTACAAAAAGACAAACTGGGAAGCGTTCCACGAGACACTGTGGGACAAGGCCACAGCAATCCGATCAAGGACACCAAAGACAGACTGCCAAATCGACAGCCTGGCTAAAGTCGTCACAGAGGCCATCCAAGAAGCCCTCCAAAACCACACTCCGAAACTGAAAATCTCCATTCAGAGCAAGAAGTGGTGGACAGAGGAGCTCAGTCTAGCACTGACCACTGCCAAGAAGGCCAGGCAGGAGGCAAAGGACTACGGGGAGGAATACGCCGAGAAGGCAAGACAGCTTACGAACGACTACCACAAGCTCATCAAGGTGACCAAACAAGAACATTGGCAGGAGTTCCTACTCAAACTTGAACCGCAGGAGATTTGGCAAGCTGCCAAATTCTGCAAACCAGGCGAGCCAAGTGGCTCCTTACCAGCGCTGAAAAATGCTGCTGGAAAGTGGACCACTAGTCTGGCCGGAAAGGCGGACGCGCTGGAGGGGGGTCTTTTCCCGCCGCCACCGGTATCCACCACAACGATCCACGACTTTGAGGCTAACCCTGAAGAGGAGTGGGGAGACTTGAAGGAGGAGGAGTTGCAGAGGATCATCCAGAAGATCAACGGCAACAAAGCTCCAGGCCCGGACGCGCTGAAGGCCACAGCGCTGAAGGAGGCCTGGAGGTGCGAAGCATTCAGACCACACATGTGCAGACTCTTTAGTGCATGTGTAAAACTGGGGTACCAGCCTCTCGCGTGGAGGTACAGTAACACAGTCGTGCTGAAAAAAGGTGGTAAGAGAGACTGGTCGGTCCCAAAGTCGTACAGACCAATCAGCCTTTTGAACACCATGGGAAAAGTACTGGAGACCATCTACCAAGTCAGGCTGACCCACGTCACCAGACATACCCTCCCTAAAGAGCAATACGGAGGCAGAGCAGGGTATTCGGCGCCAGACGCCGTTTTCAAGCTCGTCCAAGACGCACAGATGGCGAACGACAGCAAAAAGGGCACCCGAACAACGGCCATGATGGTCGACGTGAAAGGTGCCTTCGACAAAGTACACAGAGACACGCTACTGAAGACCCTGGCCTCGCTCCAGGTGCCCGAAGTGGCCATCAGATGGGTCTGCTCCTTCCTCTCGGAGAGAAGCACCTCACTGGTGATCGATGGCAGGGTACTGGCCTCTCGGCCGGTCCAGGTCGGCATCCCGCAGGGGTCACCGATTTCTCCGCTGCTCTTCCTCCTGCACACCACCCCGATCTATCGTCTGATCCGGACATACGGAGTGCAAGTGATAGGATACATCGATGACATCACTGTGTACACTCACGGCAGTGCGACAGGTAACACTGTCAAGTTGACCAGAGTTTTGGAAGCAATCCACAGTTGGTCGGACGTCCATCACATGGAAATTGACTACGGCGACAAGCTCGGCTTCATGCATCTCGGGAGAGGTGGAAAGGACTCGACGATGGGATTGACGCTCCCTACCGGAGACGTGCGTCATGCTCAGCCCTCAGTGAAGTTGCTAGGAATCATCCTAGACACTAAAATGAAGTTTGGACCTCACCTCAAGGCGATGAAGGCGAAAGCGCAAGGAGCGCTGGCGCTGACGCAGAGACTAGGAGGTCACGTGTTCGGGGTAAAAGGCAATGCTGTGAGGAGCGTCTACAAGGCGTGCGTCATGTCTATCATGGAATACGGCATCGAGATCTGGCACCACAAGCTCGGCAAGCGCCGGCTAAAGGAACTGCAGAAGATCCAGAACCAAGCTCTGCGACTAATCCTAGGAGCAGCTTACACGACACCACTGAACGTGCTACATACGGAGGGTGCTATGGCACCGCTCGACATCAAGTGGCCCACGATGATTCAGAAAAAGACGATCAGACAACAGTACAAGCTCAACTTGGACAACGCGGTCCCAGACCTCGCAGCCAAGGAGGGCACAGGTCTAGGGACCAACAAACGCCTCCTTCCTCGCGGTATCCCGTGGAAGGTAAGAAGAGCCAAGGAGACAGCTTTCGCGCCATGGGCAACGCAGGAGGAGAGGTCGGCTGACCCCGAGGCGACTGCTGACAACGCGGAGCTGAAGAAAAACATGCGCCAGAGCCTCGTCACCATCGAGAAGAAGCACATCGAGTCGTTCCAGAAGTGGTACGACAACTACAAAACCAAGAGTCGGGACAACCCGACAGCGGAGGCAAGACTGTCTTGCCCCCACTACAGGGCCATAAACCCCGGGCTCCAGGTATCGAACAAGGTCACAGACACCATCATGTGTCAGACCATGAAGACAGCACACAGACCAGTTCTGTCACTGCTAGTCCAACTGAGAACCAACCACCTCGGTAGATACGGCGTCCCCCCACCTTGCAAGTGTGGCCCGGACATCACCGTGTCTCATATCCTGAGAGAGTGTCCCCTGAGGGAGCAGGCCCGAGCCGCATTGGCGGAAGAGGCTGGCGAACTCACAGACGCAAATCTCCTAGGTACAGAGGAGGGACTACTTGCACTTACCGCCTTCTTGAGCACCCCACTAGAGATCTAGGGGGAGCTCAAGGGGCAAACACACAACTGGAAATGTTGGAGGAGGACTGAAGACTGGGGTAAAACCACCGCCAAGGAGGCGGGCTGCTCGTCTGGGGTTATTTGGGGGCGCAAGCTCTCTACCCTCATTCGCTTACGTATATTCGGGGCAGCGGCTCTTTTCTTTCCAGCGCCATTTTGGGTATAGCTGACGTAAGCTTACAGGAGTAAAGCTCCTGGAAGCCTATTTGTGACTTACAGTCGCTGCCGTAAGAGGTTAAATAGACTGATTAATAAATGATTTACAACAACAACACCCGATTGGGACGCGATAATTGGACGCGTTCTAATTTGCTTGCATTTGTATCACCACACCAACACACACCATGACAGTACAACCGTTCCACCTACCCGTCGAGATCCAGACCAATATCATCCAGTTCGCAGAGCTCGAAGACATCTTTGCGTTTTCTCAGACATGTCGGCAACTGCGAACCGGACTGCTGTCCTCCGAAGAAGCGCTCAAAGAACGGGTTCGAGCGCGGATTCCGTGGATGGAAATCCAGCAGCCTGGCTCCGGGCTTGACAGCTGGCTCGACGCGGCCCGAATGGTCGTTTCGCGGGCCAAATCGATGAAAAACGAGCCGCAAAAATGGTGTTTTGCCACGTCCAACTACGAGGCCAACATCACCGGCATGCTCAAGAACACCAGTGTCGAGTATTTGGATCCTATTGACTGTGAGGGCACTCCTCTGCCTCTCTCCTTCGAACCTCTGTCTACAGAATCGACTCATGGCTACAACACGGTCGCTGGAAAGTACATGTCCACAGACAAACCTGCCGGACACATTCTCGATCTCAAGACGATGAAGTTCGAAGAAGGGAAACTAGCCACTGCTCATCCCTTGGGAAATAAAGGCCCGGGCAAGATCCCGCTCTACGATACCAGACGGGTGACGAAAACAGGAGTGTGTCCTGTGTCCAAGCTGAAAGTCAAGGGCGCTCGAACCGACGACTACATCCACGTGATCCAGGAAAACGACAAGTGGATCCATGTGGGTGTCTGCTGCCCACAGCGAAGAGAAATTACGCAGGAGTACATGCTGGATAAAACCACCTGCAAACGGTCACCTGATGGTAAAACCCTCACTCTCGATACCTTTGACCTATCGTGTCATTATGTGGGAGGAGGAGACCGAAACGTGATTGTGCATCTGCTTCCAGGCGACCTGGGCGCCTTCATTTTCATGCATCCCGAACCCATGTGCATGATCATGTACTTTGACGGAGACGACGGTATGCCTCTGTTGACTCTGAGCAACTACTACGGCCAGATTCGGTCCAACAAACACCAGTACCCTCCGTTGCTCAAAATCTACGCCGGAATCGTCTACATCTACTATTGCGATTCCGTCTTGATCCCCGTCTGGGCTGATCGGGCCCTTGTTCTCGATCCCAAATCCGGTACCGATCCCATTGCTGCCATGCGACCGTCCATGAGGTCGATCAGAATCACTTATGACTTCGATCGTCGGCTTCCCGAAGATACCACGGAGTCAACCGACAAACGGTTTATCATCACCCACAATCGCGTCGTGGCAGACTTTGCAAAGGCAAAAACCTGGATCGTGAGAGACGAGGGCGCGTTCGGGTACAATTCTCTTGTTTTTGCTGGTCGTAGCGAATCAACTGACAAGCCGCAGTTTTACCGATGGAGCACCGTGTACGCTAACTATTTCAACAAGTACATCCATCGTCTGGCTGAAGATCCGGAGAAGACATTGAAATGGTTTGTGGAGAAGACCAAGGTGGCCAGCAAGCTGGATAAACTGGTGTATCAAGAGTGTGCCCCTGGGTTCAGTTTTGATCAGAAGGAGAAGGGTGGGACTATGGTCATCAAGGCCATGAAGAGGTATTAGCGTATATGCTATGAGATTACTGATAATTCTGTTTAACTGGAGTACGATACTGTCATTCCATGAGAATCACTGCTCTCACTGCTCAACTGATTTCACATCATGGTGATCACTTGACTCATATTCAGTACATCTACATAATAATTAATTACATGGATCTCTCCGGTCAATCGATTCTTTAAGTCACACTACAGTACCAATCTCTTCGACTACACTTCTAAGATCATCTCTATCTTTTCTCACTGGGTCTAGACATGTATTTTGTAATCGTCTCAAGAACTCATCATCAAGCCTTGCACAGATGCTGGAGCTATGGCACAACCACAAAATAGCTACAACCCACCCAAAAATGGTACCAAAATGATCCCCAGAAGATGGCCGTTATAACTACATCAATTTCATACCTTTTGGACCACGGCGTCCTATGATATCGACCTTTTTGTACTCCATTCTATTTAAGGTGGAAATCATTTCCGAGCCGCACGCCTGGGGGTGGTGTTTTTGGTCTTTCTGAAAAGGCGATTGAGAGCTGGAAACGGGCTGAGGTTTGGACTGAGGACTGTTGTGGTGGTGTTTGCTCTAGGAATGTTCTTTTGACCGAGTTGTACTGCTCCTTTGTGAGCGTATATTCAAGTGATGTGAGCGTTGGTCAGGTGGTTGTATATGAGAGTTGTATTTGTAACACATCTGCCTATCACGGATGTGTATCTACCTCTCGCGCTTCTTGTCTCAAATGGTCAGCCATTTGTCGACATTGTTTGTAAGTCATTTATTAAGAGTGACAATGTCCATCATAGACTGGATGTCAGAAGAGGCATCATTCTTGGAAATGGCAGTGTCTGTAACAATGCTCCGATAACGCTCTGATAAATAACAAATACCTGAGCAGAGACCAGGGAGGTGAGTTTGTCTGGTGATAACGAGGGTGCGAAGACGATCTTGCTTTCTAAGGACATTCCAGATGCCCTTTTTATACACCGTATAAAAAGCTCTATACTGTCGTGGTTCTAACATTGGTTCCTTGGCTAGACTGTAAGTCATTAAAGGGAGTGGCTCAGCAGGTGATGGATTGTTAGTTGAGCTAAACGACAGAATCACAAGTTGCTACAATTAGTCATCAATAACTTATGAGAACAATTGCTTTTGGTGTCTGACGGTTGGTGAAGGAGAAAAAGAACAATCCAGACAGAAAACAGATGGAAAAAGTTGTGAGAATAGTCGACATTTTCATCCTACAGTATTCGAATCAGCAAAAGATGCTAAGTACAGGCTGAGTACAGACTGAGTACACTCGTATGGTTACAGCAACTTATTGCTCTGGAGGACATTAAACACCGACAAAATTTTGATCAGAGCTGTAGGACAAGTCTTCTGTTCAGTACGTACCAGCAAGAGCACAACGAAGGGTCTGTAGAGCCCAAAAATAGATATCAATTGGCTGTTGGTACTTTCAATATTGGATTTACATGCTCCAATGAGTGTTTGCTGTAGCTGCAACCCATTAAACCAGAGATTCAGGGGAAGCCCAGGAGGTTGGTGTTATCCGTTTGATAGCTTCCCCTCGATTTGTATAATTAAAACTGCTCCGTTCTGGCTCATTTATTATTACCCATATTTGCACTCATTTCTCAACTAACCCCCAACTACCACCCCAACCACGTTAGTTGGCACCCCGTCGATAAGGTTTCTGACATGCATCACCGACATTACGATACATGTCGGTGATATTTCGCTCACCAAGTTACACAACACAACACAACAGACAATGCTCAAAGCCCTCAGACCGCGTCAATTGGCCCCGTTTTTTCGCCACCACATCGCCACACGTCACCTGACCACCGCCCCGGCGTCCAAATTGTCCTATGTCTTCGATATCGACGGCGTTTTGATGCATGGAGGCGAGGCGATTCCTCAGGGACGACAGGCTCTGGTGGAGCTCGAACAGGCGCAGGTGCCGTGGATTCTGCTGACTAACGGCGGCGGCAAGTCCGAGGTCCAGCGGGTCGAAGAGCTTTCCAAGGCTCTGGACTTCTACATCGATCCCCAGCAGATTGTGCAGTCTCACACACCTTTCAGAGGACTGTCTGGGCAGTACGAACGGGTGCTTGTGGTAGGAGGCGAGCACGACATGTCGCGACAGGTGGCGGAGCTGTACGGCTTCAAGCACGTGATTGTTCCGGCCGATATCGTGCGAGCAACCCCCCACGTGTGGCCATACCACCGTCTGACCGAAAAGGACGACTTCTGGGTGCTGCCTCAGAAGGAGTGCGACCAGCTGGTGGACCCGTCCTCGGGCATGAACAAGGTCGACGCGGTGTTCATCTTCAACGACCCTCGTGACTGGGGCACCGACGTCCAGGTCGTCATGGACTTGCTGCTCTCGGAAGACGGACACATCGGCACCAAGGCCAACTGGCACCCCCGACCAGCACAACCCACCCTCAAGTCGCCCTCCGTCCCGATCTACTTCTCCAACAACGATCTGCTGTGGGCCAACCAGTACCCTCTGCCTCGTCTGGGCCAGGGAGCGCTTCGAACCACCATCGAGGCTCTGTTCACCGAGCTCACGGGCTACAAACTACGATCCACCATCATCGGAAAACCCGTGCGAGAAACGTACGAGTTTGCCGAGGAGACACTGGACGACTGGCGCCAAAAGACCTTCAACCTGGCGCCCGGATCGTGGGAAAAGGTGTACATGGTGGGAGACAACCCTGCCAGTGACATTGATGGAGCCAACAGATACGGCTGGGAAAGCATGTTGGTGCGAACGGGCGTTTTCCGAGACGCAGATCTGCCCGATGCCGTCGCCAAGCCCAATGCGGGGATTTACGATAATGTCCTGGAGGCTGTCAGAGCAGGTATCAAGCGGCATTATTAGGTGGATTTGGACCGGTCGCGTGATGCGTGCGTGGATTATGACATGCTTACTCATCCAGACCTTCACAGCTACAGATCAGCTACAGCTCAGCTACAGCTCAGCTACAGCTCAGCTACAGAACAGCTACAGAACAGTTTAGAACCCTTATTAGATACTTGAATACAATAGATTGACACAACCTGGGATCACGTGATGTGAACGGCATAAGCAGATCACGTGACTTTTGATATTAGTAGAGACGTTTATGGAGTACCCCTGTTTCGTACTGTAACGTCGTATCCTCCAGTTGAATAAGATTTGTGTCATTCTATATTTTGAACTGTATAGGGAGTGACACTTAGGGGTCCTTCATAGTGCAGCTTCAAGTATATTTAACAGAAAACCAAGCTTTCAGTGTCTTCAGCCGACCTATATTACAGTACAAAAGTGCTGTTATTTTTCCGCTATCGGCTTTCAGGAAGGAGTTAGACCTAAAACCCGTTTGTAAGATGGTCCAGAACCTGCAGACGTTGATGAGTTTATGTGTGAGTGTTTCAGCTCAGTCTGGTTTGTGATTTGATCGTTCTACGGTTTTTTGGCGGTATTTTGGCTCCAATTTAATTATTACTTGATATTAGTTGACGGACCTTATATAGTTGGCATTTTAGCTGACTTCTGGCAACACCTGTATTCAGTTGAGATTACCTGGGAAACCTTAATTAGTTGACCTTTTAGCTAAGCCCAAACCAACCAATCAGAACACCAATATTTTCCCTGCTTATTAAGCATGACGTCATACCTCCCCGTCTAAATCTCTCCCAAAGCATGCGTCGGTATGGGTTTGGCGAATTATCTCGATCTCTGTTGTCTCAATATTCGGTTTGAGACACGCATAATTTACGATCGTTTATGGACCTTGCTCTACTTGTAGGTTTTTGGAGATGCACCAAAAGTCGGACAAGAGTCATCGGAACAACGTCGGTGACGTTGGAATCGATCGATTCGGGGTTGAGCTGTTTATCACGGCTTTTTCCCAGACTATTCCGGTTTTCCCACGTTTTCTATAGATTATCCAACCCCATACCCATGTCTAGCGTATCTATCCATGTACGTAGCCATGCCAGGCATCCCTGTAAACCCCCCAATAATAACCCTAGAGACACCGGAAGCAGCTCATTAGATCCGCCTCAGATTGAGCTACATCGTGACAGTCTTCTTTTGCTCGCCCGATCAACCAGTCTCTATCTAATTACCCGATCCTGCCGGGTAACATATGCATCGGCAGCAAACGGTTTTGCATCGATTTCGAAGACAGAGATCACCGGGATCTTCTATCGCAGGCAGCATTGCGTCATGCGTGCGCATGTTTGGCCAGTGATGGAAATTGCACATTTCGAGGGTACGAGTACTTGTATCTTTGTTCTTATTGGACCGTACTTGTGGACAATATGTGGTGATTGTGATGATCCAACGAAGGTCCCCATCTCCAAACATGCTCCAAACATCGTATGTACTGCAAGGTAGACATCATCATACCACTCCAATCAGCAGGTGTAATCTAACGCTTGAGATCGTTACACTCCGTACCGGTATGCCCTATTGGACTGTACTTGCGGCTGTGTTTGGAGGGGAATAATATTTCACTTGTAATTACTGTAAGACGATCTTTTGCCCCAGTCACTTTTTTCTGTCATCTCAGTTCCTTTTCTCCAACCAAAACCACCCATTCAGTCCGATTGGGTGTGGTTTTCGGTAAAGACCTTTTTTCCACCTTTTTTCTCTTTTTTCCACCTTTTTTCTCTTTTTCGCACCTTTTTTCTCTTTTTCGCACCCTTTTTCGCACCCCTTCCGCCTCCCCTCTTGCCCCTCCTGATCAACGTTGCTTTTAACCGTGGCGGTCTTTTATCTCTCTTTCTTCTTTGCTCCGTCAAATAAGCTTTGGGAGGGGCAGATACAGGTGGACTGGTGCGTCACAATGGTGCGTCACAATGGTGCGTCACATAGCCCATAGGATACGTCACCGTGTCACCATACCATACCCTACACTACACACTCGGGGTCATTAGTCATATCTCATTATAATACAGGGCAACCGTTAGTTGCATGCTATGTGGCCGATTTTCGGGGTATCAAGCGGAAACCGGGTGAAAGGGGACGAGGTAACCCCCCTGACTTAGACCTTGTTGGCCTGGGTCTGCTCTCGGTGGAGCTTGGATGCATTCTGCTCGTGGAGCTGGTCCTTACACGACTGGAGCCCGGAGCAGTTGTGCTGCTCCAGCAGCCGGTGCGTGCTGCAGAACTTGCCGTCGCAGAAGGAGCAGTCGCCGACCATGCGCAGGGGGGCGGAGGAGCAGCCCGTGAAGGAGCATCGCTTCTTCTTCTTGGTGGTTTTGGGGGCGGAGCACCGGCTCACCACGTTGACCGTCTTGCTGTCGAGGTCCAGCTCCTCGATGGTCTTTGTGTCGTCCAGCGACTGGCCTCCGTACACCAGGTCGATGGTGGACGAGGACAGGGTGGCGTCTCGCTCGTGCAGGTACTCCTTGACGGCGGCGATAGTGTTGGCGGCGTCCATGGTCACGTCGTACGACTTTCCGGACACAAACTTGACGGTGAAGGGCATCTTGGTATGGGTGTGGTTGTGTAGTGGGTGTGGTGGTTGTGGCAAGTGTGGCAAGATGCTGATTGTGCTGTGCTGTGTGTCTGTGTGTCTGGATTATCACGCTATCAAATTAATGGGGCGTGTTGTGGGGCTTGTTGGGCGGAATGAAGCTGAGTGTGTTTGTGACGTTACGTCGGAGTGGTGTGGTGTAGTTTGGTACTTGTCGTGTCAAGTGCGGACCCACCCCCCTTTATATACAAAGCCACGCGATAACGTAATATAATGACTCTGATTGCCAAACAAGCTCGCTATCTCTTCTCGGAACTTCCATAAGCCTTGTTTGACATGCTAAAAACAGCACAAAGTGTAGCATGCGCACGTCAACTTTAATCCGTCAGCCTGCCCCACCGACCTCTTGCACCGCTCTCAAACTTATGGTTGGGCAACCTCTTCACATGGTGATCGCATAACGGTGGCGAATAAAAATAAGGCGAATGGTAAAAAAGGCGAAAAGACGGCACCACCAAGGGGGACCCATAAGACATCCGAAAAAAGGTCGAAAAACGAAAATGAAGACCACGTTATGGTCTGGCATTAGGAGGGCAAATTAGAGGGCCAGATATTAGAAGGCAGAAATTAGAAGGCCAGGAATTAGAAGGCTAGGAATAGAAGGCAGAAATTAGTCAGACCCTAGGGGCATATCCTGACCACCAGCTATACGGATGACCTTATCATGTGCTCTGGTGCCACGGCATTAGCTAAGAGTCATACCCTAAAGTCAGACGACGTTCGTCCCCTTGTCTGGCTCAACGTAACGTCATGTGACCGGAACACTCGTCTATACGCTCACTTCTGTTCTTCTCCGCTTGTTCGTATTGTCCGTTTGTCATGCTTCTCATACAGCCCACCTGCACACTAACACCGACGTGCCCAACCGCCGAAAGGCACACCGTAAGAAATCAACGAATAGACCAGGTCTGGTATGTCCAAACCTGGTGAGGCTGTGTCGAGTTCAGCAATGAGCCGGGAATCATTTACAAACACCGAAAACGACCCCAAAAAGTCCCCCCCCCCCATATCGCCCCAAAACACCCCAGCCTCTCTCCTTAGTCTCCTCCAACGTGCGGCGCTAAAAGCCCTCTTTCCCATCGGCCCCTTTTATCCCTCAACCACGGAGAAAGACGGGAATGGCGGCAAGCGGAAAGAGGAAAAGAGGAAAAGACCGCACTTGAGACAACCCGACAGACAGACAAACGGCTGTCGGAGAGACAAGCGACGTGTCAGACATTTGTTTCAGCCTCAACTGGAGGTTTCACATGGAGAATTTGCTGTCAACAGTGGGCATAGCTAGAATTGAGTCCGCCTTCATATATGCCCCTACCAGGTACAAGACGTCTACCCATATGGTCACGTGACTAGAAAGTAGCTCCAGATTTCTCGATCACGTGAAAAGAACATCTAGCACGTGATCCGAGTACGCCGTAGATTAGGTGGAACCAGTATTAGTCACTTGACCATGAATGGACTTCTGGCCTGTCCAAGTCGTTACTTGAGCATCCCTCCTTTTAGTTGACAAAGGGGGATGCATTACTTAAGATCATACCGTCGCATTCCCACAACTCTCAGATTTGACTTGAAAGAGCGGAAATTGGAGAAATCCCGTGTCTACAAGTACAAGTCTCTGCAAGTCAATTTAAAACCTCTCTGGAGCTCTGGAACACCCTAGACGTGCGCCCCCCGAGGACATCACAAACCGCAGGATATCTCAGTAATTAGTAATCAGAAACGTCTGAAACCAGTTTCGTTTGAAAGATCCCCATCGTCCGACCATTCTGATACAGCCAATGTTAGAAATTTGTCCCCTTATAAGCATTCGCCTCACTCAATCTCTTATAGCCCCACTTGTATAAGCGGGCAGACAAACGGTACCAATTTTCCAGCCTTCATCATCTTGTGTCTCAATCTGTGCAAGACATGGACATTCATGTATGGGCACTGTCTCACATCGGTGTTTGAAGTGTTGCTACTTTGAGACGACTGAGACATCCGAAGACTACAAGTAGTTGGATCGGGCGTGTGAGGTGTTGTCATCATTCTATGAATAATAGCCATAACAGTTCTTTCACCTTAAACCCCCTCACAACATTTGTCATCTCAATTTCGGTAAATGTTCTAGAAACTTCCACCACATCCATTACTAAGCAACTTCCAAGTCGTCCGAGCTGGGGACAGTCTCTAGATGGTCCAATCATCTCCCCGCATTATTAAATTTCCCCGCCCGTTCGATAAATCGCCAAAAAGGCCCGTTTTCGCGGGATTTCCGATTTTGGACGGTTCCAGAGACTTCTCACAGATTCCCCCATTTTCTGGGAGGTTCTGATAACCTTATTTTGGTGGCGGGTGCAGACCCATGCGTTTTATCTGCACGGGTTATGCACCCTCCTGGAACTTCTGGATGATTCTCACCAGGTGGCAACATGAGTATATAGTATGGGGTGCTCGCCCCCTCTTGGTCTCTTCACTAACAAACACCACAAACAACCAACACACAACACACAACACTCACGATGCAATTTGTCTATTCGCCCTACGATTACGAGCAGCAGCTGCAGCAGCAGTACCAGTACCAGCAGCAGATGGCTCAGCGACAGGCTCTTGAGGAGTACTACCAACGCCAGGCTCTGGAGCAGCAGCGTCAGCGACAGTTGATGCAGCAGCAGGAGCAGCAGCGACTGCAGAAGATGATGCAGCTCAAGCAGCAGCAAGAGCAGCAGAAGCAGCAGAAGCAGAAGCAGGAGCAGGAGCGACTCGAGCAGGAGAAACACCAGCACCAGCTCTACCGACAGCAGCAGGCCCAGCAGCTGTTTGACTACATGTACATGCAGCAGTTGCAGCAGCAGGAGTCTGTTCGACGCCAGCAGGAGCAGCAGAAGAAACAGGCTGCTCTGAAGGCCGCTTCTCTGGAAAAGGTCCGAGTGGCCGAAGCCAACCGACAGGCTGCTCTCAAGGCCGTTGAGGAGGCCGACGCTATTCGACAAGCTGCTCTCGAGGAGATTGCCGAGCAGGAGCGTCTTGAGCGGGAGGCTGAGAAGCAGCGACGGGAGGATGCTGAGAAGCAGGCTGCCGAGAAGGCCAAGGCTGAGAAGCAGGCTGCTCTCAAGCGTGCTGAGGCTGAGAAGGCCAAGATCGATGCTGAGAAGAAGGCTGCTGCCGAGAAGAAGGCCCAGCTGGAAGCTCAGAAGGTCAAGTCTCATTCCACCCAGCCCAAGCCCGTCCAGTCTGAAGCCGAGGCTTTTGCCGACTACTACTCTCAACTCACCGGCTGCCCCGGTAACGGTCCCTCTTTTGCCCAGGCTCTCAAGCAGCTTGGTTTGAACGTCCACTACCAATCGGACGAGGAAGATGAGGATGAGGAGGACAACGAGACTCTTGCTGATTCCAACGAACAGCAGATGGTTTCCGAGAAGGAGCTTCCTCTCCAGGTTGATCTTTCTCAGCCTGAGCCCAAGTCCGACGTGGAAGACGACTCTGCTGATCTGCGGGAACCCTCCGAGGAGATCCACCCTCTTGTGGCTTTCCTCCAGTCTCTGGGAATCCCCGCCACCATCTCCGAGCCCCAGGTTGCCAAGGCCGAGTCCCAGGAAGACCCCGATCTGGCTCTGGCCGACTTTGTCGAGTCTCTGAGCGACGACGAGCGACCTTCCGAGGCTTCCAAGAAGGCCTCCAAGGCCGCCAAGCGTGCCGCCAAGGCCCACGAGGCTGCTGCCAAGGCCCAGGCTGAAGCTGAGGCCGCCGCCAAGGCCCAAATCGAGGCCGAGGAGGAGCTCAAGCGGGAGAAGCTGGAGAGGAAGGCTGCCAAGAAGGCCGCTGCCAAGGCTGCCAAGAAGGCCAAGCAGGCCAAGCAGTCTCAGGCTCCCTCTACTCCCTCCACCCCCTCCAAGCCTCTTCCCTCCGTTGTCGTCTACTCTTCTCCTGTTGATACCGAAAAGGACGTGTCCAAGCAGCTGGCCAAGCTGGCCTCTGTTGTCGACCGATCCGTCGAGACTTACGAGCGAATCAAAAAGGCCGCTACTCAGTCCGACTCGGAATACTCCAACTCTGTGTCTTCGTACAACTCGCGAATCAAGGTGATCCAGCAGGCCCAGATCAAGCTGGAGCAGATCTACGACCAGCTGGACTCCATGACCGTCAACAACGACAGCGACGAGAAGAAGGAACGAACGCGGCTCATTCGAAAGGCCGTCTCTACCGCCGAAGCCATTGACTCCGTTGTCGAGCAGCTCAAGTCCGAAAAAGCCAAGATTGAAAAGTCTGTGTCTTCTTCGGACGAGGAGGAGATCCCCCGAAAGGTGACCAACAAGACCAACAAGTATTCCTCCAACAAGAAGAACAGCAAGACAGTCAGCAATGCCGGTTCCGGTTCTCCTGTGAGAAAGGTCACTCTTGAGACTGTTCCCGATGCCGATTCAGCCTCTGACTACTAGCTAGTCGGGCTGGCAAGCACTTATTTATGATTGGTATGTAATGATTAATTAATGGTATGGTTATTTTAATGTGAGCTGTAGAGTAGATCAGACAAAAACAACGTATTTTACACATCCACTTGTAAGAATATAGACACAAATTCATTAGCTAGACATAAAATCTGAAGGCTTACATAAGCTATTGTGTACAGTCGTGACTACTAAGCACATAGACACAAGTCAGTAGATAGGTATCCGAATTCCTACACAATCCATCCTCTTCTCTGTCAAGTGTTAACCACCAATAACATGGTGCGTATCTTTCAATTATGAATGTGTCAAAATGATTGTTTTGTAGACCAACCTGTTGAACATGGTGATCAGTAAATGTGTGCCTTCTCAAAAGGCAACTTTTCGTATGTCTTGCTCCATCCCGTCTCGAGCTACGCACTCGTCAGCTTACTCGCTCGATCCTTGGCAATATCACACATGGCGTTGAACGCCTCCTGTCTCTCCTTGACCACATCTCCCCTCTTGATCCTCTCCTCCATGTTCTCCATAATCACCTCTCGAGACCGTCCGTTGACAAAGACCACGTAGATGAGTCCCGGAAACGTGTCCTCGTACTGCTTGTTGAGTTTTTCCAGCCGTTGGCCCTCTTCTGCCGATTTGGCCTGCAAAGATTTCTGCTCGGCCTGAGAGTGTGTAGAGTCGACCTTTTGGGCTCCCAAACGCGGGTGGGCGCCGATGATTTTGTTGATTCGCGGGTCCGAGTCGTTGGACGTCTTGAGCAGCTCCAGAAGCTCCGTTCGCACGCTTTCAATCAGCTCGTTGTAGCTGTGACATGTCTTGTTGATCACCCCCTGGGTCACCAGTTGTTTGAGGGTCGCACACGGCTCGAACAAATGGTCCAGCAGCAGCTCCTGTTCGGGCAGAGACAGCGTCGGCACCGTTTCGATTGCAGGAAGCTTGTACATGTTGTGGGGTGAAGGTGAAGGTGAAGGTGAAATGAAGCCCTCTATCTGCTTATCATTGCTGAACGACAATCAGTATTAGACTATGCATCGCATAATTTCATTTAGACTCTTCGCGTATTAGAGTTTCGGATATGGCCGACGGGGTCCAATAGTAGGGCTAGAACATTTCTTATCGCTCGTATTTTGGTCAAAGTGGAGCCCAGGATCTTGTGGCTCGTTTAGTTTTGACATGTCGGTTTGATGATGATGTAATCGAGATCTCTGATTAGATGTATTGATACAAGAGCTGTCAGTAAACATTCATCTGACGATTCAATCAGTATGATAACATCGACCCGTTTCAGCATACCACACAGGCTACAAAGACATTGATCACTTTGCCATTCAGCTCAGCGTCTTTAGCTGACTTGAGTGACGGTACTAACATTCGTAACTATTCATTGAGGTGGCATGGAATGATAAATAATGCATTTTTAAATCTGTCTAATTCAACACGAGCTAGTGTT
Organism: Yarrowia divulgata; assembly: GCA_900519045.1. Classification (NCBI taxonomy): domain Eukaryota; kingdom Fungi; phylum Ascomycota; class Dipodascomycetes; order Dipodascales; genus Yarrowia; species Yarrowia divulgata. The sequence goes on from ULGQ01000009.1 coordinate 291,114, forward strand.
GATCCATCTAGAATGCTAGAATGAGATCTTTTTGGTCGGACCTGAGTCCTGAGACGATCATGGTTGTACAGCTGGGTCGATTTGCCTGGTCAATTTGCCTGGTCAATTTGTCCTGGTCAGTTTGTCCTGGCCGTTTTGTCCTGGTCGGAGACATTCGGACTACGTCCTCACATCTCCTCCCCACGTTCTAAACCAACCCACTAAACCCCTTCAACGTCTCTCCCACCCCTCCAGTATTATATCCCTCTTCAATCTTCCACTTCTGTCCCTCATCCAGCTTTTCCAAAATGGTACAGCTGTGTCCAACAACTAGCAGACCAGGAGGACGCGATCCAATGGCTTCCACGGCCTCCACGAGATGCTGCAGAGTGGTTCGGGTGACTCTCTGATCGTGGCAAGACGCTCTCTCAATGACTGCACAAGGGGTAGAAAGATCCCAGCCAGGAGTGGCGGAAATGGCCTCCATAAGCCGATCCACTCGATGCAGAGCCATCAGGAAAATGACTGTTCGCGACTTGACAAACTCGGGAATCACAGGCATGGCTCCCTTACGGCCCGTGCCTGTACAGATGAGAACCTGGTCGGCCACATCTCGATGTGTAGGGGGGATGTTTGCAGCTAGGGGAGCAGATAGAGCCGAAGTGATACCGGGAACAACTTCGGGCTTGTATCCGTGGCCAGCAAAAAAGATGTACTCTTCGCCTCCTCGTCCGTAAATGTAGGGATCTCCCTGTTTGAGACGAACCACCATCTTTCCCTGTTTGAGACCCTCCAGACCTCGTTCCAACAGCTCGGTTTGAGCAGCCTCGGCGTTGCCAGGGTACTTTTTGGCAATGAACACTTCTGTGGCCCGAGGAATGAGATCCAGAACAGACTCGGGGACCAGTTTGTCGGCCAAAATGAGATCGGCAGTGTTGATTCGCTCCAGAGCCGCAGAAGTGAGATACTGGGCCGATCCAGGTCCAGATCCAATCAGAGCAATGTGAGCTGAGGAGGTTGTAACTGCTGGAGCGGTCTCTACAGCTGTTTCTGCGGTCTGAGAACTATGGTAAGCTCTGTCGAGATCATCAATAGAAACACTGGCCAGCTTTCCGAGCGGGAAATACTCCACCAGCTGACTCAGCCATCGAAGACGCTGTTTCTTCTTCTGAATGAAAGTCTCCGAGTCCTCCACAACCAGAACGTTGAGTCGTTTCTGCTCTGCATCATCGTCCTCCTGGCCAATATCCTCGGCTTCAAACACGTCCTTGAGATCCTCCTCGTAAATGCGTTCTCGTAGCGATCCAATCTTGTCGCAAATCTCGTCCACATTGGCCGGTAGAGCAGCCACCATTTCCCGCTTCAGTCGGTTGGCCAATCGGCATCCCTTGCCAGAAGTGGTGACGCCAAATTGAAAGTCGCCGTCGGAATAAGAAGCCAAAAACGTGAATGTGCAAAACTCAGGGTGTCCAGCCACATTGAGAGGGACCCGTAGAGAAGAACACTGCTGGCACAAAGAGCCCAGATCGGTAAAGGGACCTCCAACAACAAGAACCTGATCCACAACCCCAGACACCTCGGGCCGCCCCAGCGAGGTCACGTGACCAAACTGGAAGCTCTCCTTCACGTGCTGGACCTTTCCGGCCTCCACAAAGTCGTTCAGGGCCTCAGGAAGCTCTTCTCCAACATAGATCGGAAGAGCTCCGCATTCCAGAGATCGTTGTGCGCGTGAAAAGGCCAGATTCGACTGGCCGGTGATGATGTGGCGATGTCCGTCGATTTTCTGCGCCGTCAGTAGTTGCATCTTTGGTTTTGAACGACGACGTGTTTGTGTCTGTGTAAATCAGCTATCCCCAGATTATATCATTTTTCATCCGCCATTCATGGTGCATGCGAGCTGCATCCCAACCACTCATCATATCACGTGAAATGTGGCGAGTATGCACCCATCCACACAATCGACTTCATATATGTAAGCCACTAAACCTTATTAGCGAGGCGAATGCCAATCCGGGAGATTTTATTGGCCAACCACACAGATAGACCTGAGTCATTGCTGTGGCGCAATATGGTGTCTTTTCAGCGCCACTCGGCTCGGTAGGGGCGGAGACAGCAGAGGCGGTGGCTACATGTCACGTGAGGTGGACGAAGGGGGGGTGTGTTTGTGTGTTTGAATGTGATTCTTTGTGACTCTGTGTGACTGAGAATTCATTATTGAAACAGATGAGTATGTTTTGATGTCTTCTACAAGTACCGTTTGAACTCGTCTAAGGCCAAGATATTCAGCTTAGTACGCCTCTGAAAAGTTGTAACTGATGCTCGAGATCTGTTTAGAGACTGTGAGAAGACAAGAAGATCAATCGTTCTAGGTGAAGAGCATGCCACGTGAAATGGATCAGCCACGTGTAATCTACAATCGTCTGACCGTGCCACCACTCGTGCTGTGGCTCAAAGTGGCTCTTCTTCTCGCTAGTGGCTCTGTGGCTTGAGACTAACGCTTTGACAACAGCCACAGCGAAGAGTTTTATGGCTGAGAGTTTGGAGAGAGCACAAATAGCCGGGATCCGAGTGGATGGATGTGGTTAGACGTGGCTGGTGTCGTTGAGTGCCGTAGGAGCACTATTACATTGCTCTGCTGAGTCATAACTAGGTGGAGATCATACCTACAAGTACCGGTGGGTGGAGAGAAGTCAGGGATGTGATAAGAGAATGTCAAGGCATTTTGAAGTAGTGATTGTCAGATTGAAGCACGTGACTCTCAAGCGAGTTCTCAAATTGCGTGTCTACTTGTAACACCAATGGAGATGTTGGTCCCAATTGCATGAGTTGAACTGGTGTCATATATCATGATCTTTGGGGATAGAGGAAACGTGACCCGAACTGGAAAATTTTCGTGGAAGAAGAAGTCACGTGAGCTTTGTTTAGTCATGCCTAATCTGGTCTGACGTTACTAGCTCATTTTCGGAACCTGTGCTGTTCTGTGTTTTCCTCCAAATGCAGTGACATGCAAGACAGGTCCAAGGTATTACTTGACTTTACTTGGTAACATAAAAACCAGTTGCGATATTACTTTGCATAAGCCAGCGGTAGCGGTGCTACGATATCCCGTCCAATATTCACTTTAAAAAGATGAAATTTTCTTGGTCCTATTAACACACTATGATATGACAACTGTATTAATCTCAGCCCATTTGGGCACTTTGAAGCTCATTTCTGAGGAGTCCAAAACACCACCCCCAGGCGTGCGGCTCGGAAATTGTTCATACTCGTTTATAGCTTAAATATCCGACATTACAGAACTATTTCCACACAAAACGTGGTGGATAAAATGGCAACAAGGTTAGTTCCATCTAAATGAGCACTTTATTGTGGTTATTTTGGTACCGCTCATGGTGGGCTTATGTGTGGGCGTTGCCAGGCGGTGATCGAACAGGCAATGTGTACTACTTGTACGGAAGTAGCTTGCCTGCTTTCTAACCAACACCTCCGACTAGCCTCCGAGAAGGAACTAATACTGCATCAAGCCATCACGCTAGTGTGCAGAGTGAGGGGCGAATTGGAACGTAGCGTGGACCGGCAAGCTATAGACAGCTGTTCTTTCAACAGTACAATTGGATGATTGCAAGCAAGCTGCCTGAGGGGCGATTAGCAGTAGACATCTTTAGAAGCAGACAACATTTCTGCAGTGAGCTGTATTACCTGATTGGTATTTAGGTAACTGTACCATGGTAGCTACCGTGCATCGTAGGTACTCTCTGTAACTTGTGGGTTAGCCAATCTCCACAGTAGGTAATGTACCGCATGGAAAGCTGGGGTACAGCATGTAAAGTCGAGTTTTATCGAAAATATTGCATTAAGTGAGTAGCCAATGGTGTTGCACTAGTCTCTCAAGTCACCCCCTCAACTTCAGCAACTGTCGATAGCTCTAGTACCCCCACAAGACCTCAAACATCAATGAGCCAATTTGGTTCAGATCAGATATGGTCTGCTCATGGGAGGGGTTCCTGACAGTTGATTGAGGTCTTGTGAATTTGACGGAGACTATGAAATAAGATAAAGAATCATCAATCTTTGCCGATTTCAAATCTTTGTTTTTATTGCCATCTATCCACGATTGTGTTCGTCTGTCTCCTCGTAAAAATCATATTCTCATCACTCTCCCCGCTCTTCGATAAAGTTTCAGCGCATTAAACATGCATGGAGCTAATAGCAATTCGTGGGGTTAGCCGACAGACCATCTGATACAAGTAGTGGTTCACACACTGACGATAACCACACCTTCTGTGTAACCATCCTTTAGTCCTCTACACCAATGGCTACTATCGACAACGACTGTGTGATCAGCATCCACAAGCTGATTGACGCCTACGTCTCGGACCCCTCGGTCATTCCGGGCTTTGTCATGAACGTGGTCAACAAACGAGGCGAGCTGCTGGTCAACTACGCCGCCGGTCAAATGGGGCTCGACAACCCGGCGCCAATGACTACCGACTCGGTGTTTTGGCTGGCGTCGTGTTCCAAGCTCATTGGAGCCATCTGCGCCATGCAGCAGGTTGAAAAGGGTCTGATTGGCCTGGACGATGCCGACAAGCTGGAGGAAATCTGTCCGGAGCTGCGGGACGTCAAGGTGATCAAAATGGTGAACCGAAAACCCACTCTGGTCGAAAAGAAGAACAGAATCACTCTCCGAATGCTGCTGAGCCATACCGCGGGCTTCTCATACTCCTTCTTCCACCCCTGGCTTATTAAGCTGTTCCCTCACGTGGATGAGCTCGCGGGAGACAAACACGTGCTTGATACAGCGCTTGTTTTCGAACCCGGAACCGACTGGGGCTACGGAACAAGTATGGACTGGGTTGGAGTGGTCATTGAACGTCTGCGAGGCAAACCCGTGTCGCAGGTTGTGCAGGAAGACATCTTCGAGCCCCTGGGAATCACAGAAATCGAAATGAAGCCCACCGAGAGCATGCGGCAACGACTGGTCAATCTGCACCAGAAGGACGCCGAAAAGGGCACCATGACCCAGAGAGAACACGTGTACTCTCTGGACGCGGAGTTTGAGTCCTTTGGAGCAGGCTACTTTGCCAAGGGAAGCGAGTACGTCAAGCTGCTTGCCATGCTGCTCAACAATGGCGTGGGACCAGACACTGGCAAGCGAGTGCTCAGCGAAAAGACTGTGGACGACATGTTCGTCAATCAGATCCCCCAGTGGCCCAATTACGGACGAAGAGCCACTCCTCCCGGAAAGCCAGAGTACACCAACCCTCTTCCTGAGCTGTACCCTCAAGGAACCGCTCCCCAGGGTTGGGGTATTTCTTTCATGTTGACCATTGAGCCCACCGATACTGGCAGAGGAGCCAACACGGGCTGGTGGAGCGGTATCATCAACACCTTTTGGTGGGTCGACCGGGAGAAGGGTGTTGCTGGCCTAGCGCAGTCTCAGATCCTGCCGTTTGGAGACGAGGATGTCATGGTTCTCTGGAACACCATCGAGGCCATGATTTACAAGAGTCTGGTGGCAGACAAGTCCAAGTTGTGATCGTTGAGGACGTGACCTTCAGTGCACACATACTTAAGATTGAATGACATTGAGATGAAGACAAAGTAATGACTGATGCTGTTTGATTTGTAGTAGAAGATGAGGACGGTGTAATCGCTGTTTGTAATTTTTTTTAAACCACTTTTTCACTCTCTAATACTCGCTAACCACCCCGGAAATCACGTGAGGCAACCTGGCCGAGTGGTCTAAGGCGCCAGGTTCAGGAGACTGAATCAATATCCTGGTCTCTTCGGAGGCGAGAGTTCGAATCTCTCGGTTGTCAGCAGAAGGGTGCAAGCTCTTCCTTTTTGCCAATCGCAGCTTTGCCCTTCCGTAAGTCTTTCCTGTGATGTTCCTCACCATGAGTTGAATGGAAGTATAAATGGCAGGACATGGTTGAGAGCAGGAGTCAACTGTGGATTTGGCCTTACAACGGGTAGCATCATAGCTAAAGCGACAATGCAATACAATGCTTTAATCAGTCAGTGTAAACCAGAGTTGGGAAATGCCTAGTCTTATGCCCACCTGGTAAGATACATCTCCTGCCTTCATCTCAAGGACACCCCCAAGTCTCCAAAACCACTCGGAAACCTGAAAAAAGCTGATAAACAGCTCCAAAATCGCGGTCACGTGACACTGACATCTCCCCAAAACGACCCTCACGTCCCCGAATCCCAGTTGCGGCCATATCCTGGTGAAAATACGGCTTCCCGTCCGATCAGCCATAGTCAAGCACCAGAGAGCCCAGTTAGTATTGTAGTGGGAGACCATACGAGAATCCTGGGTGCTGCAATTCTTTTGCCAGCCGTGAAGCGGTTGGTCAGTATTTTTTTTCTGTGCGTTCACTTCTCTGAACTTGCAGATTCTGTGGAGAGATGTCCTGTGAAGTTTCCTACTGTATAACTTCATAATAATATGACGATCGTTGGAAAAAACTCCACCATTCTACTTGGCGTCTTTTGCTGATTCAAATGGTATGAAAAGATTGACCTTCAGTTTTCTTACAAGTACAAACATTTGTACCTGGTAGCCACTTCTAGAAATACACGCATATTCGCCAATTCAGATCCAAGCTAATAAAAAATAAAGTTCAAACTAACGAAAAAATGTGACGCACCCTACCATAGCACTTGTGAAGATGTTACAGAAGGAAAAGAAAAAAACCCCTGCACTTCTCGCAGTGTTGGCTGTAACAAAAAGTGATATCCGTGAGATTCGAACTCACGCCTCCGAAGAGACCAGGAAATTCGTTAAGGTATTAGCCTTAACCTGGCGCCTTAGACCGCTCGGCCAGGATACCCAGAAATGTGCTCTGAAAAGTGCCCAATCCTATTTATGCGTGAAAAAGTTTTGTCGCAGCCGCCACGATGGCCTAGAATGGAAATCCGGGAGTACTGTCACGTTGTTACAGCTCTGAGGTTTCAAAAAATGTATCCATAGCTGGGATTTGGATTTTATTCAGCGTTCTGAGGTCGTTTGAAAGTCTCCAAAATAAGCGTTTTACATCGCAACGGCACAATGAAGACTATGCGGAGGTTTAGATCACTGAAGCTCAGAGTTGTCCGTTCTTGCAGAAGCTTGTGGATTATCGCCGTAATGAAGACTTGCCACTCATGCAGAGAAGGTGGTTATTGAGCTGCCAGTGAAGTTTGATAAGGCAGGGGGCCTGATGTGAATGGAGGGGTATTCGAGAGCATTGTTCTTGTAGTCGAGCAACGAACTCTTTAGTGGAGTCGTCCAACAAACAATGACTACTAAGCCATGACTAAAGGCCGATCTTTCGCAATTATGTTGAGTATTCGCAACATGTGCTGAAAACGGGTGTTACTTGTGAGCAGTCCATAGTTCCCAAAACAGCGACGACATGTTAGAGCGGAAGTCTGTGTTCAACTCTACTCGCCGGTGGCGTTAGGCATTTGCCACCATCAATAAACAACAAAGATCTCAGAGCTACCCGATGATTGAGTTGCCGCCAAAACAACTTTTCGGCCGAGATGTGTGTAGCTCACGAATATATCAGGAAGCTCATGCAAGGGCGGAATCTACAGAGTGTACCAAAACTGCAGCATGCTCGGAGCTCTCTGCGTGACGAGTATGTGCGTGCCACAGGCGTCTACCATGGTACGTGAAAGTAAGACATGTAGTCAAAGCCGCACTACTGTAGCTAAATGTCAGCGGGGAAAGTAATAGCCATTGAGTTATAGGTGGTTCTGAGTCTGACCATTCCAGAGAGAACCTGTGTGGCAGAAGGATGGAGGACCCACGAGTGTATCCAACAGTCTGTTTTCTATGCGATGTAATGTCCAAGTGATCGTAAAGCATGTGTTAGCTGCAATACTACAAGTACACACATTTCAGTCTGATGTTGTTCCATAGAAGAATGTTTGGAAACTCCTGTAATATACCCTCGGTTATTGACAGTCTCGAAAAGTTTCTCTAGCGGCTGAATCTGTCGTATGTGCAGTCACGCCTGCATCACACGGTTTTCATAAACCATCGGCGAGTAAAAGTTATCAAAGCCTTGTCCATGCTGGGTACAACCACAGAGAACCAGAACTAAGTTCCGAGACGTCTCTAACATGCGGTTCACAAAGCCGCAGCGACTGATTGAACCGTATTACAGCCTCGGTGATCGGTTGAACGGTAGTTGATCCGGTCATTGCCAACATTGTAGGAAGAACGACATGAACACAGTGAGGAGGGCTGGGTTTTGAACAGCAATACCGGCGAGCCTGAAAAGCATTCGACGCAGAGACAGAGCTTGTACTGGATCACATGACCCGGAATCTCCACCAAGAGAAATCTAATTTCTCTAGGCTCCAAACATGATCCGCTAGCACCCACTTCTCCTCGCAATGAATAAAGGAGGCGCCAACTTGCCTTCTTCCTCGTCACAATGTCCATCATCATCTCGTACCAGGAAACCCACTTGGACCTCCCTTACATGCCATGCGAAGAGCCTGATGTAGAGGGAGACTCCGCAGGTCCATCGACAAGGACAGCTGACGACCAGTTGCCATCTTTCGAAGAAGTCGTGCGAGAGCAACGATCTCTCAATGTGGACTTCACGCCCATCGTCACTGTAAAGTGCACGAAAACCACGCGTGTTCAACGAATGTCAACAACCCTCATTCGACATGTGATTGTGCAAGGAACAACCCAAACAAACGAGACAGTGGCCCAATGGGATCTCTTTTCCGGTAGAGTGCAACCCGTTGAAGGACCAATCAAATGCCTGACCCATCCAGCCACCATAGACGCTTCCGTTCACAAGTACACTCTTCAGTGCACTCTTCCGGCTCGACTTGCCGAAACAGCGTCCCACAAGACCAGCAGATTGTGGTACACCCTGGATACTCACGTAAGTTGTCAAAGATGGAAGCTTTCCTCGTGCGGCTTGACCGAGTACTCTGAGGAAATTGTCGTGGCTCGAAGCAGACAGTCGGACGACCTGTCACACTTCCCTGTCAGTGTTTCTGTTCCCTGGCTCAACAAGCTCAAGTTCTCGATCACATATCCGCAAAAACACATAGCTCTGCAAGAAGACACAGAGATTGCCGTGAAGATCACCACGACGCTGTTTGAGAAGCCCATTCGACTCAATTCCGTCAAGTTTGCCGTGTTGCAGACCTGCAATTCAAACACCGAAGAAACACAGCAAACGGGGCTCCTCACAGTCTACTCAAACCGATACAGAGATTCCGATCGGGTAGAACATGACGAAATCGAACTGAACGATGCCCGAGAAGAAGGATTTGACGTGAAGGAGAACTTTCTCGACTCCATACACAAGGGCAACCTTCTTATTCCAGGAGCAGAGGAGACTGTATTGGACTACACTCTCAAGCTGAGTGCCAGAGCTGTCGAGACACTTTCGGCGTCCACCTCTTGTACCCACCCCTTTCACGTGGTCCACAAGCTGTTCGCTTCCCTGCGATTCTCTCAACTGGATCTAACAGACCAGCCCAACCAAAAGTCACGTAGATACGTGGACTTGGCGGTGACCACTCCTCTTGTCTTTTCTCGAGCCAGATCTGTTTTCGAGACTGCAAGATCTTCCGGAACAGCTCCATTCGATTATGACGACTTTCTGTTGTGCGAATACCCTCGGCTGAAAGACACGGTGTTCACCAACGACTTTGCAGACGACTCTGCTCCTTCCTATGAGGAGCCACCTGATTACAAGGCTGCCACTGCGAGAGATGCGGTTCGCTTAAAATGTTGCTGGCTTAGGCGGTAACTGGAGGATATCAATGGGGATCTTTGTCTCAGTGATAAGCAGTGATGATGTATCGAACATGGTATCTCTGAAGAATCCACTTGAATGCAGCTAGGTCCTTGGTATCTGGAAGGGCATCTCACGTGATATTCCACGGGTATCCGAGGCATGCGTGCGTTTCGGCATCTCACACGACCACGGGCATCCAGCATTGTCGTAGGAAACCCTACTGCCATAATTCTGTCCCTCTCCATCTATGCAGCGGCAGGAATGGAGGTGGCAGAGGGTTATGAGAGAGCTATCATTTGGTGAAGTTGCGCGGATGAGACACCTTCCGACACTGAGCGGTTTGCGACGTGAAATTGCGACGTAGTCAGTTTAGCTGATGGCTGAAAGCGTGTTGGTGGTCGATCGTTGAATGGTTGCCAATGATTAATGTCATGCTAAACTGTCACGCGTCAAATGGGCAGAACCGATCCCTGAACCTGCGTCTCTACCACTGTAGAAACGTCACAGAATCCCTGGCACGATGCTGCTAGTCACAAGCAAGAATTGTCATGAATAATACTCCTGAAACGTCGAAATGGTCCCATTAAAAACTGGTGTTGGTGTCGCTGCATGAAGAGCAAGAAGGAGATCAGGCTATGTTTTTGATTACCGCAGAGATGTTGAGGCGTCTTGGGCGAACAGATGGTCAATGCAGAGACAAGTGTATCAGTAGCTCCACTGTAGGCTGTCAAAAGCAAGCTAAAGTTTGAACTATTAAGGGAAATAAGGGGCCAGCCTTAGTTAAGGCTATTTGTAGTTGGGCAACATACTCTCTCACAGACCTTGAAACTTAAGCGAAGATGATATAAAACATGAGAGACACTAATGAGAATACCAGGAACACATTCGTATAACTCTCGAGCCATTTTGCGCGATTTTTGACAAATTTCGCCTAGCAGAGCCCACTTTTTCTGTATTTTTAAAAATCTCGCCTGGCTAGCTCAATCGGTAGAGCGTGAGACTCTTATTCTAAGGTCATCTCAAGGCTGTGGGTTCAAGCCCCACGTCGGGCTTCTTTTTTGCCGATTTACATACCATGTAATTTTTGCCAAAAAATACATCTCCCTTTAGGAAGAGCAAAAAGATACTGCCTTCGACCAGATTTGAACTGATGATCTCAGCATTACTAGTGCTGCGCCTTACCACTTGGCCACGAAGGCGGCTATGCGGCTCGGATTTGAGTAATCAGAAAAGTTCCGGAAAAACGGTTTCCAAAAAAATAAATAAAAAATAAATTGAAAAAAACAACACAATAAAACACAAGGATTTCCCTAGAAATGAAACCAAAAACCACCCGTCCATACTGCTCACCTCCATCTACACCACAAATACACCACTAATACTCAATAAATCACTTGTCTAAATGCAACTATTATATTCGACTCTCTGTTCAACTCAACCACTTGACTTTGTGAATGTGTTTTTTGGGAATCAGGACATGCAAAGTGTAGTCCAAAAAGGTGTCTTTCATGGACTTGACGTCCCAGGAAGAAGACGACGAGTAGCCCATGAGAGACGACCGCACCGTCAGGTAGGCCCAGTACATGAGCGCCACGAAAATGGGCAGCCAGAAGAGGAAAAACATAATGTCCTGGTGCAGGAGCGTTCGTTTGGACTTCCACGCCTCCATCACCTCCTCCTCGCTCATCTCCACGGCTCCTCCAGTGCCCGCAGTCTCGTCCGTGGGCGTGTTAGTAGGAGTGGCAGACACCTCCGTCTGCTCCTTTCGGTCCCAGGAGCTGGAGGGGGCTGCTGTGGAAGCTCCCGCCTCGATGACCGACGACGAGTAGTCGATTTCCGGCACCTTGGAGCCCTCGGGGAAAATGTCTTCGTACTTGGGAGGAGCGTGCTCGGTGGGAGAGGCCGAAGACGCCGAAGACGACTCCGACGAAGATGACTCAGCCACCTTGAACGGCGACTTGATGAAATCGTACAAGTCGCCCATGTTGGAGCTCCACACGGCACTGTTGAGGTCGTACATGTACTGTGCGATGCCCCGGGGTCCCCGTGCTCGTCGTCGATGTCGTCGCGACCGCTTGTGGGACGCGGGGACCTCTGTCTCCGAGCCAGAGTCGCCCGAAGAGCCCGACACGCCCCCTGAGTACATGAGATCCATCAGGTACGACCGGATCTCTTCCTCGGCAATGTCCAGGGCGTAGTGGCCGGACTGGGACTCCACAAAGAGGTTCACGTTCTGGGACGCCAGGTACGTGACCACGTTGAGCTTGCCCCGGAGAGCGGCGTAATGCAGCGGGGTGAAGCCCGAGTCGTCCTGGGTGTTGAGAAACACGCCTCGAGACGTCAGAAAGACCACCAGACGGGTGAACCCGAGCCCTGCAGCCAGATGCATCAACGACTGCTTCTTGGCGTTGACAAAGTTGAGGCCGTCGTTGTTGTTGTGTCCAGAGCCCTGCATCACGTCACAGCAGCTGAGAAGCTTGATGACCTCACTCTCCAGCTGCATCTGCTGCTGACCATAATCACCATGTTGTTGGTGCTGTGCCATCACCCCGGAAACGTTATTAACGCCCCCTCCGCCAATCAGCCGACGGGCAATGTCCTTGGCGTCCTCCAGCTTGCCGTTCATCTTGAGACCCACCACCTGCAGAGCCAGCTCGATGAGTTGCCGGTCCGTGTCGTCAATGTACGTGAAGACCTGGGGGTTTTTGACGGGGATGCCCGAGAAGGCGACGATGACGGGGCCCGCGACCTCCGTAGCCGGCAGCTGCGCCACAATCGTGGTGTCGCTCCAGCACTGCGTCGAGGCAAAGTTGTCGCCAAACTTGACCACCAGTCCGTCGTGGAACCCCTGGCCCAGCAGGGTGATTTCCATGCCGCCCCGGATGGAGCCCTGCGAGGGGATGAGCCGCTTGACGGCTGGGAGACTGGAGTCCTCCTCGGCCGCGCTCTCGGCTCCACTCAGCAGACCGGCCATGTTGGTGTACGACTCGGAAAAGTCGGTGGACGACGGCACCGACGTGAACAGATCCGTGTCGGGGATGGAAGAGGTTTCCGACACGGAGCCCAGCTTTTGCAGCGACGTGGTCGACGACATGGAGTACGGCGTGTCGTCCGCGCCGCTCTTGCGTTTCTTTGTGTTTCGCACCACGTCCATTTCCATGAGTGTGATTTCTGGCGACGGCGATTGTGACTGCGACGGCGGTTGCGATGGTTGCTCTTGCGGCTGAGATTGTGTGTGTGAAGAAGAATGCTGAGACTCGGAAGAGACTCGCGCGGCCAGAGAGGACACGTCACTTTCGGCCAGAGCCTTGTGGTCGTCGGTGATCATGATGGGCGTGGTTTTCGTCTGGGCCACGACGCGACCCGTGTGGTCTCGCAGCGAAATGTACGCCGTGAACCCGAGCTCTTCGCTGTGGTGGCGGCAGTAGCATGCAATGCGCATGGGCAGATCCAGACGTCGACCCACCACTCCTCCCTCCGTGGTCACTGCCGACAGCTCGACAATCTCCTTGCAGTTGAAGATGATTGCCCGTCGGTCGCGGTCGCAGTTCCAGTGTGCTTCGTCGATGGGGACACGCACCTTTTTTCGCGACGCCCGCTTGCGCTCCCGGTTCATGCAGCCCGAGCAGATGTTGACGTAGTTGCGGGGGTCCGAGTGGCACACGACGACGGTCTCCAGCATGAGCACGTCTGCGTCGGGCTCGAAACCCTGGCGCAGCTGCAGCTTGGGCTTGGAAATGGTGTCTGTGGGGAGATGCACGAGGTTCTGTGGCGGTGGGGGGTACACAAACATGGACAGGTTGATTTGCGTCTCGACCCGCGAGCGGGGCGGCAGGTCCTGCACCACGAGTTTGTGGCTCGTGTGGCTGCCAATCTGGTCCCATGTTACCGGGTTGAAGTCAGGCAGGTATGTCGGGGCAGTTCCAGTGTGGGGCCCGGGGCTGAGAGAGGGAGGGTACATGATTGGAGTGGTTCGTCCAAACTTGTAGTTGCCCAGTCCCGACTCGTTTTTGCGCTTCTTGGCCTTTTGTGAGGAGGAGCCCGGTTGGGGGGTACTTGTACCGGTACTGGCTGTCTGCTGCTGCTGTATCGGAGTGGGTATCGGCGTCTGTGTGACGACTCCTTGCTGTGGAGAAAAAAGGTCCATGTGGAACTGATCCATGTCGATATCCAGCTCCTCGTTGGGCAGGCCGTCGTCGTCCTCAAACATGCTCATGTTGAGATGCTGCTCAATGTCGTAGTCCTCGTGGGGCGCTCGCCGCAGAAAATGCTGCGGCAACATGGATCGAGCAATGGAGTACACGCCGCGTTTGGCGTCCGTCTCCATTTTATGTGCTAGGGCTGGGAGCGGGCTGCTAGAACGACTGGTGTATCGGAAAGGTGTCGGTAACGTTCCGGGTGCTAAAATAGGTGGCGCTGGAGTAGGGAGTGTGTGTGTGAATCTGGGTGAGTAAGCGTTTCTCTGTCGTGTGTGCGCGTGTGTGTGTGTGTGTGCACGTGTATATCAGTTGCTCAATAAACCGTCGCCGTAGTGATATCTGTCGCTTGGGGAAACGTGTTCGAACCCTCTTAGTCGTAGGACTGGTGAATACTGGTGAGTTCTGTTCGTGGTTTGACCCACTGGTGCATCTACACTCCCCAGAACCTTAAATCAAAATTAACTACCGGGACTGACGATTACTCGTGGCCTGGTATGAGAACATCAACGTTAAGATTGGTCAACTTAATACGGGCCATGTATACATGGAGACAGAAAACTAATAATCGTATAATGTCCAAAAGGCCACTCAGGGCGTGTAACACACCCAGGAGAAGATGTTATAAAGAGCTCACACTGCCACTCATCTACACCACAAACCATTAGCACCCAAACCCATGTTCAAACCGCGCACTAAACTAGAGCTGCCCTAGCCCAACTGACTACAGGACCACCGTCCCCCCCCCCCCGTGTCCCAGNATGAGAACATCAACGTTAAGATTGGTCAACTTAATACGGGCCATGTATACATGGAGACAGAAAACTAATAATCGTATAATGTCCAAAAGGCCACTCAGGGCGTGTAACACACCCAGGAGAAGATGTTATAAAGAGCTCACACTGCCACTCATCTACACCACAAACCATTAGCACCCAAACCCATGTTCAAACCGCGCACTAAACTAGAGCTGCCCTAGCCCAACTGACTACAGGACCACCGTCCCCCCCCCCCAGTGTCCCAGTGCAATCTATCCAACCCGGACCGAGCCCCTGACCCACGCTCTAACCGCTGTCGGTGGCTCTAGCGTTTGTCTATACTCCGATGGCGGCAAGCTAAGCAAGCGTGTGGATACGTGGCCCGTGTTGTTGGTACGAGACGCTACACGTCACCGGGGCCTCGAAAATGTCCACATGGGCTCCTCGACTTTTATTTTGGGTTGCAACAGTCAGGTGTGGGGAAAAACCCAGCTGATGCGGCTTTTGGTTTTTGCGGCTACCTGTACGAGGCACCCCTTGCCCTGAGGGGGGGAGTCTAGACGGGGTGTCTTGTTTTTGGCTTTGACAATTAATCCGAAGAGAGGAAGAGGGAGAGAGAGAAAAAGGGAGGAGCGGAAAAAAACTGCAAAAAGCAATGACCGCAGAGTCAGAGAAAGCAAGTCTGGGGGGTTGGCAATGAACCATGAGATAAGTATAAGAGGTGGCCACTCCGTAGTGCACTGAGACAGTCTTACTCGGCCAAAATGTGGCTTGGGATGCTAGTAAACAGCCCATGGATAGCTCGGTGAGATCCCCCAAAAGAAGAAGTCAGCACCACCAACGTTCCAATGGTGCGGGTCTCATTAGTGAGGCACTTGCGGTTAGTTGGTATTGCGAGCCAAGGTGTCGGAGGCTGATTCTCAAACGTGCCAAGCCAGGATCAAGATCGTAGCAAGACCGTAGCCAAGATCGTGATCGCATGATATTGGTGGTCTAGCCTTTGGCTCTCTTTGGACTATTCAAAAAACACCCAGTTCTGGTATGTTTGAAGCAAGAACAACTTACTACTGTACTCGAACATCTACTCGAACAAGACTTCCCCCTTCAACGTTCGACATACACACAATCTGCACAAGCCTGTCTTTCGTGCTCTTCTGTCTCTTGCTGCTGTGTCTCTTGGTTCACCCCTTCAACGCACTGGAACGTCACTTGCTGTGGTCTTCACTGGCTGCCTCTTCTCGCAGAGACCTGCCCCATTGCCACATTGCTTGTCTCCACCAGCCCTTCTATTTTTCCGTGGCATTTATCATTTATGGCTTCTCTTATTAAACGTTACGAGCCTCTGTTCTCACGTTACCATCGGACCACTGCCTTGCTATAATGTCGTATCGTAGGTATAGTGCTCGTAACGGAACACGGTGCATTGACACCGACTCCAGAAAAGACGTGAATCACACAAAGAGCCTTGACAGAAAGGTCTCGTGCGCTACAAGGGTATGTACGAACTTGCGCAGAGCGTAAACAAATGTCTCGTATCTGCACTAAAGTGGTGTCTCTCCGCCATTAGCCGAGTTTTGGGCTGTGCCACAAAGAGAACGACTAGCCACAAACTTCGAACTCGTCTCACTCTTGAACGGTCCACTTTGGTTTTTCCACGACTGTATACCCTTTGGGTCTCCAATCAGGTTTTTCCATCTTTTCTCTTTTGATCTTTTTTTTTGTCAAGATGCGCCCTTTTCAGGGCTTGCTCGTATTTCCTTTTCGGGAAGCGCCGATCGAACTTACGGACCTACACCTGTCTCACTCTCCACAGTGGGTACATGCAGGTATCGTGGGTTCAATTCCGGTGCACGCAATGCAAAATGCGGTCACGGTCAAGCGAGCTCGAAACTGCTCCTTTAACTAAAGTGCCACCGTCCTGATGGCAAGACAATCATGCTTGCTACGAGTGTATTAGGTATTGATAGCTTCCTGCAGCTGCTGTGAAGGTAGGATTTGTATAAATAGTAAAGACTCCTGTCTTCTAATTACAGGTCTACACTTGTCAACAATAAGACATTACTATGAATGGCTAATTTTGCAATTGCGCTGTTTCAGAGCAGATCAATCAGAGTGAAGCCATAAGATCTACTTCAATGGCTCGCAGCTCACGATGTGACTTACTCGTACTCCACCTTGGGACAGAACTGACCCACAAACTTCTGACTAAGCTCAGGCGTCAGCTTTGCCACCAGCAGAAGCAACGTGTATCTGTCATTGATCTGGCCTCCCCATTTGATACGGTTGATGCTGTGGTTAGCGACACCCTCGCTGAAGGTGTGAATCTGACGCCAGACGTTGAAGGCGTCAAACTGGGTCACCTGGGCAAAGTAGAGCCAGGACTCTCCATAAGCACGAAGCTCCGGAATTCGCCAAACATTGCCCAGAGCCATGACTCCCTGAGCGGTATGCCAATCCAACGGTTTACGCTCGCCATAGAGGAAATCAAACATGGCTTCCATCCATACAGTGGGATACTCGGTGGTCAGGCCCACAGGATGATCTTCAGTGGGCACGCGATCCAGAGAGGCCAGCACCTCGTTCACCAGTCCCCACTTTTTCTTGAGAATGGAGGTGTGACCTTCAATGAAGCCGCCATCGCTCTGGCTCTCGAAAACAATGTTTGTGCCTGCTTTTTCTCGCAGTCCCTTGAGAGCCGGAGGCGTCTTGAGGTTGTTCAAGCCGAGATACTCCTTGAGATAAGAAGTGGGTTTCTTCTGAATCTCCACTGTCGTCCACAGATTGATTGTAGACACTAGTAACAGGTCAAAGTGGCCGTAAAACTGGATGATGATGGACGTGGGAGAACAGGAAATGAACCGTTCCACCTTCTTGGAACCGTCGAGGTGTCCGTTGACGTAAACCTGGGCCTTGTATCGCTTGGTCATGCCCTCCTTCATAAACAACCACTTGCCAGTGTCCTCTTCCTTAATCAGGTAGAAGTAACCATGATCAGGGATAAAACACGAGTATTGGTCGCACACGCCCTTGGCGTCGTGAGCAGGAAGAAGACTTTCCGTCTTGGGATCGATCTTGGGAAGCATGGATTCCATGAAGTCGCGAGTAGCTTTGTTCATTGGGGATTTCGACGTTTTCTTAGCCATTTTTTTAGTGTGTGGTGTGTTTATCGTGATAGGACGCGTGTAATTGATTATGTACGTGCTTCTTTTTCCTTTCACGTGACCATGAAAGCTTAACCTAAGAGTTCCAGTACAGTCAGTGCGTCGACGTAAAGGCCTCTACTGCCAAAATTCACTATGGCATCAAATATTGCAAGTTATACCATTCGATTCCTAGTCTTTTGCTGATTCGATTGGTACAATACAAATGACCCTTGATTCGTAGAAATACACCTTTTTTACCTCAAACCATCAACATCCTTAACTGACTGTGCTCTGGCATGTTGCAGGAAAGCTGGATCTTTACAGAAATATCAAGTAAAGTACGTTTTTACTTGAGCAATTATTTAGATGGCATGTGGTTGGTTCATTGGTTGATTATTATGTGATTATAGAAAAATAAAATGATTGAGTCGCTTAAGTCACATGACTAATTTGACGGGTAATACAGTATCACGTGATCAGTCCAGTATACATCTATATTGGCAGGTTGTTGTCCGCTTCTGACCTTCGGCCAGTAGCTCCCGACCCCGAATCGAACTGATGCCCCCATCAAAACTCTAAGCCAAAGTTTATTCCAAAAAATTATGCATGAAGGGTGCTCGAAAAATATATTTCAGACTGAGAGCTCATCACACACACACACACACACACCATGTCGACGGCAAAGAAACAGACGATACATTTTTCGGGACACAACAACTTTCGACGGCGGCTCGTGCTCGCCACGTTATCGGGTATGCCCGTGCGAATCGACAAGATCCGATCCGACGATGTGGAGCCCGGAGTGAAGGACTACGAGGTGTCGTTTTTGCGTCTGCTGGAGGCGGTCACCAACGGCTCTGTGTTTGAGATCTCGTACACCGGTACGACAGTCGTGTTCAAGCCCGGAATCATCATTGGTGGTTCTGTGACCCATAATTGTCCCCTGAGTAGAGGCGTGGGCTACTTCATCGAGCCTCTGCTGCTTCTGGCGCCGTTTGCCAAGAAGGCTCTGACCGCGACTCTGCGGGGCATCACTTCGCATTCTCTGGATCCGTCGCCAGATCTCATTCGAACCTCGGTGTTCCCCGTGATGCAAAAGTTTGGAATCGAACGGCAGGAGCTGAAGATCATCCAGCGAGGCGCCACCCCCCACGGAGGCGGAGAGGTCATGTTGCACCTGCCGCATCTCGTGCTGCATCCCAAGACGCTCCACGCCACCACCACGCCCACCATATCGAAAATCAGAGGTATTGCATACTCGTGTCGAGTTTCGCCGGCGTCGGTCAACCGGCTCATTGACGGAGCCCGAGAGGAGCTGCGAGCCACGGGCTGCGAGACGTTTATTTTCTCAGACGTGGCAAGAGGAGACGAGTCGGGCAAGTCGCCCGGATTCGGAATCGTGCTTGTGGGAGAGACCAGACCCGGCTTTTGCATTTCGGCCGAGTCTGTGGCGGTCGCAGGTTCGATTCCTGAGGACCTGGGCCGAGAGACCGCCAAGAAGCTGATGGAGGAAATCAGCCGAGCCGGCGTGTTTGGCCGGAACCAGCTGGACATGGCGATCATCTTCATGATTCTGGGCTCCGGAGACGTGGGCCGACTGGTGATTGGCAAGGAGAACATCGACGAGCGATTCATCACTCTGGCCAGAGACATCAAGAAGTTTTGGGGCGTGGAGATGCGGCTCAAGGAGGACGATGAGAACGACAACGAGATGATCTGCACCGTCAAGGGTGTTGGTTTTGTGTCTGCCAGTAAGAAGATTGCCTAAATGGGTTGAGAAGCAGACAGTAATGATAGAGGGATGGTAACTAATAAATAGACGGAATACATGATTTGAGGAGGGATTCGTGATGCTGATATCGAGCTTGTGCGTATTAGTCATTTGCGTATTAGCCATTTGCGTATTAGCCATTTGCGTATTAGTCATTTGTAGTGTTACTTCAGCTGACATGTTCTCATAGCTACATGTACCGTACAATCAGTGGAACAAATTGACTATCAAGCTTCAGAATGAAAAACCGTGTGCTGTGTATCACAATACGGAGTACCTAGCTGAGAACCTCTGACACTGTGCTTTACTTCTTACTGACTAACCTACCACCAACTCCACCAACTCATAATCATCATTACTAATTACAAAATGCAACCCTCCTACAGTACTACTAATACAACAAGCCATCCCCGGGAGTCCACTCGTCCCACTCAATCACTCGCGTCTCAGCAACACCATACTCGGTTCGAGTCCAACGACGACCGTCTCGCACATACTCAACCAGAGGATTGGTGTCGTAGTTGCAGTAGATGGAGGTGGTCTGGGGACCCGAAGTCTCATCCTCAAGCACCAAGGTGGCATAGGTGCCATTGGGGATGTCCAATAGAATCTTCTGAAGCTCGTCCATCGTCTTCACCGGCTTGGAGTTGACGTGGGTCAGAAAACACAGATTGTCCTCGTCCAAATCACTCAGCTGAGCAGAGTCGGGGAAAATGACCATCTCAGAGGGCCACTCGGTGGCATGGGTCTGCCGAACATCAATCCAGGGCTTCTGGATCACGTTATCGCTCCAGAGAAACAGACGAGAGGTCAGAAGCTCACTGGCGGGAGAAGTCTTCACAGTAAGAGCCACCTCCTTGTGGTCTCGGAGAACCAACACCTCAAACTCCTCCAGCGTGGAAAAGGCCACAAAGTCCTCCTCCTTGATGTTTTTGCCTGCAATCTTGATGAGAATGTCGCTGCCCTTGAAGGGGGTATCAGCAGAAGCAAACACGGTGGTGTACACATTTCCACTGCCCTCGTCCCCAGTGCACTCCAAAACTCGCTCTTCAGAAAGACCGTTATCTCTGGCATGTAGAAGAGTGGTTCTGGTGAAGTACACGTTGATGAACCGCTTCTCGGGAAGAGGCTCCTTGTTGCGAATCTTTTCCAGAACGCTGTACACCTCGTAGACTCCTCGAATCCGGCTTCTCCAGCCGTTGGGACTACCAGCCATGGCAATCACCTCGTCGGTTTCGGGACACGTGATGATACCGTAGGCCATGTACTTTTCCAGCTCCCGCTCCACCAGCAAGGTATCGGCGCCCTCTCCA
Source organism: Yarrowia divulgata (assembly GCA_900519045.1). Classification (NCBI taxonomy): domain Eukaryota; kingdom Fungi; phylum Ascomycota; class Dipodascomycetes; order Dipodascales; genus Yarrowia; species Yarrowia divulgata. The sequence continues at coordinate 312,041 of ULGQ01000009.1, forward strand.
ACATCGGTGGAGAACCGAGTATTGAGAATCGAGTTCTCCATTCGAGAACACACGTCCTTGAAGGGATCGGGCTGAAAAGAGTACACCTTTTCTCCGATTGCAAAGTTGTTCTTCTTGGTGGCAGACAGCTTGAGTTCAGTCACGGGGGCAGAAATCATGCTGGGGTCGTATTGCAACAGGGCAAAGTTCTGCTGCAAGTCAATGTACTTGATGGAGACCGGCAGACGGACCTGGTTGAAGAAAGTGATGTAGAGCGTGGAAAAGTGCGAAAAGATGACATTCGTGGTCAGAATGATGCCCAGATCCTTGTCAACAATGTATCCAGTTTTCTGGTACTCTTCGTCCGAGTGATGGCCACTCTCGACGGCCTCAACGGAGTCACAATTCACAGGTCGCGATACTGTGACGGTCACAAACGACTGCAGAATGTTGGCGTATGAGAGGGCGGTGATTTCTGAGATACTCGAGGCCAGAACGGTGGGAATCTTGGTTACCGGATCTTTGACCGCAGCCTCTGAAGCAGCAGCAGCAGCAGCATCCTCTTCCACTTTGGCAGATACACCTTCAATCTGAGAAACGCCACTAGCGCTCTTAATGACCGACGGAAGAATGGTGGTGTTCTTTGTTCCACTCACAATCAGCTTCTCCATCGTCCAGACACTGCCTGTTTTCACAGCAGAGACAAAGTCCGGGTAGAAGTGCAGATCGAACCGGACCGAGCGGTTGTCGGTGGTCGTGGACTTGATCATTCGGAACTCAAAGGCGTACGATTTGCCGTGCACGGTGTTTTTGAAAAACTCCTTGAGCTCGGAGAGAGTCGAAATCGTCTTGCCGTTGATCTTAAAAAGCTTGGATCGACAGTTGACGTCGGTGGGGCCTCCGCACGAGACAATGATGCCATCAATAAGTTCATTGGTCGATCGCACCAGCTGGTAGGTCATGTGGTGGAACGTCATTCCGCCAAACTTGACAAACTCGCGGCACGAAAGCGCATGCAAGTCCGCGACCTCCACGTCAAACGTGAGCAGACTCGAGTCTCGGAACACCTGAATGGAGTGGATCTTGCCAACAGACTCGTCGAGAAGATTGTCGAGCACGGAAAAGTCGATAATGTCTTCTCCGTCCACGGACACGAGAATATCTCCGACCTGGATCTTCTCGTCGCTGTTGCCGCCCTTGACCACCTTTTTGGCAACGAGCATACCGACATTGTCAGGGTAAGCCTTTCGGATTCGCCCCTCAATGTCCTCCGTAAGACCGTAATGCGAACAGACGTTGAAGGGGGTGTGTTCCCAAATGGTCTGCAGACATCCTCGCGAGACTAGACCGCCCTGACGCACGATATCCAGAGCTCGCTTGACCCGTTGCAGAGGCAGAAAGTAGTCTGTAGTCGAGTAGGTCATGCCTCCAGCCTGCAGACCAACCGCGTGGCCGTCAATGTTGATGACGGGTGACCCGGACGAGCCTCCCTTGGCGTTGGCGGCTGCCTGGATGTAAAACGTGTTGAAATCGTTGTAGGTGTGGTCTCCGTAATGGGGTGTGTTTCGCTGGACTCGGGAAATGAAGCCCGAAAGAATCGAGAGTTGCTGACCACTGTCGTTACCGAGAATCCGGATTTCTGTGCCGACCTGGGACAGATCGGGCCTTAGGCTGATTTCTCCAATCGCCACGTGCTTGATATCGCTGGGGTTGAACTTGAGGAAGCCAAAGTCGTGGATGGGGTCGCAGTACAGCACGTCGACCTTGCACTCCTCAAAGTTGTGGAACTTGATTTTGCCCGAAAAGACGCCGGCGCCAATCACGTGGCGGTTCGTCACAATGATGCCCTGCTCCTTATCGACCACAAACCCACTGGCCTCGGATTTCAGAGGATGGTCAAACTCCACGGCCTCGTGGTGCCGAAAGTAGACGGAGACGATGCATTTGACGGTTCGGGAGACGGTGTCCAGCCAGACAGAAGACGAATCGTTGGTGGGTACTAGAGACATTGTGTGTGGGGGGATGTGTGGGGAGATCAGCGGTATATATAGTTTGGAGTGGTGCGATGCAATTGAGATATTAGGGGTGACGACAAACACCTGGCATGTACAGTATCGTATGTACTCGTATGTACTATACACCCTGTAGTCATAAAAGCACGTATGACATTGGTATTACATTTTGCCACCCTGATGATCCTGATTGGGGAATAAGTGACGACACGGTAATGTAGCTAATCGTGCGGCTCAAGTGTGCGGCAATGGGTCATAGCCCGCCTGATTGATTAAATACCTGTCAGAGTGAAATTGCACTCCAAACAGCAGCTTTTTAATATCAAATTTAAAGGACACTTTACTACAAGTAGACTACAAGTAGCTGCAACTTCACTTGTACAAATATGAGCAGCACTCTGGGCAGATGACTCCTATTTTTGGCCTCATCACTTGACCTCATAAAGTTCACCAATGCGGCGTAACATGCGTCATACGAGGTGGAACGAGAGGTGTCTGATCATTGGTAGAAGCACAACAATGTCATTCTTTGAGCAGCGACTTGTAGCTCATTGTCTAGCTCGCACTTGTTGATTGAGTTTGAAACATTTCCCTAAGATACAACAGGACAAAACACACCTTCATGTTGAGGACCCCTCAAACATCATCTTTGCAGGATGAACTTACGACTGAGCTTGTTACGATGAGAGAATTCTGGGTCACGTGACTGATACTGCGACACGTGACTCAGGTTTGCTGTTTGGGTGTGAAAAAAAACAATCAAAAATTTCACGTCTGTCCTCAGTGTTGCCAGGTACGGTATACTTGTCAAGGCACTCTTCTCACCACGCGGGGTTTACCTCATGCGGCTAGTTTTAAGGTTTGGGTGCGCGTCATACACGCGACTCTAACATTAGCGCGAAATGTTGGACAATACGATTATTGGTGCTGGCCAAAAACGATGATTGAAGCAGATTGGTGGTGATGAAAAAGTGCTCGAATTCGTGGCGGTGAATGATTTCATATTCACAGATATTACTTGGATTTATTTGCAATTGCAGCCATTAGTTGAGCCATTTATTTTCATAATGTAAAGAATATAGTTTATTCAACTAGCTACTTGACATTCACCAACTAAACGCATTTTATAACCACTCCTTCAGTTTCATCTTTACACCTCCACCAACTGATCAGTCGCATCATATCATTCACATCAGTCGCTTTGTAAGTTCCCGTACTGATCTGACCAAAATAACTCCAACTCAGAAGGGGCCAAAACACCACCCCCAGGCGTGCGGCTCGGAAATTGTCTCCACACGATAATATTACTTTAGATTGAGTGAAAACGAGTGGCGTGTTTTTCTCACGACATAGACGTCTGATGTAAATTTCAGCAACTTCATTAAAACGAGCACTTCTTGCTGATCATTTTGGTACCAATCTTAGGATGTTTCAGAGCTAAGGGGGAACCACGAGACGCGAACCATTCACACGGGTATACTGAGTCTGCATGGGAAAGACGGATAGTTGAACGAATCAGGCCCACTTCAAGAGGAGTTTTTTCATACAGTATGTTGAGTCACGATCCGAAACAATAGATGTCATTCAATGTACAGTATTCACGTGATTCCGTTGTTTCAAGAACAGACTAGTCCTGCGTAGCTCACTGCCTTGTCACTATTCAGAGCTGCTATCGCCATCAGTCGAGTTACTACGAATAGATCTGGCTAATGTCTAGTAATTATCAACACCCCGCTACTTTAATTAATATGATATTGGCGATTTACCGAATTGTGGTCAGCTCAAAGGTTCTGAATCTGGAGTCGAAGGCCGTTTCCCTTGAGCTTTTCAAGCAGAGTCTGGATTCTTTTGAGCAGCACCCTCTCGTCGCGTAGTATCTTCTGAGCGTGCTGCAGCATTCTCAAACAGTGTTTCTGTGGGTTCTGTAGAAATTTCAGAAGCACTATAAGACCATGAGCTCCGCATGACAAAATTGCCTTCTTCATTTCGTAGTCTTCGGTCAAACGAGCGTCATTCACAAAACAGAGCTTTTGAGAAATACCGAAGCCCCTCATTTGTCCCGCAGCAAGCACATCGACTCCACTCTTTCCCAATCTTCTAATGTATGTCATGGCCACCATTCGATGATATGTGTCGCCGGAAAACCAGCCGGATTCCCACAGGGTGAACAAATCGTGAACGCTAACGCTGGTGTCGCGCCAATTCTCGGGTCTGGCCAACTTCCAATTCTCCAGGAGTTTGCGCTCCGACAGTACACATAGATCAAACAAGCCGTACTTGTAGCATCCATCGTGTGCAAAAATGACAAATCTGGCAGCATCGACAAACCGCATGTTCAGCTCTTCTCCATAGAAGTATCGTTTGAACACCCTGAGAGTCTCAATGGGAAAGTAGCTCATGAGAATTGTGTTTGGTGCGAGGAACTCTGGAAGTTTGGCAGCTAGACTCCTAGCGTTGAGCGATTCTTTGAACTCGGGCCACTTTGATTCTAGGACGGTTCTGTGGATCGGGATGGTTTCTCCACCAGACGCTTTAAGCCGATACCAGTAGTTCACCTCAGAACTCTCTGATGGAGTGGAAACAGCACAAGGCATAGCATGCTCTTTACGAGATAACAGTTCTTCGACTATGCTTTTCTGTAGATCAACTGGAAGAAGCTGATGCTGGGTCCAATTCTCATTGAGAGAAAACAAGAATGTCTTGAACAGAAAGTTGTTGCCACCATCAAGAGCAGTACATGAGGCTGTGGATCCTCTAGGAGCAGTGAAGGCAGGTTTGGGTCTGTAGGTGCGAATTGTCTTGGTATTGTTGTCGTAAAGCGTCAGATGGATCGTGTGACTGGTTGCATCTTTGGGGCCATCTACAAACACGAAGTAAAACGTTCCGCGATGCGGGAGAGTGCTGTGAGCGTAGATTTTGCCGGCGACTCTTCTGAGAAACAGGTCTTTGTGGGTAGTTGGCAGACTTCTGAAAGTGTGGTGTTTTCGACTGATTTCGGTTTTTTTAGATGGGCTGGTTTTGGCGGTGATGGGTGCACTCATCTTTTTCTTTCTTGGAGGAGTGGTGAAGGGATCGCGAGTCATTTGGAGGTTGGTGGAGATCGATTAGTTCAGAACTCTACACACCTATAAATATTCCAGAATCCAACACTCATATTCGTATCGTGCATTATCAAGGGATGGTCTGCATTGCATAAAGATGGAATTTGGACAATCGGATGCATGTCTATGAATAGCTCTGAGAGGAGTGTCTGTATAAGCACCAAAGTACAAGTAGGGCTATAAGACACAAGAAGAAAAGCTGAAAGCCGTACTTGTACTTGTACCAGTTTTTTTACTGCTGTCACTGGCTTCAAATATTCGTCTCGGTCTTTTTGGGGCTGATTCCAGCCTCAGCAGAAATGCCATATCCAGACCATATTGGTGCCAGAAGTGCTTCAACAAGTTTCTCATGACTCAAAAGGTCCGTGAACCAACCTTTTCATGCAAGAGGCGAAGTCCAACTTCAGGATATCATGCCACCGACAGTTGACTGTGGTCGACCATCTCCCCAACGACTCAATTATAAATTAATAAAATTACACTAACTAGTTCTATACCGTCCTCCGTGTGTCTTCTCTGAACCTGCTCGAGAATTGTAAATCTTCAGTTCCACCATCATAGGTTGTACGCTCACGACCTGCGGCCGCTCGCTTCCGGTAGGTTGTTGTCCGCTCACGACCTACGGCCGCTCGCTTCCGTTAGACTCCCACCCGATAAACCCTCTGCCGCTGCATTCTAAACTGAATCACCTCACTTCGCTCCAGAGCATGCAGGGTTCGATCGAGAGCCTCCTGACTGTGATTTCGAGTATTCACAAACTCGGTCACCAGCCGCGAGTAACTCGTCGACCAGCCCATGGGCAGACGTCGTCGCAGCTCCTGGTCAATCTGCGACACCTCCTCCATGATGGTATCCTTTCCAGACGTTCCCTGGGTGACGGCATCCATGGTCGATGCACTAAACAGTCTGATGGCCTCTTCCACGTGAGCCGCAGAGGCCACAGGCTGCAGTTCCAGCTTGGCTAGGGCTTCTGTGATTCGAACAATGGCTTCCAGCTGTCGCACAGTGATGGGAATCGACGACTTTCGGCCCATCTGACGCTCGGCAGCAGCCACCTGTCTTCTGAGCTCGACAAAGTGACCAGACAGACGCTCGGAAGCCTCGTCAGACAGAACAGGAGCCACCTTTTGTCGACAGTACGAAATGTACCGTTTCAGCAGATCCAGGGGAATCTCGCCCTCCTCTTCAGTCTTGTTTCCCGTCTCGTGGATCGCCATCACGTGCTTGGCAATGGTGGCGTCTCGTGAGGCGTTGTGTTCGTCCTTGATGAGGAAAATCATATCGAAACGCGACAAAATCGTGGTTTGGAAGTCAATGTTCTCGCCGGGCGACTTCATGTCGTCGTATCGGCCGAAAATGGGGTTTGCAGCCGCCAAAACAGCCGTTCGCGAGTTCAGAACAGTGGTGATACCGGCCTTGGCAATGGAAATGGTCTGTTGCTCCATAGCTTCGTGGATAGCGACTCGATCGTCGTCTCGCATCTTGTCAAACTCATCAATACACACCACTCCTCCGTCGGCCAGAACCATGGCTCCTCCTTCGAGGTAGAACTCTCTGGATCCAGACTCTCGCTGCACAGAGGCCGTCAGACCTGCAGCAGAAGAACCCTTACCGGAAGTGTAGATGGCGATGGGAGACACTTTTTCGACAAACTTGAGCAGCTGCGATTTGGCGGTTCCGGGGTCACCCAGCAACAGAACGTTGATATCTCCTCTCAGACGCATTCCATCAGGCAGCAGCTTTTTCGAGCCGCCTACAAGAAGACAAGCAATGGCCTTTTTGACGTCTGTGTTGCCGTAGATAGAGGGAGCAATCGACGCGGTGATCTTCTCGTACAGATCGGGCTCTTTGGAGAGCGTGATCATCATCTGTTCTTCGGCCTCGGAAAAAATGACTTCTCTGGAGGGGTTGAGTCCGTCTGCGACAGGAGCGTTGTTAGAATCAAGACCCGTCATGCCCACAAGTCGAACGTAGGGGCTCTTGATAGCCACGGCGCCCTTGACTCCGTTCTTGTTGTTGTTTTTGCCCTTGTTGGCCGAGTAGATGGCGTAGACTCCAATTGCCATGATTCGGGTGCCTGGAACAACTCTGTTGGCAAGGTATCCGTCGGCACAAATGACCACGTGACGCGGCATTTCACCCACGGGCACCATTTCGGGCGCCTCCTGCATCTTGAGCACCTGCTGGTCCACAAACTCGCTCTTTTCGTGCAAAATCTTGTACGGATCCAGGGGGCAGTTTTTGGCCTCTCCGTTGGGGTTGGGGGGACCCTGGCAGGCCCGGGGGATGTTGAGAGAGGCGAAGCCGGGCGTCACGTCGATTTTGATCTGGTCTCTGCATCCCGAGCACACGAGAGTGACGGTTTTGACCTTGTTGGAGACACTGCCGCTTCCAATGATGATTCCAGGGACCCGCACGAGTCTCGAAACGTGCGTAGAGCCCAGATCTCGAATCTGAGTGACCGAGGCGTCCGATCGCAGCGTCACCTGCACGTAGGGGACCTTGGCCACGGCGTCGGGAGCCTCGTTTCGAAGCCGCTCATCCGCCTCGTCCATGTAGGGGTTGATGAGTCTTCGTGCCACGTTGGCAGCGGCCTGCTGAAAGAGATTGAGCATGCCCGTGGGGTCATCTGCCAGCCGCTGGCCGAGATCGCCGTCGTACGCTCGCACGTGAGCAATGTCGACCTCTATGGTCAGAATGCCGCCCAGAATGTTGTCTTGGAGCTGATCTCGGTAGATGAAGTTGCCGTCAATGTAAAACTCGCGGATGAAGTCTGCGTACTTGCGGGTGAGGCCGACGTTGGTGTCTTCGACGCGGTCGTCGTCGCCGGGCAACACTTGCGTGGAGTACACTCGTCCGGTATCGAAAGACATGGCTGATGTGGTGCTGTGGGGGATGTGTAGATGAGATGTCTTTTTTGTCTGCTGCACTTGAGAGGCTTGGGAGGAAACGCGTTCGTTACTATTCCTATTTGGGACGAGGAAAAGGTTATTTTTGGATGTAGTGGTGGTAAAGTGGTATTATGGGGTCAATAAAAAACGCGTACTGTCAACTAAAACCTGAAACTGAACGTATAATGGACATCCACAGAGTAATTAGGATACAACAAAACACTCTGAAACTCCGTACCACCTCTCAATCAAATTCTAGTCACCCGCCTCTATCGTTACCCCTAGCAACGCGTAATAACGTTTGGAATTAATTAAAGGGTGAGAACCCGCGTCTCGCGGTTAGGGCTGCAGTGTTTGGGAGAGGCTGTTTTGGTCCTGTCCAACCTGATTTATGCAGAGGCTGTACAATAGAGGGCTTACTAAGACGAATGCTCGCTTACTGACGATACAAATATATTCATTACTAATCATTGTCGTACGTCGGCTTACCGAGACAATTGTCACCAAATTGTTCGTTACTAATCATTTTCCACCTTTGTCGTACTTACTAAGACACTTGGTTGTCACTACTGCAACTCGCCACTACAATACAAATAAATATTACATTACTAATCACTTGTCTTCCGTCTTTTTGTCCTCCTTAGCCTTTTCCTCCTTGTCCTTGTCTTTACTATCCTCCTCCTTCTCATCCTCTCCCTCAGACTCCTCGCCAACCTCATCGTCAACCACCTCCATCTCGTCATCTGAAGCCTCCTCCAGATCCTCGTCCTCTCCTTCTCCCTCGGCTTCAGCTTCTCCCTCTGCCTCAATGTCTTCCTTGGCATCTGCCTCGGTCTCTCCTTCAGCCTCTCCTTCAGCCTCCTCTTCCACCTCCTCAACCTCGTCTTCCTCTTCTCCAGCCCCATACTCTTCCTCGTCGTCTTCCAGGTCAGCGTCGGGCTGCTCCGGAGGGAACTCCTCGCCCTGCTCACCCTCATTGTCCCACACAATGTTGAACCGAGTCACTCGGGGCTTTTCGGCCAGAATGTTTCGCACCACATGGTCCACCTGCACCTTTGGAGGAGGGTTGAGACGAAGCTCCTCGCTGTCGTACTCGTTGTTGACGTAGTAGCCCACCCGCACAAACTCCCGGTCGTTGTACGAACACGAGAGAATGATGACGGTGACGGACACCAGCTCGGACGCGGGAATCAGATCGACTGTGGGGGGGTCGGCCGTGAAGACGAATTTGTTGACTCCGACGGGGACGGGGCCCACGAGAAGAGAGTCGAGTTCCTGGTCGTGCTCGAAAGAGGTGGACGAGCCGACGTATGTGAGTTTCCATTCGAGGTCTGGGTTAGTTTTGGAAGCGAGTGGCCGTAGGTCACGAGCGGACCCGATAGCTTGTCAGGAAACGGTAGCGAGGGGCCGTAGGTCACGAGAGGACCTGATAGATTGTCATCAGGTAGTGGCGATTGCCATTCGATGCCAATTTCAAAGCCGATTGTCTCTTGCTTGATATAGAGAGTCCATCAGACAACTCGTCGAGTCAACGGAAGAAGTATATGTGGACACAATATGTCCAGCCATCTGTATTCTCTCAATCAACACAGGAGTTTTGCTTTAGATTCAATCAAACGGTTCACCGTCAATGCTATCAACAGAAGTTCGGGTTTAGATTCGATCAAATGGCTCACTGTTGATTCAATTCACCGACGTTGATCGATTGGCCTTGATTGACTTGTAATGTCGTTCATGGTCGATTGGTCTTGTCTGACCATCAACACGTCTCTCAAGTCCATCGATCCAAGAGCAATCACAATTGACTTGACATGTCGTTCATGATCGATTGCCACGTATCCCCTCACCGCCCATGTGACATCCTCCTTCCCTTCTTTTCCTCCTCACTCACCATGCTTCAAAGGCTCCAGACACTCAAAGGTGATCTGGAACTCATAGGGGCTGCCGAACGGCGCGGGGTTGTTGAGAACGTCGATGTTGAGTAACGAAACGATGGACATGGCGGCGGTGTCTCTTGTCTATGTTGTGTGAGTGTGTAGAGGAAAAGAAAAAGACTGTATACAGCGTGCAGTGTTCAAGACGCGTCTCTTTCAATTTAGCAAACTTTAACAGAGGTGGCGGTGAACGTCGGTGGGATTGAAGGACGGTGTTTTTGGAAGCGTATATAAAGAGACTGAAATAATTCAGAGCTCTCCACCAGCAGGTGCCATCATATTGCTTACCATGCGTTTGGCAAAAACAAGTCTCTGATTTTTGTTCTGCAAAAAATCGTGACTGCAAATATCTCCTATAACATATACCACCTGGTTGCGATCCCACCGCCATACCCACGGCAACTGGATCTCTGCTGGATTGCTCCACTGAAGTATCCCAGTTAATCTTAGAACGGAAATCTCAAAGCCGATTACTCAGACCGAGACGCCCATCAACCGCAGAATTCGGAAAGGACAACCAAATAGCCAAGTGCAGAGTCCAAGACTCGAACGCACAACAAGAAGACGATTTACCGCTCCGACAGAATGCCATTACAGCTGAGGTTAAAATGGCGTTGGGACGCTAGACTGGGCCAAATAAGTCACGTGCGCGCAATTTTGAGGTGCGATTTTGAGAGCATTCCGAGGGAGTAAACATATGGGAGAAAATGTAAAATCCCTTTCTGAAGCTTGGAGAACAACATAAAAAGGTGAAAATACCGCATTTCGTAGTCCTCACGATGATATTGCTGATTCTAAATTCTGGGGTTTTCAGTTGGTCCGTTTTTGATGTCACGATCTCTGAAATGCTTATAAATGACTGAAAGTAGTATCATTGGATTTGGAAGAGCTAGGTCAATCAGATATGACTATATTCAAATCTCAATCACCTCTATGACAAAAGTTATCCACTCTGCTCGTTCCGCCATACAATATAAACTATTGAAGAACCACCCGTAACAGTGCACTTCAAACAGTCGCTTCATAGCACCCAAAAAACTGATCAAAATTCATCAGAAGAAAACTGAGATGCTTAAACAATCACCCCCACTCCTCAAATCCAACGACATGCCAAGAACACGTTTCTCCAACGGAAATCCGCACTACTCCGATTCTACAACACGCCAACTCTAAATGCCACTCTAAAAGGCTCGGCATATATGCCGGGGTTACTTTGGCCATGCATAACATAGGTGTCACTATCGACAATACCAGTACTCACCAACAACCGCCCAAATGTCGTGGCCGGTGTCTGCGCCACAAAGCGTCAAACTGCTGGCGCCCGACGACGAATGCATAGCCATTGAGGCGTCGCGATCCGGCTTCTTTCTCATTGCTCTCACCCACACCGCCATCTACATCTACCAGCTCAACCCGCTGTTCCCCGTGGCGGTCCATGCTCGCAGTGCGTCGAGTCTGGACACGTATGGCGTGAACCGCAAGATTGTGACCAAGCGTGACGGCTCTCACGTGGGCGTCATCACCTCTGGAGGCCACGTCATGCTGTACTCGTTGTCGATTCTTCCGCAGCTGGAACCGGGCAACATCACCTTTGAAAGCAGCGGAACCAAGCCCGTTCTGTACCCTGGTCCGGGAGAAAGCGTGGGCGTGCAGGGCGTGCGCATTGAGGTGCGGACCAGTATTCGGGTCGACTCGTTCTGTGAAAACGCCGTGGTTCTGGAAGACGAGATTGTGCTGTTTACAAGAGACCCTCCCGCGGTGCAAATGTTGCCCTTGGACTCGCTTCAACCGACCAGTGTGGTTCTTCGCAAACTGCCGTGGCTCCGGGGCGAGAACGGAAAGGTCGATTACCCTGTTCACATCGATTACTCACGGCCCATGGACATGTACTGTTGGGTGGGTGAGTCTGGACGGGGTTACGTTGTTGTTTCCAAGGAGAAGGCGGGGGAGGGGGAGGAACCTGAGGAAAATGAGGTGGAAATTGCTGAATCTGAAATTGACAACGACAGCCAACCAGAAACCACTGAGGTTGAAACTACCGACACCACCAACATTGAACTAAAACCATTGACGGTGACAACCACACCAGTGCCAACCAGCCCGCCAATAACAGGATACTGTTTCCACAAGTCGAAAATCAAGGCCACGATAAGCGCCATCAACTCGCGCTTCTCGGTCATTGCTCTGGGTGCCGTTGACGGATCCATTGTCCTCTACACCGTCAGAGACTACCAAGGAAACTGTCTTCGAGTCACACGAATGGTCCATCCAGATACTCCTGCCCGCATCACCTGTCTCACGTGGAACCCCGAAGGAACATGTCTTTTTGCAGGCTACGAAAATGGATGGAGTCTGTTCTCCGTCTACGGAATGCTTCTCTCCCATTCCTTCCAGGGCCTAGATACCGACGACGAAAAGGAAGTGTGGCTACGAGGCATCAAATCGGCAGCCTGGTCCGGTGCAGGTGATGGACTGTTTCTTGTTCCGCTCATTTCTACTCCTGAAACGCCCCAGCTGTACTGTTTGGACATGGCCAAGTTTTCGCTCTTCGAGAACTTCACCCAAGACAACCTCAAGGGCCCCGTGTTGTTCCGAAACAACAAGTTGGCCATCTATAGAGGCCACCACCAGCCCGGGTTTGCTGCCATTTCACGAGACTCGATTCTGTGGCAGTTCATTTGCATGCCTGCATCTTACACGGCTTCAAACTGGCCCATTCGCATGATTGCGTGCTGCAGTCGCCACGAGTACTTTGCAGTGGCAGGAGCTAGAGGTTTGTGCCATTACTCGATCAACTCCGGACGTTGGAAAATGTTTGCAGAGGAGTACATGGACAATGAGTTTGTTGTCAAGGGAGGCATGATCTGGTACAAGCATTTTTTGATCTGTGGAGTGTACAGCTTCACCACGGGAGGATACGAGATTCGCGTCTACTCACGTGATTTGGACTTGCATGCTTCCAAGGTGGTTCTCGTCCAGGAAGTGCCTACCCAGATCATTCACATGAGTGTCTCAGGCTCGTTCCTGTACGTCTACACTCTCGACAACTGTCTGTACGAGTTTGTCATCAGGACAACCGGAGTCAATGGACTCGAACTGGTGTTCCAGAAGATGCTGTCGTTCACAGAGATCATCAAATCTCCCAACAGAGTCCGAGCTATCACAAAGTACTCCAAGGACGAGTTTCTGGTGCTTGTGGACGGCACACTGGTTCTTTTCAGTCCGTCGGAGATTAGTTCTGACTCGTCACAGGCCGTGGGCTTTTCGAAACGCACTCTACATCATCATATTGAGTACTTTCTGGTCGAGTCTTCTTCCTCCGAGCCCCACTTCGAAAACACGATTTGGGCCTTTGATGGCAGCAATGTTCTGTTGTGGCTCAATCCACACGAAATCGAACCGTGCAAAATCGACGTGGAGAACTATCCGTTGATGCCACTGGTTTCCAAGGGAATCATGCTCGGTATCTACTCGGACCTACTGTCCACACGGTCCTGTTCGTTCCCCATTTTCCGCTTTGCGTTTGGAACGGACATCTTCCTGTCAGATTTGCTCAACTTTCTCATCAGCCGAGGCGACTACACCAAGGCTGTAGAGCTTGCGGGCCAATACAGACAGCTGGACTACTTCAACCACTGTCTGGAGATTCTGCTACATACTAACGTTGTCAATGGAGACGGCAAGAAGGATGGCAAGGGTAAGGCTGCCGAGTCGACTGAGACGTCTACAGACTTGATTGTCAAGCTGTGCAAGTCGTTCCCGGGACATCTTGATATCTTTGCCAACTGTGCGCGAAAGATGGAGGCGTCGTACTGGCCGACCCTGTTCAATTCCACGGGGTCCCCTCGGTCTCTGTTTCTGCAGAGTATGGAGCAGGGTCGACTCCAGACGGCGTCCAAGTACCTTCCCATTTTGCATTCTGAGGAGGACGAGGAGGCGTTTTCAGACACGATACATCTGATGCAGCAGGCCAAGGAGCAGGGCGAGTGGGGTCTCTGTGGAAGTCTGTGTGACTTTTTGGTCGGAATCGATCGTGAGTATGAGAGAGAAGGAGGAAGGGACAGAAACCAACACCCCAGTTACATGACTAACACAGCTACCAACAAATCTCTGAATCGAGTTTTGGACAAGGTCCAACTATAATAGTGTATCATTTCAATATATAATGTGTTTAAGCACGGTTCTGGGTTAGTATGGGAGATGGAATATGTGGTTGCGGAGAGAGATTTGGTGTGAGGAACGGGGTAGTTGCAAGCAATAGTGAAAGCAGCAAGTGAGAAAGTGAAGCAATAGACGACAATGAGGTGAAAGCTGAATCGGTAGGAAGAGCTAACACGTGTGGAGATAAACAAAACCTGAATGACCACAATATTAGCTGGAGATACCGGACCAGCCAGTATTCGTTTGTGTCTGTCAAAGCCCAACACTCAACGCATATCGTCCTGCACTGTCGTGTATCACAGCAATACACTGATGCAGTTGACCACGCGACATGTCACGCGACCAGTCTCGTGTTTTTTTCGTGAGGCTTTTCCATCCATCCAACATTGGTCGTATCGTTCAATCCAGTCTCAGTTCTCCTGAGTAGCTCTCCTAAGTAGTCCAACGTCTTCCTCTGGGTATCTCTAACTAGCGCTGGCATATCCAAAACAGACCATAACGGTCTGCACTACAACAGTCTGGCGCCATTCACGTGACGTTCATTCACCGCACCTCAATCAACGATGACTGGACCAATTGAGAACAGGTTCAGTTACCGTTGACCAACGCAAGTGAGTGTCCATTGTCCGCGCTGTTGTTTGCCTTTGTTCCGTCATTGCCGCGCTGTTACAAGTTCAGACAAGTCGAGTAAAGTCGAGTAAATAATGCCACATGTCGTTTGGACGTAGTTGTCGCAGGCAGCTTGGTCTCTCCACGTCGTTGCTCCTGTCGCCTTGATATCTCCACGTTGTCGCTTCTGTCGGTTCAATCCCTGTGTCGTGTTTCGTGTTCTCACTCCCTCTCTCTCTCTCTGTTGCAATTCATCCTTCAAATTTTCCCCCTCTCCTCTCAATCTCCTGCTTCTACTCACCTTGAGGAACTTGTCCACAAAGTTGTCGGGCTGGTGTCGTCCCTGGACATCGTCCTCCTCAGGGAAGTACTTGAGGAACTGGGCCTGCTGCTTCCAGAAGTTGATGCACTCCTGGTACTCCATGTGGCCCTTGGCGTACAGCACGTTCTGGATGGACAGGTCGTCGACAAACCGGTGTCGCTCAAACTCCTGTCGGATCTTGGTTCGAATGGTGGGGATGGAGAACTGGACCTCGTACAAGTCGGCAAAGGTGGGGGCGCCTCGCAGAAACTGTCGGTACAGAGACAGGGTTCGCTTCTGGAGCTCCTTCTTGGATCCCGAAAACTTGACGGTCTCGGCAAAGGCGGTAGCGATGATGGCCATTGTGTGTTGTGTTTTTTTTTCAGAGATCCGTTCTGGAGTGCTGTAGCGTAAATATGCTCTGCGGTATAGTAATAACAATTTGGGCCCAGTGATTGGCCGGATTCGAACTTTATTGGGAGGCCAGTGGTGGAGTAGTAGGTGGGGGGTTGAGCAGCGGTGTGATGGAGGGGGCGTGTTACTCGGTATTGAGATCCATTGCTGATATTGGTCTAATCAGATTGCACCTTTTAAAACCACATTCGACCCATTATTGAGCCTTGTAGATCCTCCATTCCTACGCTTACTCATCATTCGCAGCTCTGTACTTTCTCTCCTCCCAACTAATCCCAACTGGAAAACAAAGTTTGGTGGGTTCGATTCCTGCTGCCAACAATCGTCCCCACTAAGCTCATCGAAATCACGTTCGCTAATGCACCCCTTGCATGTCAACCCCATATTATCACAACGATCTACATCTTCGTCACAAACACTTGCACACTCAATTACCACTCTCTCAACAATGACAGACTCGCTGTCACTCGGATACTACCAACTGTTCCACAAATACGCCGTTCTAGGCGGCAAAAGATGGCACTATCTCGACATTCCACCCACTTCGCCTAGCCCAGCACTTGTAGGATCCGGAAAGACCCTCATGCTCTGCCACGGGTTTCCTGACAGCTGGTACGGGTGGCGAAAACAGATTCCGGTGCTGAGTAGTCTCGGATACAGACTCCTTGTACCTTCCCAAATGGGATACACCAGGTCCGAGGCTCCCTTATACCCTACACCTGAACCCAACGAAAAGGGCGAGTACCCCGAGCTAGGTCTTGAGGATGGAGCCGACGCTCTCAAAGATCTGTTCTGCTACACGGGCAAGTTCTACGCTCAGTGCATGGACGAGCTGCTGACTCAGCTGGGTATTCCTACCGTGACTATCATTGGCCATGATTACGGAGCCTACCTGGGTCCTAAACTGTACCTGTACTTCCCACACAGAGTTGAGGCCATTGCCACGTCTTGTTGGCACTACGTCCCTGCTCTCAAGAAGTTCTACTCCATTCCGGAGTTCATCAAACTCGCTCCTTCCTTGTCCTACCAGGCGTATCTGATTGGAGATGCTTCCAATGACTTTTCCACTCGACAAGGCAGTGAGTCGTTTCTGCGACAGGTGTTTGGAGACGAGGGCTGGGGCGGCTCGGATCCGTCGGCCAGTATGACCGAGCCCGAGTTTCAAAACTACATGACCGAGTTTGCCACAGGAGGACGGTTCATGAGCTATATGGTATCTACGTACAAGGCTCGTCGACTGACGTTTGAGATTGAAAAGCAGGACTTTTTGGACAAGGGGCGGACCCCGGAGAGCATGCAGGTGGACGTTCCGTACCTCCATGTTGGAGCTGAGCAGGATATGGCGTTCCGGCCTCCGATGATCAAGAATCTGCGAAAGTACGTCAAGCCAGGCAGGTTGGACGAGGTGTGGATCGATGCCAGCCACTGGCTCATGTTTGAAAAGGCAGATGAGTTTAATCATGAGTTGGTCAAGTGGTTGGAAAAGGTGCATGGGGGGAAGGCGAGGTTGTAGTGTTTGAGTGCGAGTGTTTGAGTGCGAGTGTTCGAGTGCGAGTGTTCGAGTGCGAAGCACGAGAATACGAAGCACGAGAACGCGATTGGTGCGATGCGGTGCACGATTGGTGCAATGATCGTGGCACTGAGAATGCCGTAGTTGAAGGGCAAGTTGAATACGAAGCACGAGAACACGATAGATGTGGTGATGGCGGCACGATGAGATTGCGAATGCTGTAGTTGTACCAAATGACATTGACTTATGACTATATCGATAGCTCTGAAGTAGTTGATGAGCCTCATAAAACCTCAATAACATTTCTAACGTAGAGGTTTATCAAATACGGCACTGAGAATTGACCCCTTCTAATACCTTCTCTGAGCTGTGTTATACGAATAATCACTAGCTAGCCCTACGCCCAGAAACCTCGTATAATCCACCCAACATTCATGCGGCACTCCTTAATGCGCCCCACTGCAGTTTGATATTCTCGATGGTGAATGTGTAATTTACGTTACTGTAGTAAATGGTACCGTTTGAACGCCCTTGACGTGCTGATTCCAGCTATGTGTTTCTTTTGTTTCTGTCGTTAATGTGGAGCGTGATATATGACCTTTAGTGTTGCCTGGCTTAGACCTACAACTACAAAACACGGCTACAGTTCCAAATCGTTAGTTGTATTCATATATGTGTCTCTACACTCGTTTCGTCGTTAGTGGTAGTTGAGAGTCGGTGAACAAGCAAGCTGCTGTGTGAATACCGATCTCGCGCCTCGTTCTCGCGCATAGTTCTCGCTTCGCTCAAACTATTCGCTCAAACAGCCTCTCCATCGCTCAAAGACACCACCTGATCCTGCTCCAGGATAAAGGGGAACTTGGCATAGTCCTTGGTGCTCTTGAGATACTGGATGGCCTTGTCGGGGGCAGCGAAGGAAAAGCCCTTGATGAACGAGTACTCGTAGCCAATCTTGCCTCCCTTGGAGGTGATGGCCTTTTTGACCTGGTCAACGGTCGCTTCAGGGGTCGTGTCATCCTTGAAGGTCAGAATGTACTTGTTGGGGATGTAGTTTGCTCCTGCGGCCACCAGAGTGGCAAACAGGACTGTGAGCAAAAGCAGCAGTTTCATCTTGTAGGTCGTGCGTGACTGTAGTTGTGTGGTGGAGTTTTTTCTGACAGTGCCGTGTGCCAAGTATAAATACCAGCTTGAAGTCCCTTGGTCTCCTTTTCGAAACCCTCTCTTGTCGAACCCTTTTGTTTCATCTTCTGACAGCAGTTCGAAGCCGTGCAGTGCCGCTGAAACGCACTGTTAACTTTATTTTAGGCGGCAGGTGATCAGGCGAGCACGCGAGGCGAAAAGACCGAGAAGGCTAAGAAGACCGGCTGTGACACAATTTCGGCGGCAATCTGGCAGCAATCATCACGTCAGATCTTGGTGGTCTGCAGCTGATCATTTTGGTCATCTCAGCAATCTCCGATTTTTTCCTGCATTTCCACGATTTATTTACATTTGTTTTCAGAAATCAGAATAAATTAAGTAAATCAAATAAATTCGCACTTCGTACCATATACCCCCCACCACATCCAAATACACCCTCAATGAATCAAAAAGAGCCGCTCCCGTACTGCCCTTAAAATACTAATCAAATTGAGACACTGGGGCTCGATAATTACGCCATTGTACGTATGCGGTTTGCCACCCGTGATTAAATGTACCCTTAGTGGTGATAAAAAGGCGTATATTTTAGAACGATAGTCCTGGTAATCCAAGAGAACGTATGACAATCTATTCTTAGGCCAATTGATGAACTGGTAACGAATCCGCAACCTCTTTGTATTACTCACCGTAATTTGCTACCAATTATCACGCCCAATAACCCACCTACAGCGTTTACTCCATCACTGCCCATTCAGTCAAAGAGCCCGAGCCGAGACATGACGATGATCATTTGTTTGATCATTTGTTTGATCGCTTGCTTGGCAAATAAATAATCTATACAGTGTAATTGTGTGATAGGTGGAGATATCGTGCTGTCTCGAAGAGCACTCCTATTGAGGTATTCCACGAAGAGTACTCCCTTCACCCTCCAAACCACCCTCGCCTTCTAACCTTCTAGTCTAAGGTCTTCAATGAACACGTGCAAGAAACACGTGCAACACCCTCTGCGTCTCTGATGAACTCGTGCTGCGCACTCGTCCATCAGCTACGCACTCTTCACCTCCTCTCATAAACCCTCATCTCCCTATCCACAGCAACCTCCTTTGTACCATACTGAACCGCAATTCTAATCCCCTCCATTCGCTCAACGTCCAGAAACACATGGTCCGTCTCTTGGAACGGTCGGTGCAAGTAAATGTACTTTTGGTGCGTGTTCTCCGTGCTCAGCAGAACCTCGTCTTCGAACGTACGATTGATGTTGATGCGTTTCTTGACGAGCAAAACAGCCCAGTTCTCGTCCTCCTCTTCGAACCTGTGTCTGATGGTGTTGGACACTCGTCGGGCAAGAGGAGTGCGGTACTGCCGGGTACCTGTTGTTTCCGAATCTCCAAACTCCTTTGATTGCGGCAAATAACGTAGTTTTTTCGCCAGGAAACTCACATAGACGTTTCTATCGATGGCCAGAACCACCCAGGGCCCGCAAAAGACAACTGTGGCGTTCCAGTTGCTCACACCATGAAAACAGTTCCAAATCTCGCCAGTCTCACAGTCAAACAAAGCAATGTTGGTTTGCAGATACAGACAGTAGATTGAGGGGGAGATGCGCGAGAAGGAGTTGATGAAGCTGCGCGTGGGGACAAACCATTTGGGCGGGAACCGCAGCTCTGTGTTTCTCAAATCGGCTTCTGACAACTCCTGCTGCCCTGTCTGACACACCAACAGTGTCTTTTTGACTCCCGAAGAAGACGTGTAGCTGAACACAAAGTGCCCCGTTCCGTCCGGATCAACCAGAGCACAGTGAACCAGCATCACCAGCCCCGAGACCTGGAAATCACTCTCCATGACCAGATCGAATCTCCACGTTGAAAAATCCGTCAAACTGGCAGTCATGTTGTTTCCCGAGTTGTTGAACTTGACGATCAGTCCAAAGAGATTGTTCCCGAGCGGCAGAACGTCCACGGGCGCCGTTTTGCGGTTCACAACGTCGTATGTATTGTGAGGAGGAGAGTCCAGAGTGTTGAGTTGCGCAGCATTGGCAAACGTTCCTCCACAGAGCAGTTTCGCTCTTGACGTGTCTATTTCCGTGTCTGTGTCCGTCTGCTCGGTCTTTGTGTTCACTTCTCTCAGACCCATGGTGTAGATGCTGCCCTTGTCGATTCGCATGTCCCAGTATCGTTTCACCACAGAGTTGTCTTCCACGTGACACCAGTTTTTCTGTGGCTCACCGACCACCTTCCAAAGTCGATAACACGTGATTCGCCAGCTCTCACACCCTCCGTAGCTCTTGTCAATGTAGAAACACAGATCGCGAGCTGCTTGTTTCCATAGAAAGTCGTTTTCAGAGTCAGCCAACACATCGCGCGTGGTTTGACACGTGTCGGTAAGGGCGGAAAGCGACACAAAGTCGTGGCGAAGATGCTCGGCGATTTTCACCACCAACTCGGCCGGTAGATGGTTCATTTGGATGCTGTTGAGTACGGTGACTCCTTGTTGATGCTGATAGGTTGAAGTATAAGTCTGGTTAGGTTGGCAATCACGTGAAGATAACTGGGAACAGGGGAGAACGACAGGTGATAAATAACAAATTGGATAAATTCGGCAAAATCATGGAAAAAATAATTCGGGAAGCTTCAGCCAGTCTTCTTCTAATCGTGAGGTCTCTGTCAGAATCACGTGACACAAATACGTGCTAAATGGATATGTATGAGTGTTGCACTATAGTCATCAAGGATCGCAGCTGATATACTTGTTGAAACAAGTTGAGGAAAATGCTCAAAAAAATAAAACAAAGCTATTGATTCAATCAATGAAAAGTAGCTGTTACTTGCGGTCAAGTTTCGAAGACTGTACAACCATGTATCGAGACTAGCCTGTGTTTGCATGAATGTTGGTCAGTTTGTGATCGAATAAATACGTTTAGCAGCTAGCTACCACTGTACTGTCTTCATATTACTCTCGATCTTAATGCATTCACTCTATCGTCTATATCTACTCGGCATTCTTCCAATCAACATAGCCCTCGCCAGTCTGCGTGTAAAAGGTGCTTCTGTCGTACTTTGTCAGATCCTTGCCGGTTCGGAGTCGATCCACCAAATCAGGATTGGAGGTGAACATTCGGCCAAAGGCAACCAGAGTTCTATCGTTGGACTGGGCCTCGGCAACAGCACTCTCAGGGGTATATCCTCCGGCTCGAACAATGGGTCCCTTCCAGATGTTCTGAATCCAGTCATTGTTCATCCACTGAGGCACCTCCAGATCCTGATGACCGTCGGTTCGGCCCTCAATCACGTGAATGTACGCCAGGTCGGGGAACCGGGTCTGCAGCTGAGTCACCACGTACTCAAACTGCTCACGCGACCGGTGCTCGTCCACAGCCATGTCTCCAAACCGGGTCCAGGGACTCAGTCTGATTCCCGTCTTTTTCTGGCCAATCTGGGCCACCACAGCAGCTACAATCTCAAACACAAAACGGGCCCGTTTCTCCACAGATCCGCCGTACTCGTCGGTCCGGGTGTTTGTGTTCCATCGCAGAAACTGGTCGGGCAGGTATCCGTTGGCAGCATGGATTTCCACACCGTCAGCGCCTGCTTGGATAGCATTCTGGGCTGCCTGGACGTAGAAATCGACTCGTTCCTTGATTTCGTTGACTTCCAGACCCCGCACGAAATTCTTGCCGTCTTCAGTGTAATGATCTGAGGCAGACACTCGATCGTAGCCCAAAGACTTGACTGTTTCGGGGTCAGAAGCTCGTCCCAGATCCCACAACTGGATGAACAGAAAAGACTGGGCTTTATGAACGGCCTCAATCACTTTTGACCAGCCCGAAATTTGCTCGGGGGACCAGATTCCAGGCAGGTTTTCGTGCCCGAGGTATCCTCCGGACTTTTCCGAGATCATGGTTGCTTCTGAAATCAACAGAGTGCCTGGATCCTGACCTCTCTGGGCATAATGGGTCACCTGCAGATCAGAAGGCACGGTTTTGACGTTTCTGCACCGGGTCAAAGGCGCAAAGACAACCCGGTTGCGGAGATGGCAATTGCCTACTTGGATAGGCGAAAACAGGTTGGTAGACATGGTGAAAGGGTTGCTGAGGAAGAGTTCAGAGTTTGCGACAGTTGCTTGATAAGCATACTCCAGAGACGCGAGATTGGAGGCTAAAACGACGCTAAGAAGAGGTCCAAGGGAATGGGCGAATCAGGGACGGAAGTGGCGTGTAAAGACCAATTACAGTAGCTGGTATTGTGATGTGGTTGAGAAGCAGCCAATTGATAACAAATAGTTGAATGAGCTTAAATAGTTGACATAATAGTTGAGACTTTGTTCACCACTCCCCAACAGTTAAGCTTTCATTTCGTCGATTCAAATACTCAGAACGTTTATGGAGTGATCTGGATCAGAACAAAACTTCGGTCTTGCAGTCACTTCAAGAATCATCTGAGCCTACTGTCGTACTCCTCGCACCCACTTTACACTACTAAAGTGGTGTCATTTTTCCCTTTGGCGTCCTCCAAGACTACAAAACGGACACAATAATGTAGGACAGTCAAATCTAACTGAATCAGATTGTTTTGGTTTTGGTTAAATGACTACCTGAATATTGATATCATTGTGACTGTCTCATTGTTCCCATTCCAACCATCTAGCTATCTCACACCATTCACGTGATAATATGCTGAACATTGTGCTATGAGGCAAACCAATATTACCATTTTGGGGCAATTCAGGGATAATATTCTGGTTGCCACATAGCTACCCCACAAAAACACAAACTCGTCCCCAGTACGAGTAATATATATACCTGTGAAACCTCCCCCTTTGATCAAACAACTCAGAAACTCGTCTCAACTGCTCCACCCCTCCTATTATGTCCTCAAGTGCCCCCGACAACCAGCCCATGGTCATGTATTACTGCGAAGCCCACCGAATGAGCATGAACACTTCAGCCATGGAGAAACACAGAAAGATCTGTAAGGGTCCTATTCACAAGGAGTAATGGGTGATGTAACGGTCGGTAATACATCATTTGCACCGGTTTGAAGCTTAGGTTTTACTTGAACCGAGTGAGGCTGGTTTTGGGCTCGGTTTACTTAGCTTGCGTTAATTGATTTGGAACTTTTTAGTTACAGTAGGTAAGCTAGTGCCAGTCGAATATTCATGGCACCTGATCTGTCTTCAACATCAGTATTGGCATCTCGAGAGGCGCGTTCTCTGTACCTATGAAGCAATAACGACGTCTTCATCTGATACCACCTCCAAAGACACCATCAGATCCAGTCATATTCGTGCCGATGTCTACGATGTCACTATGACGTAATAAGCTGATTACATTGAAGGACACATTGGAACGATACTACAAGTAGAGAATTCAACCACTACACACATTCCAGTTTTGTTAGGCTGTAGCGAATCACTACAGCTCGCTGTTCATGCCACCAAATCAGCCCCAACTTTGGCAGTATATAATATAACTAATCTTCACGCTGTCTCCCTTCACCCTTCCTCTCTCTACAATGTCCCTCACTAGATTGTACTACTGGTGCATCAAACACGAACAGTTCATTCACCACAAGGACATTGTTTCTCATGCTGCCACTTGCAAGGGACCCTTCACCTTGTCAGGCAAAAAGGTCGTCGTTGGAGATAAGTGACGGATATGTGTGTTGAATGGTTTCTTCAATTGATTACATGGTTTTTGTCATTGATACAGTACGAGACTCTTATAATATTCCTGCTACTGATTTCAGGGCTGCCAAGTCTCACTGTCTCAGGAGCAGCTTCTGTAGAATATATTTACTTGGGAATGGTTGAAGAAAAGGGTACATCGTGTTAACTGTTGAGCTTTTAGTTGAGTTGAGAAGTCAGATCTCTTAAAGTGCTTATTAGTTAGCCGACAATAACTAGAAAAATGCTCAATAAATAGCCCAATTGTCTCAGTACTAATCGGATTCCCAAGTGTTCCACCTATCACCCAGGACACGTATGTAGGTCTGCAATACTCGCTGAAGTGCCATGTGAACAGTGCTAAATGTCTGCAGCATTTTCCCATTCAGAAGACACGTGACGTGACTCGAACTTTTCACACAAAAGCACGTGACGTCACTCCAATTATACACAAAAGACCCCACCTACCCCTCGTTCTCCAAAGAGAGCTCTTATCCTCTACCAATAATCTCCACACTGACTCTTTCCACATTTGGTGCTACTCTGTAATATTATCTCGGTAGCCTGTTGTGGCCCTTTCTCCACACGTGCGATATATATATACTGTATATATAGAGGCGAAGCTCGTCTCCCAGGTTACCACCATTGCAATATGGAACTACAACTGCCGCCTTTAGTTCTGTCGACTACCGCAACCCCTCGAAAAGTGACCCATTACTACTGCAAGATACACACCGAGTATCTCGATCTGGAGCAGCTTATTCGGCACAAGGGCCATTGCCAAGGTCCTTATTGCGCCGACTTTCACGTCCTCTGCTCAACCGTGTATTTGTAATTGATTTGTTATTAGAGCAACGACAGAGCACTCTGGAGACCTCAGTAGGCGTCGCAAGCTTGCATGGAGTGTACATAGCTGTAGTCACAAGATGACGGACTTCAAATTGGTATTACTTTTGGGCCCATTTCTCAGGTCCTGCTTACTCAAACCTGCCATCGATTTTGGAAGTGTCTGTAATCCCCTCCAATGAAGTGCCTCTAGGCGAGCCAGGTAGTGTCGGAAAGAACTGAGGAGTTGATGACTCTGCTTTTCAAACAACAAGCTGTGATATGGTCAAGTTTGATCATGGAGTCTCTAAAGCTGAGCTGAGTAGTGTAGAGCGAAGAAAGACTCCACTAAGGAAGCCGTTTCTCTTCATCAAAAGGCTCAGCTAGCTGTTACGTAATTTTAGCCAAGTGTGTGTGTTTCGACCATGTGGTAGCTTAGATATCACTTCTACCAAGTATCAAAGGTACAGTAACAGCGTTATATTTATTTTACCAAGACATCAATGATATAACGGTTGAACTGCACTTCCTTACGTTTTTTACAGAATTCTGCTTAGAAGTACAGAGAGGAGTCGATTGCAGACATGATAGAGGTTGTGTAATGTAAGCGACTAGGGTCAACTCTGTCTGTTATTACAAGATCGTCAAGTTTGCTTTGATCTGGCTAAAACAGAGATCCTTGATGCTGTCCGTTCAATTCAAGTGAAGGAAGAAAGATCATGCATACAGATTCTGTGTGAGACAAAGGGCAACAAAAGTGATATGCACGTGATACAAATCTGCTTCATAATATTTCACCACCACAACTGCCAATTGAGGCTCTCTTGCAATTGAGGCCGTTTGTGATGTTTCGACTATACCCCTTGAGCTCATTCATTTATAAGTAGAAGTCCCTTGACAAGGATCTCAAAATCAGACACCCAGAACACACCAACTTCAGAATGTGGCTTTTCCATTCTCACCCAATAGCATACTATCACTGCCGAAAACACCGACAAGACATCAGCATAGGCCAACTCATGGTTCACAGAAGCTATTGCCAGGGTCCCTATTTGTTCCAGGTGTTACCGTTTGTTAGAGCTAAACGGTAACAGCGCATGAGGGAACTGACTAAATTGAATGAATGACTTATAATTGAGACTGTTTGTAGACTTTGTGGGTCTTGTAAAGCCGCAAGCATCGAAGGGGATGGTGCACTTTTCGTTTTGTTGGTGTTACGCTGGTGTTACGCCAAGTGTAATTGATATTAATGAGGAAGGACAATCAGTGTCAAGTAAATCGTCGTCTATACCGGCACTGCTCTAAGTGTGGTCAACTAAACACAACTTTCAGGTTGACAAGACAACACATTCACTCGCACAACAAAGACCTGCGGCTGCAGAAACCTCATTGCGTTCGTTCATGTGATTTTTAATAATATTTGTGACGTCACGACTGTCTTTTTGGGGCGAGTACTTTGGGGCACATTACATTGGGTTTTGCATAGTGACCATCGTTGTCTATAAATGAGCAGTCTATAAATGAGCCAACGTATCTCCTATGGACTAAAATCACAACCGCAAATTCCCCAAAATGGACAGTCACTACGCCAAGTACTATTGCAAAGAACATTCTCAATATTTCACCTCCGAGCAGCTATTACTCCACAAGCAAACCTGTACGGGTCCTTTCATGGCGGATATTTTCCCACCCAATCCTTTCAACAATAGATGAAACTAGGTATCGTAATACAGTAACACAAAATAATATTTGACGGTGGGTAGATCTCAGAAAATCGAACAATAAAGTGACTGCCACAAATAGATTTAGGTTGTGGAAGTCCAGTTCAAGGTTTCGTATGTGATTGCAATTTCTGAGCCGCACGCCTGGGTGGTTTAGCCGAGGCCACTTGATTGCTAGAAACACTTTGAATGAGTAGAATATCACCAGTGTTATTCATATCAGCTAAAGAAAGAATCTTCAACGTTCGGCGCAATGGTCACCCACAATATCGATAGTGAAACCTGAACAGAACTGAGACTGATACGGTCTTACAAACCACAGAAATGATCCCCCACTAATCACACCTTCTAACTCGACTGTTCAGAAAAAAACCTTTGACTGGTCTACTCTGAGAGTGGTGCGTAATCAAAACGGGGCACATTGATATGGTATAAAGTGGCCAGCCTCAACATCATATTATCACCGTCTACTTCGTACGATACCCCACATCAGCATGAACACCAGACACACCACCTGGTACTGTAAAAGCCACGAAGAGTACTATACTCCTGGCTGCTTCTTTCACCACAGGACAACTTGCCAAGGTCCTTTTACCGTCGAGATCATGGATCTGCCCGTGCACTTGAACATTTGCCCGCTTGACATACAATATCTGTATAGGTGAGGATCGAGTCTGTCTATATATACATAGATTTAACTGTAGCTGAATCTCACATACATCTTGATCTTATGAGTGTTTGTTGATCGTAACATCCGCACAAGTACACTTTTTAATGCTTTTGTTTTAGACGAATTGTATGAGGCGTGCATTTGTCGTTTTTAGATCTGCTATGTTTAGTGGGTCATCTTGTTGACTTTCCTTGTGTACGTTTTTGTCCTCTACCAATTTTTCGACTGAATCCTGCAAATTAATTGACTCCCAACAATAACCCAAAAACCTTGAACTTGACTCTCAAACCTTCAACTTTCCATTTCTGAATAATGTGTCCAGAAGCACTTCAAGCCGGTATTTTTCATATGTAACAATTCATATACTCTTCTAGCAGTCCATATTATACGTCATACCAGTTTCACCTCCGTCAAACCACTCTTCATTGCAAATTTTCGCGGAATTAGTCATCTGAAGTCCTAATGCACACCCCAAACTTTACCCCACATTACCCTTCAGACTTCGTGGCCAAGTTGGTTAAGGCGTACGACTGTTAGTCACCTGAATGGCCGCCATCGTAAGATCGAGAGTTCGACCCTCTCCGAGGTCGTCTGAAATTTTTTGCCAGATGAAAGACAATCTGCATTTTTTTGCCACTAACATAAATTCACGTGATTCTATTATAGAATTCAGATTAATTAAATTAAACCACGTACCCATACCTCTCAACCCACTCTCCCACCAACTTGACCGAACCCATCATAGCCACATACTCCCTTCTTTTGGCAACATGAGACGGGCTGTACTTTTTCAACAAGCTACTGCTGTCTCTTCTCATCAGCATTTTGTCGTCAGCATCATCCCATGCCTTCTTGGTGTTTTTCTGCAATCTCTTCAGCTTTGCCAGTCTTTTCTTGCTGCTCAATCTGTCTAGTTTGTTGAAAAAAGACGTCACCTTCTTGATATCTCCACTGTACAAGTCATACACCTTGACCATGGTCTTTTCGGTGTGATGATTCGATACCGTCTTGGTCAGATACTCGACTTGTAGGTTGTATTTGTGGTAGTGCTCGACTTGGTGGACTTTTGGTAGATCATAACGAGGGGCTTTGTCGGTAGATGTTGGGTTGTCAGACTGAACAGGTGTGCTATGGGAACTGCAGCCCTTCGAATTCAGTGTATTTTCATCGGCTGAGCCAGCCTTTCCAACCACCGCTCCTCCAATGAGATCCTTTAAGTCCTTGTAGAATCTGACAGCAGCTTCTGTCTCAGGGGACACGATGAAGAAATGACGATGGTTGAACTCTTGGTTGTAATTCCGGTGGCGGCTAGTCTGTCGATTGCCGCCAGCTGAAACTATCGGCGCAATCGCCTTCTCTTTATTCTCTTCAGAGCTGATGTTGGAGTCGTGATCTCCACTGTCCTCCATCTTCACACAGACAGTACCCTCGTTATCCGAATCGGAATCTGAGAACTTGCAATCCTCGCATTCCTCGCGTTCAACCAAAGTTTGGTCAAGACTCAGATCCTCCTCGTCCTTCACTGCTGCAACTGTTTGCGACTCCCGAAACACTCCAGAACTCTTCCGCTCTCTCTTCATTTCAATCAGTCCAGTGCTTCCCTGCTTTTTGAAAGGCTGACGGGTATCTGTAGCCTCAAACTCTCCATGCAGAGACCTGGAGCGCGCATTTCTCGAATTGGAGTTGAGACCCTTTTCTGAGCGAGCCATTTTACCAAGATGACGAAACTGAACATGACTTTCCAATACTTGCCCCCATCGCGTGAGATTCCTGGGCATGCATGTGTTGCATTGGACATGCAAGATGAGGCCAATCATGGAGTAACTAAAACACTCGCAAAACGGCTGATTCAAATGCTAAAAATAAACGTATTTTCCCAATCGTAATATCGGCTCTTCATAGTGATTACCATACAGTTAATATTCCGCTGCCATCCTTCATACGTCCTATAAATTGTACCTTTCTGACTTGCCCCATTGTTCTCTACGATCTACCTGCAAGGCTAATCCAAAAGGGCAATTTTGAGTCCTGAAAGGATCGCTACAAAAGAAATCGTTTTGCCCTTGCGTTCTGTACTCCAAATATCTATCTAATATATCCAATATATCACCTCCCTCGTCGTGAAACCACCCCCTTACCTCTCAAGAGAAATGGAGTTGCCGAACTTGGCATACAAATGCTTCTTGAGCTCCTCCATCTCGTCGCGGATCTCGGACATGCTGCTCTGGGTCTTCTCCAGCTTGACGTCCACATCCTGCTGCTGCTTCTCCAGTCGCTCCATGGCCTCGCTCTGGGGAATGTCCACAAACGCGTCGCCAATCTTGAACTTGACCGTCTCGTCCTCGTCCATCAGCTCCATCTCCATGATCAGATCGTCCAGGTACTCTTTGCTGGTCGACGACTCCTTCTCGTCGTCCTCGAGATGGTCCATCTGGGTGTTGAGAGACGAAAACCGGTTGATTCGGTTCTGGTCTTCCCGCAGAACTTCCACGTCCTTGACTTCGGTTCCTTCGTCGAGCTGGGTTAGTATGGAAGTGGGGGACGGAAGTGGGGTCGGAGGTTCGAACCACAGTACTGTAGACAATTCTGTCGGGTAAAATCACGACTGAACTGCTCGTGGGTTGGAGTTGGTTTCAGACTCAGACGGTCGCTGTAGATGCAAGATCTAGTATCACCAAAGCCTCATGTTGGTACGAGATCCATACAGACAAGGTAAAGGTCAGCACAGAAGTTGACAGCCGTGAAGAGACACCTGAAGGAAGTCAGCGATTGGGTAAACAGAGTGGAATCGGGTAAAGTGTAATGACAGGGCAGCAAGCAATGAATCGAGACCGCTCTCGCACCTGTAAAACACTGTCCATTCAAGTGTCTTGAGAACGCAGATTCTGTTCATCTCTCACCTTATGATCCCGTTCAGCTATAATGCTGAGTGCTCACACCGTTCTCAGCCAACATGACACTCTGAATCAATCCCATCTCACTGTACGATTCTCTCAATCTGACTATCTCTCTGACAACCACCCTGGATGATCTGTACCTTGAAGGGACCATTCTGAACCAACCCATCACATCAAACCAAGCCACCTCCACCTTCTCGTTCTCTGGGTCTGATCCCGCCCAGATTCAAGTCGTCCTGGGTCTCAAATTGCGCCATTACTCACCATTCGCATTGTGTGTAGTTGTGTGTTGGTTTACTCCTCCTCCCCTAGGCTTTGGTGTCAAGGCGTGCAGGATCTGCTTATGTAAGCGAACTTTAATTGCAACACCTGAAATATTGCACAAGCAGTATTCGTGTCAATTGTGCGTGGAAAATATGGTGTCACATGATCTTGTTTGATCCCTGGAAATCACTTCTGTCTGGAGTTTACTGTAGTCATTGTACCAGATTCTCATATCAAGACACCTAAATAGAGTCCGTATACTCTTTCAGAACAGTTTTGTCGTGAAAGCATCTGGACTGTTCAAAAATGTTCCAATTGCTCTGAAATGTTGTTTGCACACTCTCCGCTGTCTGATAATTTATGAGTATAAATCCCAGCTCTCTACACTCAGTAATACACCAACCAGAGTACTTGTAGTCTATATTTTGTCATCTCAGCCAGTTGTGTACGGTCAAAACTCTAATTCATCTTCACCCAAACTCGACTATCAAATCTGCACCACACTGATCCTCCACCCCATTTCTCTTGATTTGCCCAAAATTCGGGGAAAATCGCAAAATCCTGACCAAAAATTGACTAAATTACCCCACTCTTGATTACCCGTATTGAACCAATCAATTCTTTTGAATTGCTTGCAAAACAGCTTCATTACCCGTACACATCACCCCATCAGTATGCCACTGACCTCTCTCTCCAAACTGCCCAGAATCGCTCTGGCGGTTAGCGGAGGGTCCGACTCAATGGCTCTGGCCTACATGATCTCACAGACACCCGGTTTGCGCGAAAAAACCACGGCATACACGGTTGATCACGGGGTTCGAACCGACTCGTCTTTGGAAGCCCAAAACGTCCACAAAGTCGTCTCGCAGCTGGGTATCAGTCACAGAGTTCTCAGGCTCGATGCTTTAAACGACACAAAAGAGCTGTCGATGCGCCAGGCGCGTTATTCCAAGCTCATCGCGGCAATGAATGACGATCAGGTGTCTACTGTTGTCACCGCACATACTCAAGACGACTGTATAGAGACGTTTGTAGTGCGCATGCTGAGAGGAAGTGGTCTGTTTGGACTTGCGGGGATTCAACCGAGTGTTTCGTTCAATCCTTACACCTGGGGAGGGGCTGGTATTACGTTGAAACAGCAGCTGGGGATACGTCCTAATTCAGAATGGACATTAGAGAGACCATTATTGAATCAAACCAAGGCCGATCTTCGCAATTTACTTGTCAATAACAACATTCCTTGGTTCGAAGATCCTACCAATCAAGACGTTGAAATTGCAGAACGCAATCTGGTGAGGAAAATGTATTATGAGTACCCAGAAATGATTCCCGAGGAGTTTCAAGCCCAGAACGTGTTGAGATTGCTGGAAAAGCTCAATCGGTATCGGAGCAAATGTGAAATGGAAGCTTCTGAGGTGTCCACCAGATTACTTGCTACCTCCCAGGCATCAGATGGAAGTCTTACCTTGACAGCGGAACAAGTCAGTGAAATGCTGACTCCACTACCACGTGACACTCTTCAACTGGTACTCAGGAACATTCTATCTCCGCTATCTCCGTTGTCAGACTTGTCTCTACGGTTACATAGACTGCGAGACTTGTCGGAGAGGTTCCAAACTGGGAAAAAGTTCAACGTTGCCGGAGTGGATTTCTGTCCTAAGAAGAATGAGGGGAGAAAATGGGAGCTGTCACGTGAAGTGCCGCGACGGCCCGAAGATCACGTGAACCAGCTACATCCTGGTCACGTGAGTCTCTGGGACAACCGTTTCTTTGTTGTTTCTGACAAGTCTCAGGCTACAGTGGAGTTCATTGATTGGGATAAGCATCGGGAATTGTTCAAGAGCAAGGAGGAGTTGAAAAAAGCACGAGATCAGGCTCGCAGAAGAAACCCCATCTTGGTATATGAAGGTGGGTACTCTTTTCCTGCTTTAGAGGGCGGTGTTTTGAATACGTTGTCCAAGTGATGATGAGAAGGACGACCAGGAAAAGCTCACTTCAAGCATCCAGAATATTTATTGATGAGTTTAATGTATTCTTTTGAACTTTGGAGAACTTGAACTTCACATTCAAGGGAGATAGCCTTCTTGTAGCGTGATGTCAAGTACAGTTTAGAGATAAGGCATGTTGACGATAGCAGATAGAAATACTGCCCTTCTCAAAGCAGTATCGACATGACCGGCAAATACAACTTCGGAAATGAAAAGCCCTGTACCAAATTTCAGCTGGAAGATGAAGTCGAAGATCTATACTCCAAGTGCACTCTTGAAGGTGTGGGTACTTTCTACTTTTGTTACGGTAAGCCATCAGAAGGCGTCGCAGGGAGATTTGATGTAAACCTGAAGTTTTTTGAAGATGGCGATTCAATTCTTCGAACTGCCAAGGGGAAAGCCTTCTGTGCTCAAAGGTATACTCCACAGTGATCTCTTTCGCTATTGATACCTACACTTTTGTTTTTGGCACAGCATTGTGGAGTCAACTCTGCACGCTTAACGAAGATTGGAGCATCGTATCACTGACAGATTTAAATCTCGGAAGAAGAGTTCTGGGTCATGAATTGTTGAAAAAGTTGGCTAAGAAACAATCCAACCTCCCTCGAATCAGAACAGGAACTCCCGGAGACTTCAAGCTTGTCAGCAACGAAGGAGAAAGCGTCGAAGTCCATACAGTGGTTCTCGCACCTCTATGGCCTTTCTTTGAAGCTGCAGCGACATCTGATATGAAGGAAGCCAATGACAAGTCTCTCAAACTACAATGCTCGACACCCACTCTTGAAGTCATTGTTCGTTTCTTCTACGAGCAAGACCTGGAGCTGAAATTTGCGCAGGCGGCAGATCTCATTGTTGTTGCGCAGATGTACGATTTGTCTGATCTTCTGGATATTGCTGTTTCCAAAATCAAGTCTCAAACGATGACAGCAGAAGAGTGTCTGATTGCCTGGGAAAAGTGTCAAGAGGCCAAGAATGAAGATCTGAGAAAAGACTGTGCTTCCAAGATGAAACTGATGATGTCTGGGATAGTTGGGTCGAGTGAGCGGATTGACAAGATGGCCAAAGAAGATCTTCTGGTGCTTTTCATGGACGTTTCCAATTTGTTCGTGTGACGAAACGATTTTACATGAACAATAATTCGCTAGAAACATTCAAAATAATCAGAATAAATAAGAGAAAATCACGTAATTAACAGTTGCGGGAGCTCTTGAATCAATTGTGTCACCTTGCATCTATGTTTTAGTTTCATAACCCCTCACAATTCACACTTGAACACTTCCGGTATTCGACCTCATAGGAACAATAGAGTTTGAACCTCAAAACTCGACCCTGGGGTACGATACAAAATTGCCACAAATTAATTACCCCAAATACCGCGCTTAACACACTTAGAGTTTGCTTCAGGCGTAATTACCAACGAAGACAAATACAATCATGAGAACCGTATACGACTTCAGACACGAGCAGCTATGTAGCAGTACACCACTCGAGAAAGATGCATCCCCATTCTGCTGTCTCTGTGTATTATTCTTGTATTTTCTCAACAAAATGTCAAGTAAAGTAGGGCATTCGTTTTAACTAATAGTGTGCCTAGCAGTTACTGACGACTCACCGAACTATTGGGCATCACCACCGTATTGTGTAAATCTATTGTCTATGGTATCGTTATAGGTCCGGTCTCTAAACGTGAAGTTACTCAGTCCCAATTAGTCCTCCTCCGGCTTCTCCAGCTTATATCCCATTTTTTCGAGTTCGCTTTCCAGATTCTCAAAAGCTCTCTTCAATTTCGGCGCGACAGTGACATCCTCATTGTTGAATCCTCGCTGGCCCTCGAAAATAATCTCCTTCAGATTGCCAAGAGGCTCCATGAGAGCAGACAGCTCCAGAAGACCATCAAGGTACTCGGCAGGAGCCACAGTCAACTGCTGGACGAGAATGTCGAAAAACTGCACGTACAGATCGGGGTTCTTGGCACTCAGTTCCTCGCCCTTGGACAGAATTTTGATGTAGTCTCTCCACGTGATGGAGGAGGAGTAGTTGCTCAGAACAAGACAAAGAAGGAAGGACAGCTGGAAATAGCCAAGCAAGGACGAAGAGGAAGAATCCTTGAGAAGCACATTCTCAATGTACCAAGACGAATCCAGCGAGTCCAGAGTTCGTTCTCGACCTGTAGATCCAGGCTTCCAGGTCTGATCAGGAGTAAGAGCAGGGAAATTGAGCGTAGGCTCTTTGTCAAGATTTTCAAACCCAGGAGTGACATTGTTCATTTCATCAGCAGGAATATCATGTGCTGCATCACCAGAATCTCCCGCTGACTCAGCAACAGGAGAGGCGTTGCGTTTGTCTCTCTGTTCACGTGACTTATCAAGAGCTCCCTTCAACACTCCAGCTTCCTGAACCGTGGCAGTGGTAGACGAAACCACAACGTCCGGAGCAATGACGGCGGAAACGACACTCTGAGTCACGTGATTTGTCAGCCTGGAAAAGTTGGCTGACTCAGCGGTCTGGTGCTCCTCACTGA
The DNA here is from genome assembly GCA_900519045.1 of Yarrowia divulgata. Lineage (NCBI taxonomy): Eukaryota > Fungi > Ascomycota > Dipodascomycetes > Dipodascales > Yarrowia > Yarrowia divulgata. Next base: position 346,640 of record ULGQ01000009.1, read on the forward strand.
TGGTATCAAACGCCAGCATATAAGGGTACTGTTCAGGCACAATGGACAGAGCCTCGGCCATGTCAATGGTCTGATTAGTCAGCATCTCTTCCTTCTTAGCGTCCCATTTGAAGATGAGTACCTCTCCCTCCTTGGCTTCAAATACCACACCATTTCGAACACTGGTTTCGTCTTCTCCCCAGTGTAAAATGTGAGTTTTCCCTGGCGGAATGGATTTGATGCCCTTGAACGTCGGAGTGGAGTTGAAGTAGTACAGATCGATTCCCACGAGCCATCCGGGAGGGATATCGAGGGCAATTGTCGTTTTTGGCGGTCGTGACATGGTGTAGTGGTTGTGGATGTGTGAGTGTGTCTGTGAGTGTGTTGTGAGTAGTAGCAATCGATTGCTCCCTGGGGTTGCGTCACGTGATAAATCTTCTGCTGTAGAATCTGTCAATTGCTTGAAACTGTTTCAATTAGCTTAACGTCGTGTGTTGTAAGAGTAAGACGATTGTTGCTGGAACGGAAGCCATCTCTCATGCCTTGCATACGATAAAGTTTAGAGTTTGGGCGTGACTTTGAGAACAACAGAAATGGCTGTTGAGGGTGCGAATGATAGTCGATGAATGTGAAAATTAGCATGAACAATCTAGGTAGTTTGATCTGCTGCATTGTGTCTTTTAAGCCCAATCTGAAATTTGCAACACCCACAATGAACACTCCCATTTTGCCATTCATTAAACTCTAATCTGAGATATCTTTATCGGGCATTCAGTTCACTCAGGCGGCCATGTGAAACAACATTGGTGTAAATGTTAGGGATGCGTAGAGGCGGTTTGAAGGTGTCTGAACGTGTTTTCACTGTTTTGAGTGTCGTGGTATAATTTGGAGGCAAAAAGTTGACTGTTCTGAAGGCCAAAAAAGTGATTTCTGGCAGGATCGAACTGCCGACGTTCTGCGTGTTAAGCAGATGCCATGACCGACTAGACCAAGAAACCGGAAATCTTGAAAGAGCTAAAATTTGGGCTAGCAAATCTAGATTCTGCTTAGTCAGAGGCGCAAGAATTAGTTAGGATTACTTGAAGAGCCCAACCATACTAAACTAAATGTTACAATCTGGAACACAGCAGCTCTACTGCTCCAATAGTTACGGGATCTTCACAGAAATTTGATGGTAGCTTAATGTGGCAACTAGTAAAAGATCCCACTGCTTGTCAAGTAACTAAATCAGCACAAATCCACCATTTACCAGCCCTTTTCTATTCCTCTATTTCCTCAAACCTTAATCGCGAAACTCACGGGTGCACACAGCTGTCATGCACTCCACCTCGTCTACCGAACTTGACATTTACCAACCGTGTTCACGACTCTCTGGACGTGCAATTTCGTGCAAAAATCGACCTCAATTCACGACACCGACTCTGTGACCATCACCACCACTAACATGCCGTCTCCACCGCCAGGATACACTCCTCTCAATGAACTGCACAAGCTTCGAAAAGGCAACATGGTCAGCATCATAGGCCGAGTGCTGGCCAACCCTCCAGGTCTCATTTCCATCACAGATTTCACCACTCGAGAACGGTTCGAGACCGAATACGACATTGTGGTCAATTTTGACCACAACCCCAACGAATGGCGCCCGGACCAGGAGCCTCAAGTTGGAGATGTTGTGGTTCTGACCAACTTCAAGAAGGTCACGGGGTTTGAGAAGCACAACCCCGTGTTGTACAGCAAACGGCTCATGTCGAAGGTGGTGTTCTACGACCAAGACATGAAGTCCTACAGCAAGTTTCCTCGAGACTCTCCACCTCCAGATTACTCTTCCAACAACCCGATCTACAAATACGTCTCTGCTTTGATTGAAGACTGGCAACTAGACCCCCGATCTGGAGGAGGCACCCAGGCTGCTGTCCAGTCCTACGAAATGAGTCTCGAAGACGTGTTTCAGAAGTTCGACACCAGCAGATTCACCACTCTCAAGGGTGAAGCCAGTGAGCTAGATGAGGGTCTGTTTCAGCTCACCGACGCCCCAGGATGGAAAGTGCAGCTGGAAGGGTACGGGTTCGAGGACGAAATGCGACAGAGATGCCGAGACGAACACTCGCGGTACGTGCAGCTGACTCATGTGCGTTTTAAGACACGTGACATTGGCTCTCGCAAGATGTTTGCCAAAATGACCGACCGAACGTCCATTGATGAGCTGCAAGATGGAGAGAAGAAGCATTTGAAGGCCAGGTTGAAGGGAGCTGACGAGAGCTTAAAGCAATCACGTGACTTGGAGAAGAACCCCCAAACCCCCTCCTCCCCTATCTCTTCCCCTTCACCACCTTTCGAAATCGACAGACACTCTTCTGATTCCGATTTGGATTCTGAAGCTGAACAAATGGGCGAGCTGGACGTCAACTATTTAACGGACCACGTCCACCAGTCGCGGGAAAGCTCGCCCAAGACTCCCACGTCACGTGACAAGCCTGAACCTGAAACTGAGGCCGTGCAGAATCTTCCTCCTCCTAGTGGCCAGCCTCGAGCGTTTGAGACCGATGCCGAATCCGTATCACGTGATCCGTTCAACCCTCTGTCTCAGGATGAACCTGCAAGCACGTCACGTGAGCCAAGGTCGTCACGTGATCAGCATCAGCAGACAAGACGACTGCCTGACCGCGACGACGACTCCGAACCCAGTCTTACCGTTCCCCACCATATTCCTGCCCGCAAGAAAATCAAGTCTGAATCTCCCGTGACCCGCACTCCCAAAAAAACAGCTGTTTCTCAGCCACTCTTAACGTCGCATTTGTCACAGGCTCAGCCGACGCAACCGGCTCATATTTCGCAATCGCAATCGCCTCTTCTTTCGCAACTTGGACCAAGCTTCGCAATGTCGGATTACGCGGTTCCGGAAATTGAAGAGCCTTTTATGGTTGTTTCAGGGGTTGTAGAGGATGCAGGGTTGACCGACACTGGCCACTTTTCCTTCACTGTGTACTGCGAGTGCGTGGATAAACGTTTTTTGGTGAAGATCCGCAAGGAGGACGAGCGGGACTTTCTGGGCAACTGCAAGAACAATCAGGAGACTAAATTGAAGGTGTTGAACTCGTGGGCGTCTCTTCTAGAACGAGTCAAGGTCAATCTCATTCCAGATGGGGACATCAACGAGAGGGGAGAGCAGGAGGGATGGAGCGTGGGCAATTCGTTAGAGTTGCAAATGTAACTAATGTGATCAAAGACATTGAGCTGGCCGATTGCAGTAGTGACAATATCGTGCCGTGCCTCAAGTGATGTGTCAAGTGCCGTGTGTCAAACTAGAAGCTACTCGTACTGTGTGTTTATCTCCTTCAGTTTTTATACAGCACTAACTCCTACTCTGCGAAAAACACCTTGCGTCGCCCGAGTTCTTCACCCACAACTGTTTCACACAGCATGTCTTGCTAAACGAACTGCTGAATCGTCTCTTTGAGATGGTTCAGAGTCTGATTTAGCTATAAACTCTTATATGATTCTCAGTCACCTAGGAATGGGTATTGGATTGCACTGTTTCGCAGTAATACGAAAAGGGGATCGTGTAGATTACACACTAAAACCGGTAATTGAAACAAATGTAGCTCTTGCAATTACCAAACTAGGACCCACTGTTCTGGATTTAGTCGATTCAAAGACCGAACTGTCCGTGGACACCATACCCCACAATATGATCTAACCACTACAAGCCTCACACGTTAGATAACCCCACTCGTGTTCCAACACTGCCCACAGTCTTCTTAGCCGAGTACAGGAGATTACACCAAGCCAAAGATAGCTCTAGCAAAATAAATACCTCATATTACATTGTTAAGTGGGCTGTGGCGTACACTGTCTCGATACAAAACAGAACAAATAGATGCTCCTGCGAATGGCCAACTGATTATTTTGTGCAACAGATGTTCGCGCGACAAGATTTTACTGTACGTCAGAATGTGGTCGTAGTTGTTACAGTGACTGTTGTCCAAATCAATAGTCAGAAGACACCCGAGGACTTAGCGCGCCAAGATGCCAGCGGGTTGTTGGGAAAGACACGTGAGTCCAGACATAGCCGAGCACTAGTCTGTAATAAGGATGTAGCTAAAGTGAGAAGAAAAAGGCCAGTCAAAATAGCAGTGGAGAGGGTGGCTGGAATCTTCGATTTTGTCAGTTCACTTTACTATCAAAGGCTGGATATTTGCTGGTTTTCCCTTTCCGCTGTATGACTGTCTTAGCCCATGACTTATTTCATCGAGATGGCATATTATAGGACTAAAATGTACTGTAATAGCTGGCTACTTGTTTCAATCCTATTTTTATATTTTAGGTTTCGTATTAAATTTTGAGTCGGGAATAGAGTGTGGGGGTTGAGCATACAGTGCGCACAGCGTACATGTGAAATGCTTCCAGAATCTCGATTAAAGTTGCGACCTCCAATCAGAGACAAAAATTGGTTTTGCGAATTACATTCTGTAAGTACTTGTAGGCACAGCACGGTGTAAACCACTATACACTCTGAATCCAATACCAAGGCTGGACTATCAGGAAGAAACTACCACTTATGCTAGAGAAGTGCCATGATCTCAGCCCATAGATATCGACCTCGAATCGTCGACAAACACCTCCTTCTCTTATAACCCCTGCTACATGAAAACCATTCTTTTTTCTTTGGCACTATGGGGCTTGTCTGTGCTCGCCGAGCTCACCTCCGACCAGCATTTGCGTGACACGCTCAGACCTGTGAAAGTCGATGACGACGGCATGGAACAGCTCAACCAGCTCACCAGCACTGCTCGGGACACCGCTAGGGCCAGAGGGTACACGTTTGTTCCTCAGGTGGACAAACAAGCCGTGATGGATGATGCTTTCCACACCGACAACACACAACTCGTGGCTGATCTTCAACGGCAACAAGATTTCTCTTACTACATCTGGCCCATTTATTGCCAGACTGAAGATTGGTCTTACATTCTTTCCAACAATTCACCAGAGCGGAACAGATACTCCTTTCTATGGGTCCTCGACATGAAGCCTGAGCCCCACACCGTCGATGATTACAACAACGCAATCATCACCGCATACAGGATGTATGCCGCTCAAAAGGCCGCTGTGAGGAAAGAAGCTCTAGAATGGGTGTCTATGATTGTCAACTGGCCGCCTGCTGGAACCTGCACTCCGCTCGCCTCGATCACGGCCACAATTTTCATCCCAGGACCCACGGCTGGAACCGTCACCGTTCCTAACGGTAAGGGATACTACACGCTGGAAATCACAAACGTTCCCACCACAACAGAAGTTCCGGGACCCGTTGCTGGATCCAAAACCATTGAACTCCCTGGTGGAAGCTTTCGTGTGGAAATCACCCGCGTTCCTGTCTCCACCAATGTTGTGCCTGGCGATATTTCAGGCACGGAAGTTCTGACCAACGCTGAGGGCGATTACTATGAGCAGGTGACTCATGTTCCTGTGTCTACTAATGTTGTCCCTGGCGATATTCCGGGCACAGAAACATTGACTAATGCTGAAGATGAGTACTACGTACAGGTAACACACACTCCTGTTTCCACCAATCTTGTTCCTGGCGATATTCCCGGCATTGAAACTCTTACCAATGCTGAGGGCGACTTTTACGAGCAGGTAACAAACACTCTTGTTTCTATTAATATCGTTCCTGGTTCATTTCCTGGCAGGGAGACTCTAACCGATGATAATGGGGACTTCTTTGAGCAGGTAACGCAAACGCTTGTTTCCACGAATATTGTCCCCGGTCCGGTTCCTGGCACTGAAACTCTGATCAATGATGACGGAAACTTCTTTGAACAAGTAACTCACACTCCTGTTTCCACCAATGTTTTGCCTGGTGATATCCCAGGTACAGAGACTCTGACCAATGATGAGGGTGATTACTATGAGCAAGAAACGCGCACTCCAATTTCCACCAACGTCGTGCTTGGATCTATCCCAGGTACTGAGACTCTGACCAACGACAACGGAGACTTCTTTGAACAGGTAACACAGGTTCTTGTTTCCACTATTGTCGTTCCTGGCCCGGTTTCAGGCACAGAAACTCTCATCAATGCTGATGGCGACTACTATGTACAAGTGACACACGTTCCTGTTTCAACCCACATCGTCCCTGGCTCAAATCCAGGCACAGAAACTCTGACCAATGCTGAAGGTGAATACTACGAGCAGGTAACCAACATTCCTGTTTCCACCAATTTTGTTGTTGGCCCGGTTTCAGGTACAGAGACTCTGACTAATGCTGAGGGCGACTACTACGTACAGGTTACTACAGAGATGGTTATTACGCCAGATGGGTCGTTTTCCTCGGCTGAAACTAGCACTTCTTCATCTTCCCAGGCTGAAACCAGTCCGACTCCCTCTTCTTCAGCCGATGCCATCTCACCTTCCTCTTCTTCTACTGAAGAAAGCTCTGGCCCCTTGTCTACTGATTCCGGCTCTCCTGTCTCTTCCTCAACTGCTTCTTTCACAGATCTTAGCTTGTCAGCAGCCTCCTCTACCGATTCGAGCTCACAAATTTCTTCTCCGGCACATAGCATGTCCTCAGAACCCTCTACTGGTGCTAGCATTGTAACTTCCGAAGAAGCTTCCACAAAAGTTGTTCCCGGGTCCACAGATGGTTGCTTTTGCGAACCAGTCACCAAAACTCTCATTGACACAAAAACGGTCACGGTTCTTCACTCCATCACAGTAGTTCACTCCGTCACAGTTGTCCACTCCGTCACAGCAACGATAACAGTAACCGGCTCTAACGGTGACGACTTTGAGACGGTTACCAAATCTCCAACTTCCAGCTCTGTGACGTCCCCTGCCGAACCACTGTTTTCGTCAGCATCCACCATTGAAACAGCAGCCTTGTTCTTCTTTTCCACCAACAAAATCGTGTCCACCCACGTTGTTACTGGTTCCGTTGCGGGCACACAGACGCTCACAAACTCGGATGGCGACTTGTTTGTACAGGTGACCCGCATCCCTGTTCTCACCAGAACCGTCACTGGTGCTGTTGCAGGCTCGAAAAAATCAAATTTCGACACCAACGGTGTCTTCCATCGGCAGGTCGCAACAATCACTGAAGCCATTGAGGCAAGGCCTGCAGCTGGTACAGTAACTGTTTTCGTTACTTCTGGAAAAACTGGTAAAGATTCCATTTGCGGTGATTCTAAATCTGACTCTGATCAGCTGGCCGTTTCAGGAGACACCTTTACTGCATATGTCACCGTTCTTCCCTCCATCAACTTTGGCTTCTCTGGATCCCATGAGACCAGCAGTTTCGGTAGTAGATCCCAGTCAGTGGGTGGCTCAGGTATGAAGTCTCCAAGGTTCGGCACCGGATCTCAAGGGGATGGTGTCTTTCTACGATCCCCCACACCTGCTGGATCTGTTGGCTCTGTTAACACTGGTGGCTTTGCTGGCTCTGGCTCTGTGGGCTCTGGCTCTGTTGGCACTGCTGGCTCTGGAACTTCTGGCACCTCTGGCACTCCAGGCACTCCTGGCACTCCTGGCACTCCTGGCACTCCTGGGTTTGATGAGTCTGTTTCACTTCTCAGACGCAGTCCCTCGGGGTCCTTGATTACATCTGGTTTCGCCGATGATGCTCCCTCCCCTAACCAAGTCAGTGTTGTTGGAGCCGCCCAGCCCCAGTCTCTTCAGACTCATCCAGTAGGGAAAAAACCCGCCCAGGCCAACGACGCTTTCAGGTTAGCAGTTGGAATTGCCCCGGCACTACCGTTGTGCCTCATCTTTTTGTAGTTAATAATTATTTAATAAATGTCCAATGCACTTGTAACTAGCACCAAAACTTACCTGTAGAACATGCTAGCTAGCTTGTGGAAACGATCAATTCAGGAGCTATTTTGGGCTGTTTCCAAAGATTCAGAATGGTGACACGTCATCTGAATCTCTTTGTTGGTTTGGCCATTAGTATCTGGTTGAAGATGAGCTGCATCTCTCACACTAGGTGAATGCAGAACATCCCCCTGGTACTGTCGCTAGCACTGTTAGTAAGCCACTGTGTTTTGTTGTGCTTCCAGTTGACACAAACACAAACCCATTCTCTCGATAATGGTTTTAGGTTTTGGGGTGCATACACCCCCATAAGTATACGAAGCATTGTGTGCGCCCCGAAACGTAAAACAGTCCGGTACAGATTTTATCAAACATTGTCAATTCGATGAGTCGGCATCCAAATCGGTCAACCTGAGAGTTGTTAAAATGGTGAAAGATGTGCCTACACCCCAGATCAAGTCTGCTAGTGCTTGGCAATTCTTAGTGTGTCTAAATGCACTATTTAGCAAGAGCAGAGCGGTGGCTATGGTACGAATATTCGGTATAATTGTAGGACTACTACTTGTAGATTGTAGGAGATGGTTTTGAATTATGTCACAACGTACCCAAAAGGAGGGCGTTGCAGGGGTAGATACCAAACTTGTAGCTTTCTATGCAGTGCTGTATCTAGCATAGTATCCAAAGATAGCAGCTGACCCGGATCTCCGCTGAACCACAGAGCATTGCTCACCTCACCGACAATGGACTTGGTGAGTGCTTGAAGAGGAAGCCTTTAATAATTTTGTGTTTCAACCAGATCCATGAGGTCCCCAAGTTGTTTTGGTCACGAACAATGCCAGCCTTATCAATTAGTGTCGCCTGTGTCGCCTGTGTCGCCTGTACCGCTTACTCATCGGTCATGTAGATATCACCGAGTGCAAAAAACATGGCAGCGTGTTCCTTTTGACCTTTTGTGATCTCTAAAGGCTTGCCCTGCAACGCCTTGGCAGTCTTGAATGTGTTTTGCAACATTTCGAAAACGGATCCCGGTGGGGGGTGCAGACGTGCCTGTCTCTCCATTGCAGTGCAGCTTGGATCCGCCAACGCTCGTTGCCTTTCCTCCTCCATTCCCTTTCTCAACCAGTTCTGGAACGGCACGGCGATTTTGAACGCGTGCAGCATTCCCAGCATCATGGCGGGCATGTTTTCGGGCCCAGAAAACATTCCGTCTCTCATCCGTTCACATCTTCCTTCGATCCAGAACTTTTCCGACTGCAATCGAGCCATAGAAGCGTTGATCGGCTCGTCCTCGTCTTCCGTGTACTCCTCAGACTCGTAATCGTACACCTCCTCCTCCTCTTCCGAATAGTAGTCTGGATCCACCGTTTTGGAAATCGCCTTGAGCTCGGAGTAAACCTTCTCCAGCTTCTTGTCCATCATTCGGTCCATGCGCTGGTAAAGCTGCTCCATTCGTTGGCTCATCACCAGCTCGATCTTTTGTAGTTCTGCCATGTGGAGGATGTCTAGAGTTGATCTGGTGGCGTTCTGTGGCGTATTGTATCAGTGCTATCGTGGCGTATCTGTGACGTATCTGTGTCGTATCTGTGTCAGTCGATGGGGCTGTTTGTTTTCGATCGCTGGTTGTCGTATGGTGATGATGAGTGGTGTTGTGACGACTCATACTCCCAATATGCACGGTGCGCTTGACATGCAACTCGCTTACCACGAGTGAGTGTACACTGTAGCCACCTTCAACTGCAAGTTTGTATGATGGAGTTTTACCAGAAATCGAGGCGAGTATTCTCTTGCAATTGAATCCATTTTTTCCATTTATTCAGCTGTAAAAACGTGCCCCATACTGTACACTGTTCGGCACAACCACACAGCTAAAGCTTACTAAGATCGGAGGATAAGTACTTGTAGCAGATTTCCCATTGTAGAAGTTGCGGTTGTGGGCTTTCAGGTATGTACTAAAAGACTGTTCGATGACATCACCTGTCTCATTTGAGTCAGCTTCATCAAGATAATCACAAGAATCAGACCCACAATTTTCATTTTGATTTTTACCTGACATCGCTCATTTCGAAGTTAGTTTATGACCTGGCGAGAATGCCAAACTGCGTGCTGTTTTGGCAATCATCGAGATATTCAGAAGCTTCATGGTATCGTTTCGATTGCATCAATCTCCCGGATGTATCTATTGTGTCTCATCGTTAAAAGAATAACTATATTCCTCTGTATCTCTAGTTCGGCTATTTTCGCCCCTCGCGAATCCTGAAAGCTGCCCTTGAGCATTTTCTGCCATAAACACGAGTCCACCAAATCCTTCAAAAAGACTTCTGCTTATGAACTTCGAACTCCCCCTTTCTCTGTTGCAGTTGCCACTACTTTTAGATATTATCTCATCAAATGGAAACTACAGCCATATAGGGCATTCTATCAACAAAATTACCCCAGCTGACCATAAGTTACCTCCATCTGTCTATTATCAACTCTTTGATTACCATCTCGTCTAATCACTCACCTACCATGTTCAACCCAGATGCAAACAACAACTTGGCTCTCTACTGGGGTCAAGATCAGGCTGGAACTCAGCTGCCTCTCTCAACCTACTGCAAATCCAACTCTGCAGATATCTACATTGTTTCCTTCCTGGACTCCTTTTCTGGAAACCGCACAAATGGGACTGGAGAGATGGCTGTGAGTTTTGAGGGAGGTATGGCAAGCTTGGGCCAGGAAATTGCAGCTTGTCAGGGTCTAGGTCGAAAAGTGTTTGTTTCTCTAGGTGGAGAATCGGGCAAGTATGGTCTTGATTCAGCCTCTGATGGAGAAACACTAGCTGATCAATTGTGGGACACTTTTGGAGGCGGCAAGAATTCTTCTGTTGAACGGCCTTTTGGAGAAAATGTGATTGTTGACGGATTCGATCTGGATATCGAAAAAGGAGACCCCGTGGGGTATGGGGATCTTGTCAACAGATTGAGACAGCTCTACGCCACAGATTCTTCGCGAAAATATTACATTTCTGCTGCTCCGCAGTGTTTGTTTCCCGACGAATGGATCAATGAAGCTCTGATGAACTCCGACTTTGATTTCATCTTTGTTCAGTTCTACAACAATGACTGTGGACTGGACGAGCCCGACAACTTCAACTTCGACCAATGGGCTAATTTTGCAGAGACTCAGGCGGCCAATAAACAGATGAAGGTGTTTGTGGGCTTGCCAGGAAGTCGCAAATCGGCCGATACGGGCTATGTCGATCCTCCAGTACTTAGACAGTACGTTGAAAAGTTCAGGTTGTTTCCAGTCTTTGCAGGACTCATGTTGTGGGACGCTTCTTCGGCGTTTAGCAATCATGTGCATGGACAGCCCTATGTTGACTACGCTAAAGCTGCTCTCAATGGCGGTGGTAAAACTGAGGTGGCTTTGTGGGGAGTTGGATTATCGGTGATGGTGGCTTTGTTGATGTAAGACGTGTATTCCAGTTTTGCTCAACTCGAGTGGCTGAAAACGTCACATGATCGTGACTAAGAAACGCGCTGTTCAAATCTGCGTTCAAATCAGATCTTCGGATGGTTCGAATAGTACCGAATCTCACTTCTACTGCTCTACTGTGCAAATTATATATATCGAATCTAAAGAGTTAGGTCAGCTCAGCTGCGTCAGTTAAGAGGCTTACCGGCCAAAAAGTCCTTATAAGAATGGGCTCCAGGGATGTCACCAGTAATCTCAACCACCTCGGACTCCTTGGTGTACTTGGCCTTTCCAACAGTAATCTGGTTTCGCTCGTTATCGTAGATGACCAGAGCTCGAGAGATGAGAGCAGGGCCCGTCAGAAGAATGTCCTTATCGTCAGAAACCACTCGCAGTCCCTTGAATTGGCAGAATCCGTTGCCTTCGTTTTCGGTCATGTACACGGTGAGATCCAGATCGAGCTTGGTGTATCCAAACTGGTAGGTAAGGGTAGGCTTTGAGTCGCACTTGAGTTGCCATGCCTTCTTGCTGCTTTCCCAATGTCCTCCGTTGGCCTTAGCAATGGCTCCCAGGGTGTTGTTGGTGATGTCGAAGCGGACTCCTCCGGTATCAAGCACAACATGGTGGTCTGGTTCTCCCTCAATCTTCTTTCCGTTGACAATCAGGCCAGTGAGAGGGATTGCGTAGGCGCCCTTGCCGATGGTGTCAATGGTGGTCAGAGGACCCTGGTACTTTTTCTTGTCATATCCTCCGTAGTACACGTTGGTGACGGTGCCCTGGGTGGCCTCGAGGTTGCCGTTGATGTAGTACTCGGAGTTGATGGAGTAAATGGCTCGAGAGATTTTACCACTATCGGCCAGACCCTGCACAAAGCTGCTCTTGGGGTTGTCGTGTCCAGACTGGCCCCAAACTCCGATGCTGGCTCCCTTGTCCACCAGAAAGGTATCGCTGACGTAGACATTGAAGTCGTCGAGAGAAACGCCGGCGTACGAAACAGAGTCCGTGCCCCACATTCCCTCACCTCCCCAGTTCTTGCCCAGCTTCTTGTACTTCCAAGAAGACGACTTGGTGACGTCGAAGCTTGTCTGGCACTTGTTGGCAGCGCAGTCGGTGGAGTTGGCTCCAGGAACCCACATAAGAGGCGAGCCAGTATCCCAGACGACACCAACGGTCTGGGGAGGGTTTCCGACCGCCAAATCGGCCATGTAGTACTTGCCTCCCATTTTCATGGAGCCATGAAGCGTGTGGTCTGCTGCTCGAGATTCCAGATGAGCTCGGATCTCGGGAGAAGCATCGGCAAGGTCTCGAGCCTTGAGAGGCAGGCCAATGACAGCTGCAGAAGCTACAGAGGCTAGGAGAAGGTTGGAAAAGAGCATGATGGTGGTGGTGTGCCGAGCAACCAGACATTCACCGCTTTATATATCTAGATCTCGACTATACATTGACTTCCGTGATGCAGGGCTTCTGGGTGGATTGACTTTGACGGTTTGTGGGGGATGCAAGAGAAATATATTTTGTGACTTGGGTAGATGCTCAAACGGGAACTAATTGGTCTTGGAAGATTTCTCTCGGTCAGGCGGTTCCAACGGAGAAGTGTGCATGATTCTGTCATATCTGTAGCATCTACAATTCACCTTTTACTACAAAAGGATTTGCTGCGATGTGACCCTGGTTCCAGCAACGCACATCGACATTCTGCAGTGCCGATCATGGAACATTGGTTTCCAACCGCAGAAGTGTGTTGCATTAGTTTCGAGGAGTGTGCAACTGATTCCACAGCAAAATTTCGTAAGAGTATGGCTTGACTGGAAGGGTATGTGGGTCTTTAAGGATTGTATCGACTAAGGCGTGTCCTTAGAAGATCCTGACCCATGACAGGAGAGGGTCAGAGAGAAAAGAGCTGATATAACGTTTTGAACACTGCGTCGATCGACAGTACCAGGTACAGTACTCGCTCATCTCCTAGCAGGACTCAACTCGTTGGATATTGACTTGATTTAGATGGGAGGTTTTGTGGATGATTAATTGCTCAATTCTGAACATCTTTTTTCTATCATTCTAGTCAGATAATTGGCTACATCACGAACTATAAGACCCTACTCCTGTCAGTGGGTTCATGTACGTTGAACTTTCTTGTTCTCGGTAATCACTCATTGACGTCACTCGATTGACAGGGTGGTTGATGCTCGGTCTTCTGTCTCACACTTTAGTCAGATGGAGATAGAGTAACAGCATTCCAACTTTTAACTGGGTACTTTGAAACTCGACTCTCGAATGGCCCTCTCAAAGCGAGGTTTCCAATGGTATAGCTTTTGTCAATACAACAGCTGTAGTAAGACCGACCTTACAGCAACATCAAGCCAAAGATCGAGTTGATCCCAGCAATTCGAATGATACATTTGTCGTATCTACAACATTTCCACTCGACGTTGATTACTCAGCGATAACCTTGCACCACTGATACAGCAATACGTCTCGCAAAAGCACTGGAAGCATAAGAAAACCTCGGCTACTCCATTTTCATGCGTTCCACGCACCCCTCAATCAAAATGAAAGCTCTTCTGCTGTTAGCATTAAGGAAGGCATCGTTTGACATGCCTACACATACTGCACCAGTTTTTGCTGCATAAGAAACTGCTGGAAGACGCACAAAAGCGAAAATGTGCATCATGTGGATATCAAAAGAACGACAAGATGGAGGCGGTTTCAATGGTGTTATTCGTGACTGAATTTAATCAATACCCAGTGTGCCGTTGTAAAAGTCCTGGTCAGTTCGAAATAAGCTATAGTCCAAAGCAATCGTGAGAAACCCCCCCGAGGCCATCCAATCGCATTCCTCTCAACTCAATTAGTTCTGAACCGTCCAATTCTCGTCCCTGCTTTTCTCACCAATCAAAACGCTTGTATTATCGAGAACTTCCGAATCCCAACTAACAAAGTTTCTATTTGTTCACCACTTTGTTAACGAACCCAGCTACACGCAATCCCGCTTACTTAAAAAAAAACCATCTCTATTGGCCCATCATATGTGTTAATAAAAGAGCCATTTATGAGATTAAAATTCCATGGGCAAGGAGCTAATGAACAGGGTCCAAATCAAATGTCCGATAATAGGATACAGCTGATTTTCGACAGGTCGATGGACTGCATCAAAATGGGGTGACATGTTCATGTGGACATTTAAGCTTGAATTATCGATGCATTTATTTGGAGCATTCAAAACAATTCAAATCAATTCGAAACAATTCGAAAGAAATCCAGAATATCTCAAAAGGATCACAACAGCTCCGCAAAGCCCCACCAACCTCTCTCTCGCTTACCCATACCCAACGAAGCTAGGTTAGGGTTGGCCGTTCGTAGGGCAGGGGCGAAAATAGGGGTAACATGCATATACGGCAAAAAAGGAAATAGGCTGGGTCCAAGAATGTGGATTCGGACGGCACGGCAAAGCAGAGAGCCGAAAGAGGGAGATCCGGGGCTAGGGTACTCTGTACGAGTTAGGGTAGCAGCGGCGAAGATACCCCGATATTATCGAGGGGTTAGGGCCAGACCGGTTTACCCCTGGCCAGCTCTAAAAAGCTGACACAGATAAAAGGCTCGATATTCTGAGACCGACCATCTCAACATGACGATATAAACCTTGGGTTATCGTGCATATATTATGCCTAATTAACGCGGTAGGGTAACTTGTTGAGTGCGTTGCGTCGGACAATTCTGCGATCTATTATTGAGGATAATGACACGACGGTAAGTGAGTGCTGGAACGCAAAGAATTCGCCACAATTCGCAGAAATTCGGACAAATTCTGGAAACAGGGTCAATCGATTCGTCCTAATTAACGCTAAATACGCAAATATGTACGCTAAAATAGTGGTCAAAAAAAGCCCAGATATCAGCTAACCAAAGTGCTCTAATTGTACCCCTTTTTACGCCCACCAGAACAGTCTAATCAATTGACGTTTTGAAAATAAATGGCATCTGTACTCCACGGATTCGACATGTGCCCAAAGTGGACACCTGTCGTTCCTGTTTAGGAACGTTGGTATGGCATTTGTTTTTGTGCAACTTATTTCACATGTATGCAGAGAACATGCCTGGTGAGGTAGGGCTGGTTGTAGGGTTGGGGGACGGGATTGGTGAGGTTGCAAGGAATTGGGTATTTTGGGAGGTTGGATTAGGCTGCTTCCGTATTCTAAATGTCGGGGGATTAGGGTATGCACCATATCGGGCAGTTGGATTAGGGTAGCTAGCCTCATGGAGCGCTTTGGGCTATAGTTTGGGGCCAAATCGGGAAATCCAGGGCTAGGGCATAGGTAATTAAATCGAGACAAGGGCACGCGACTTGTGGGTCTAGGGCGGTGCATGTATGTGCACAATAATAAATTAACACCTGCGATGTAGACTTGCATATCAACGTACATTTGATGCAAACGGTTTAAGGAACGGGATTTTGGGCCAAGCCGAAATGGTCCGGTTTTGTAATGGTCGTGAGTGGTTGATTTTTGCACATGTTTTTCAGCGTCGAATTCGGCATAATTCGATTTTCATGGAATTGTTTTCGATTTAACGTCGATTATTCCATCAATTCAACTAATACCTGAGAATCACCGATCGTCTGTCGTAACTGGCTGAGCGGGTCTCAAACAGCGAAAATAAGCGATCATCGACATTGCGTGTGTCGGGAGCATTCTTTCCCGCGCGATATGGGCGGTTTTGCAGCTGTCGTGTACGAGTTTCGGGTAGTGACAGATGGGTGTTGCGTTTCTCAGCTGGGCCTGGGAAAGGCTAATTTAGGGACTTGGCCCAGCAGATAATATTTTGGCATTTTGGCACGGGTTAGAGTTGGGATTTTAGGTTGCTGCCAAGTCCACATTTCCAATCGCCGCCGTCGGGAGAGACTGTTTGGAAGAACAGACTCCAGCGTGGTGGCTACAACTGTGAGACATGGCGTTGCTTTTGTGTTGAGAGTGGAGACGGTGACACAGAGGAGGTGACACAGAAGGGGTGGTGTTTTTGGGGGTGGTGTTTTGGGGTGATTTTGGTGGTTGAAATCCTGCCTGGTTTGACACATTTGTTTCCGTAATCCGATTTTACTGTTTGACTATTTTACTATTTTAGTGCGCCATTAACCAGTGTTACGGGGACGTATACGAGGAGTTGCATGTGGTTTATGTGGTGGAAGAGCGATGGAACAATTTGAACCCCGATTTGAGCAGTCATGAAAAGCAATACCGGTTCTCGAATGTTCAATGTCGGTTTTGAAATCGCAGTACTTGTATTTGCTTTTCCCTGTCCATGGAGTCATGAGCCCATCCATCAGTTATCATAGTGTCTGTCACTGCTATACCACCTCATCCGATGCCACCTTCCACCTGATGCAGACGGTGGTAGTCACGGTGGCGGAGTAACTAACATTAACTGCTTGTACTGAGGTTGTAGACAGTGACAACAGTTCCACAGTTCACCCTACACACACACGTTGCTCCGTATCTCCCCCCCGGAACGTCTGCAGGATATCGGATATGTGTGTAATCATGCAGCCTCAACGGTTGGAGAGAACACAGAAAGGGTACAGTCCTGTACAACAGTGCACACACAGGTCAGCCCCAAAATCGCAGCCCCAAATCGCAGCCCCAAATTGCAGCCCCAAAAAGCCCCAAAATACTGTGCCTCATAGCTCGCTCGCTTACCCTCCACTATAGGAACCCACGTCAGCAACCAAAGGACCGTCAGACGGGCGATTCGCACGGTTTTGACTTTGAGAGAGAGAGCAATAAATCCGGCAAAGCGTGGCGGGCGGGCTGTAGCACATATAGATGAGGACTGTCTAAATCCCCCCAAACTACTAGCTACCTTGTGTTGAGTGCTGGTTTCCCATTTTTGACCACCTCCATCTCACCACGTTACTCGCTACCAGCCAATCATGTCGCTTGAAAATAAACTCGGGGGCTCCTGCACGCTGACACAAAGACCAAACCCAAAGCCGCTTACACCTCGGCGCATCCACCTCTCACCGCACGTCTATCGTAAGTCTTCTTTCCACGTTCATCATATCGGCTCATTTCTCCAGACCCATTCTACACTCCTCACCATGACTACCATCGATAGTTATCCCCTGCGGTCGGACATGTACGGGGCGGCCGAATCGACACAGACCATGGAGGGCCTTACACAGACACAGACACAGACACAGACACAGACACAGACACAGACACAGACACAGACACAGACTCAGACTCCGGCACAAAGTCCACAGCCAACAACACAGACCTCCACTAACAACATTGGCCTTGGGTCGAGTGATATGGGCGGCAAGAGCAACGACAACGTGACCGCCACCAAAGCTAACAACAATACTGGTGTGACTTCCGCCACCGCTAACGACAACACAGCTGTGACTTCCGCCACCAAAGCCCCCCCAGCCGGCACCACCAACAACACAGTCGGGGAGGATGGCAACACCGCCGCCAACGCCACCACCACCAACTCCGACCACGTGGCATCGGTCTCGCAACACCTGCGCCAGCGCAACAACTCGGCCAACTCGGCCAACTCGTCCAACTCGGAAACGTCGTCGTCGCAGTCCAACTCCAACTCGTCCGACACCGCCGCCACCACGCTTTCGCCCACCACGCTCACAGACGGCAAGAGCGGCGCTGCGGGAGCAACCGGAGCCAAGAGCACAGACATGCATTTCGCCAAACAGGCCATCCGCAAGCTGTCGGCGGACAAAAACACGCCCACCACCTCGGCGTTCTCGTCCTTCAGCTCCACAACGTCGCCGACCCAGATGCGGCGCCCCACGCAGGCGTGCCTAAACGACGACCCCAAGCCGTTTGCGCGGCGGCCCAGTGATAAGCGGTCCCCCGGCAAGGTGCTCCAGCAGCACGACAACCTGTTGCAGCAGCAGCGGCAGCAGAACGACCCGCGCGACAAGAAGGGCGATGTAGAGTCGGCGGGACTGGGGCAATACGACAAAGCCCCCTCCAACGGGCCCCCCACCGGCGGCCCCCCCACACTAACGGTGCGCACGGGGTTCAGCAACCCGCAGAGCGCCATCCAGACGCCCGCGTCCACGCTGCCGCCGTCGCTGGCGTCGTCGGTCGAAATCGGCGCGCAGTTCACGTTCACGTCGCACAACCGCCTGAACGAGCTGGCGGCCGAGGCCGAGGAGAAGGGCGGCGACCAGGCCGCCGCGGACCTGGGCGTGCGGCGCCACTCGTCGGCGTCCAACATCCAGGAGTCGCACATCCGGCGCCAGATCGCCGCGCAGGAGGGGCTGGCCAAGGCCAACTCGTCCATCGACCTGCTGCTGCCGCCGGTCAACCGCAAGCAGCGCCTGCGGCAGTACCAGCCCGCGCTGGCCAAGTTTGATTTCGACGAGGCTCTGGCGGGAGGGGTTGGGGGTGCTGCTGAGGGCGCCACAGGCGGCGCTGGAGCGACCGACACAGCTGGTGTCGGAGCGACGCCCTCGTCTGCTGCACCTAATGGCAGCAACGGGCCGTCTGTCGCCCCCTCCACTGCCGGTGGCGCCGTATCGACCGCGCCCGGCGGCTCGCGGCCGTACGACTTTGCGTACGACGACGACATCTCCGCGTCGGCGCCGGCGGCCCCCAACAAGCTGCACCGCGTGTGCAGCAACGAGTCGTCCATCTCGACCATGGCGCCGCCCAAACAGCTGCACACGCCCAAGACGCCCATGTACGTGCCCGCGGTGCTGCGGACGCAGAACATGACGCTGTCCACGTCGCCGCTGTCGGACTACGGCGAAACCGTCCACGAGATTCTCATGGACGCGCCCGTGACGGGCCCCCCGCGCCGGTCGCACTGGAAGCCCGACGACGCCCGGCCCGGGTGCGCCATCTGCGACGTGCCGTTCACGTTTTTCGAGCGGCGGCACCACTGCCGGCGGTGTGGCGACGTCTTCTGCGGCCAGCACTCGTCGTACTCGCTGCGGCTGGACCAGCACTGCAACTTCAACAGCCAGGGCTACCTGTCGCGGTCATGTGACATGTGTGCTCAGGACTTCAACGAGCACGTGATGAGCGTGAGCCGGCGCCTGGAGGAGACTCTGGGCTGGGGCAGTAGCAGTGCGGCGGCGTGGGAGGAGGTGGCAGGCGTGGCCGGCAAGGCCCACGGGGCTGCTGCTGGTGGTGGCGCCCGAGGCGGGGGGCTGGGGGGTCATGTTGGAGGCGCACATTTGCGTTCCTTTGACTCGCCGTCCGCTGCCGCGCGCCAGCGGTTCAAGGCCACCGGAGCCATGCGCCAGATGGGCCCGTCCAAGCTCGAGGTGGTGGGGCAGCCGCCGCAGCAGCAGCAGCCGCCGCAGACCCAGGACATTGAGGTTGGGTCTGTGCCTGCCAACTGGAACTGGTCGACGTTTTAGTCGGTCCGGGCCGGTGCAGCAACACAACACAATAACACAAGCATATGCATTAATTTATAGGATAAGAGAGAGTGATATTTTGAGCAAGGGGTGTACGAAGATTAGGTGGTTTTGGAAGTTGTGTTTTTGATGGTTTGGGGGCATTTGCATTTTTGAGTCCGTTTTCGAACTGGTGAACAGTGAGTTGAATGGGTTGAATGTAATGTTCGGTTTTTAGAACGGCACAACAGTCTCACCACAAACTAACTAACTCTACAGATTACCAACCGTCTTACCAACCGTCTTGCAGGGTGTGTATTCAGATGTGCGCAGGGTATGAAACTCGGTTAGTGGACGTCAGTTGTATGGTCGTCTCGATATCATCATTACCGATTTCTTTATCGTACGGTATGTACGTACCGTACTCTGAAGGCTTCTATTCTATACGCTCTACACGCTCTGTAGGCATTCAGATACTACTCTCTCTTGTGTCTAAACAGTTTCGGCTTAGCTGAGTCGTTGGACGAGTTGGCTTGTCCAGATACCTTCTAGTAGTGTCGACAGTCAACCATCTTAAGCATTGTGTCCTATGGGCAGTAGATATAATTACGTGAACACGAGCAGTTGCTAAGGCTGCTTAATCGCAGTTAGTCCCATTGCTCGACGCATCTGCTGAGTTGTATCAACTGTGGCATTCGTTTTCCAGTCCAGTGTACTACCGGGTACTTCCGGAACCTGATTCTCAACAGTGAGACAGTTTCAGGTGGCGAGGGTGGGTGGTGGTTTATTCGAGACTTGTGATCAGCAGTGTGGCTGTGCGATAGCTAGCTACAAGCAGTGTTCAGTAATTACAGTACAAATACAGAATCGGGTACGATGGGAGACATTACAGAAGGTGCAAGTGCGATGCTGTACAAGGCTGGTGGTGTCTGATAGCAGGTATAGGTGCCCACCAGAGGGTGAGGTGGGGTGCGATAAGTACATTAATTACAGTACATACTTGTTGCTACCTAAAGTTGAAGGTCTACTTGAGTAGAGCTGTTGGATGTGCGTGTATTGGTTCGAGAGAGAGTGCAAATGGATGGGGAGTTGAGAGGGATGCTTTATTTGACAGGCGGGTGTGTTTTTGAAAGTGCAACTGGTTTTTTGAGTCGTTTGAAGGCGTGTATACTGCTCGTTACAATTCTATGTCTGCATTGAAGAGCTTACAATTGGATGGAGCCTGAAGACGCGATGTTTGTGGAATAGGGAAAACGTGGCACTGTTAGAATCAGCGCAGGATGACGAGTTGAATGGTGAGCTGGTGGTACAAATTTGATTTTTACACTGTGTTTGGCTATTGCGAGAGGCACAGTATAGTGCACCACTGAACAACGTACCAGGTGATTTCTTCAAGACCACAAGACCTGCCTGACTTTCTTAAGTTACCACGCCAACACGCCCGTGACAAACGCCTGGGCTGGTCTCACGTCTGACAGCTGTCAGGTCTTATCACTGGACTCCTGGGCTAGGCTATTGTTTCTCAGTGGGCTGGCCACCTGGCGTGCGTAACGAGTGTTGAACGATGTCAGGATGTCAGGATGTCAACTGTCAATGCGTCATCTTCTCGATTGAGAACTGTCAGGGTCTGAACTGTAGTGATAACAAATCATCATCCTGACAGCAGAAATCGTACGACAATAACTGTCAATAAAGCTCCTTCGGTCTCAGAAGGGTAGCTGAAGGTCGTGAGTGGATCCGATGAATGGTGGTTGAGTTCAACTGGTCTGGTAGATGAGTTCAATGACCGGATAGCTGTGGTCAATGACCAGATAACTGAGTTCAATGGCCCAGATTCGCCTGGGTGTTCTAGGTCCTTTAGATAGGGATGGAGAGCTCCGATTGAGCTGTACTTTTGGGTGAAAAGCAGATTTCCAGATCTTTCTGGTCAATCCAGTTGGAGTGATACTTATATGGGCCATACTGGGCCATACTTGACCAAATACAAACTGAGCAGGCCAAGTATCTCATCACAAAAGTCAACTAAATCGTCGAGAAGCCATGAGCATCTTCCTGAAGCCGATATAGCTATTCAGACTATCAGATTCATACACAGAGCAGGCAGCCACTCTCTACAGTACATTCAAGGCCACTCTTATTCATCACGTTCAACCTTTATTACTCATCTATAGCTGCCTTACAGGGGTGCAATAGAGGTGGTTGTAGTACAAATAGGTACTTCTTCAAAACGCTCAAACCGGCCAAAAATACCATAAATCGCCCCTTTATTTCCTCACCCCTTATTCCCGCCTCTCCTCACCCCCTGACCTACAATCTCGGCTAAAAATACTCCTGTTAGCGCCGTTCCAACGACTTTACTGGGTCCGATATTTCCGATGAAAAAAGACGTTGTCCGAAAAAAAAAGAACTCCCAACGGCTACCCAAACGCTAATATGCAAGTAGGTTGACGCACATATTTCTGAGATGTGTTTGAGGTTGAGGCTGTTGTGGAAATATGTTTGAGGCTGAAAAAAAGAGCCTCAAAAGCAAAAGACACCGTTTGAGACCGTTAGGCGAGTCTGTCTCGTCAGGTGGGGATAGCGGGTGGCAAGAAAGAGTTTCGGTTAGGTGCGAGGTTACATTGAAGACCGAATCGGGAAATTCAAGACTTGGAATCAGTGTTGAAACGAACAGCAGGCTATGATTTGACTGACAGCCCGATTTAGTGGGAAAAATTCATCGATTCGGAGACATTTGAGTTCACAGTCTGTGGTCAGTTCAACAAACAGCCTGTGACTAGTCCTCTATTCTTACGCATTGAAAGTTCTTCGGACAGGTGGCAAGACTCATGTCCAGTCTATTTCTTACCGGTGTCTCACCTTGGCTCACTCTGCTGACCACCACCTAATTACACGCACCCCGGGCACTATCGAAACTTTTTGTTCCATTACGTTTGGCAAAAGAAAGTGGGATGACTTTTGCGACGCTGTGATTGGCTAAGGGGTCGCTGCGAAAAGCACAGTAGCATCAATTAATGCACAATCCGCTCCACCAGTCTGCACTCGACCGCCAGACCCGTATTCCCGGCACATATTCGGGCCGTCCCTGGGTCTGGCCGACAGCGTAGCACTGATCTTGGCAGGTGTGACAGGTTATGACAAGAAGTCGTTTTACCAAGGGTTTACCAAGGACACTAACTGACTCGGATTAATTCAAATAAGCCGGAAGAACTCCTTGTCCGCTCCTAAATGAGGGGAAGCGCTAAACTAGCAGCTTGAGCAGCTTGTGTTGCTACTAGTCCACCCCCTTGTCGGTTTAGTCCATGTTCGCTTAGTCTATTACCTACAGTAGCTTGGTTTGATGAGACACATGTGCTGGCGAACACCGCAGCTCTTGGCAAGGATCGTCTCGAGCCAGATCTCAGACCTCCAACGCGCATTCCTCATGTCCAAGATCGACTCGGTGTTAGCAGGTCTTAACCCAGTGTGGAAAAGAGTTGGAAACGGTTGTCGTGGCAATAGCGAGAGGACGGGTATGTAGCAGGGACAAGTGGGTCTCAGGAACTACGCAGGTTCAGTTCTGGAGACGACAGGATGAAAACTGGAGGAGTATGACTGAAAATGAGGTTCCTTGGCTGCAACTAGTCTAAGGGTAGGGGTAGGAATAGAACCAGTTTGGTTTAGACAAGAATGAAATCAGTTTTGAGCAGGCAAGAATAGAATCAGTTTCGTTAGACAAAGATGTTGTAAGATCGCCGCCGTACACCTGAAACCTGAAACGTACCGTTACTGTACCTTGCCTAGGAATGGACATACTGGACGCAGCTCAAAAACACAAACGCACGGGTCTCCTTGCTTCTTTAGCACTCTACTTTTGTTTTAGAATTATCTCCGCAGAAATTCAAACCTCCCCGTAACATTTCCATTACGTAATCGTTTGAAATGGAAGATTTTGACACTGATCAGTTTGGTTCATGATTTGCTCTTTTCTGAACGGTACAAAAACGTCACGACCAAAGCAAGCCACTGATACTAGGCTATTTCCAGCAGGTAGAAAAATAGAACTTGCCTGATGCAAAAAAGTCCACTCACAAAAGAGCTGTTGCGTAACTCCTAATTTCGCTATGCATCATGTCCAAAAAATGAGCGGTAGGGGAATTGAACCCCTGGCACCTGCTTGGAAGGCAGATATGTTACCACTACACCAACCGCCCGAATTTTTTATTTTTAAGGAAAAAGTGGCGCGTCATTCTGAGTGTAGCTTACTCATCCGGGCGACGTTGAAAATGGCGCTAGAGGGGTGACGAGGATTTGAAAGTGTTGAGGTGGTGTTTAGAATGTCTTCGAGTGCAATGTGTGTAAATTTAAACAACAGAAGTAATGATTTGGTACCGTTACGACGTGCTGTTTAAAACTGAGTATTAGAAAACGTGTCCTTGCCAAAAGACTTAAAAGAGATGGAAAAGTTTGCGAAATTGCTTTCGGTCGGCTATCCAGGTCAGCGTGGTTGAGGCCAAGACTCTCCCACAATTGAGTGCGATTCATCACAGCATGTTTCTGTCATACTTTTTGTCTCGCCTCATACGCTTTTTTTACTTGAAGCTTAATAAGTACTGAGGTAGCCAATAGACTTTCAGTAAAGAATGAAGAATGACAAACTTCTCTTAAACAAAATGGCCAAGTGATTATAAGTAAAAGGTACAACCACAGCATAGCCGCTGCAAGTACCAATGCCGGATTTCCCGATACTCCGAAATCCCTGCGCTAAACCCTGCAACACTCGCAAAGCAACGTTACCCCACAGCGTGTCCGGGCCAATCATTTCGCGTGATGTGGTGTGATGGCATGCGGGACGCTAAAGTAGCGTGAACACATGAGCTAATGGTAGAGAGGTGGGCTACCGAAGGAATGAGATTGTTGGTGGAGTTTGTGATTTGATGTCTTGGCTGGTTAATTCGAGGTTGCGAGGTGTGGAGGTGGAGGTGTTCTTGGAGTTACATACAGAACGTCAATAGCACTAGACGTATACAATTAACGTCATTAACAACAGACACAAAAAACCCGTGTGAACGTCACTTAACCCCGGAAGTATCTTGTTTTTAGTCTGATGTGGCTGTAGACTAGCAATGTGGTTGTGGAGGAGGGCTGAGCATCAAAGACAAGAATGGCTGCAACTCGGCGAATAAAATTCCGATCAACTCGGAGAGTTCACCATTAGATGTATTGAGCGTTTCCTAATAGGACAGTACTATTTTTTCTCTCATTAACTCCACCTACACATCACTCCAAAGCTTCCACCTCTCTAATCAGCCATGCATACCCCAACAATTGAAGAGCACTAAAACAACCCAAGCCCGGCTAAAGCGGTCGGTTCCGGCTAAAAAGTGGGGTAAATCCATCGATATATAATGTTTCCAGGCGAGTCTACAGCTACACACTACCATTATTCACCAATGTTCTGGAGAAACATGAAAAATGAACCTCGGCAGGTTCTCAACTCGACTCTCTGGCTCTCTGTCGTCATCTTTGGCCTACTGGGCTCAGCCAGAGGTCTGGATGAAGGCATGATTGCCGGTGTGACTTCACAGGTATCTTTTGAGCGTCAGTTCAAGCTCAAAGATCCGTCCAAAACAGCCAATCAACAAGCCAACGAACTCTCCAACATTACAGCCATGGTCCAGATTGGATCGGTTGGAGGATCTCTCATAGCCATGTTTGTGCAGGACAAAATCGGGCGAATCAGATGTCTTCAGGAGATGATCATTCTCTGGACGGTTGGAGTCATCATACAGGTTACTTCATACACCCAGGGACAGCTTTTAGCAGGCAGATTTATTGCTGGATTGGGAATTGGCCAATCAGTGGTGGTTGGACCCACGTATCTGGCTGAGGTGGCCCCCAAAAACGTTCGTGGGCTGTGTACTTGCATTTTTTCCGGCTCAGTTTACTTGGGCGTCATGCTGGAGTATTTTGCCAACTACTCCACCACTCTGCACATGTCTGGAGACAGTCGGATTCAGTGGGTGCTACCGGTTTCTGTTCAGTTCATTTTTGCCGGCCTACTGTTTATTGGTTCTTTTTTCATCAATGAATCTCCTAGATGGTTGATGAAGATTGGCAAAGATGAAAAGGCGGTGGAGACCTTGTCGAAAATCAGAAACTTGCCTGTGGACGATCTCTACGTTCAGGGAGAGATCGTGGACGTTCGGGAACAAATTGAACGGGAAAAACAGGCTCTCACTGGAACAAGTGTCTTTGCTATACTCAAGGAACTGGTGTCTACAAAGGCTAACAGATACCGTTTGTTTCTGGGAATCATGGTTCAGCTTCTAGGACAATGGTCTGGAGCCAATGCTGTGACTGTCTACTCGCCTAAATTCTTCTCAATGGTCGGAATCCCCTCGAAAACAGACCAGATGATGTACACTGCGATTCTGGGAGTCATCAAGTTCTCCTCGGCCATTTGTTGTGCGCTGTTTCTCATCGATACCATTGGACGACGACGAAGTCTATACACTGGTATCTGTCTGCAGTTTGTCTCCATGCTGTACCTCGGTATTTATCTGACGATTGTTCCTGCGACCGTTGGAGCTGATCGAAGTGCGTCTCAGAAAAAAGCTGGAGGCGCCGCTATTGCTGCAATCTACCTGTCAGGATGCGGCTGGGCTCTGGGCTGGAACTCCATCCAGTACTTGATCAATGCGGAGATTTACACCGTCAGACACCGGTCTCTGGCTTCAGGAATCATCATGGTGTTTCATTTCGTCAACCAGTACGGAAACTCCAAGGCTCTGCCTTTCATGAGATCGGGAATCACGGACCATGGCAGCATGTTTTTCTTTGCGGGCGTTTTGCTCATAGGACTGGCCTGGTCGTGGTTCTTTTTGCCTGAGGTGTCTGGAAGATCTCTGGAAAGTATCGACGAGATGTTCTCGCTGCCCTGGTACCAGATTGGAAGAAGAGGTCATCAGCTGGTGCCAGAGACAGGAACGGTGATTCAGATTCAGGAGGAGGAGGAAAAGAAGGGAGGGGTGATTCATGTGGAGAGTTGTTAGGTATAACTCGAGCGCAGCGAGAGTTTTACCTGGCAGCAGCGAAAGCTGTAGTACACAGACAGTGAGGAAAGTTGGTCACTGCTCCTGGAAGGTAGTATATTGATAATAAATGTATTTTGGATGCCTCCAGTAGCTATTTTGTATTGTAGTTAAACGCACCAGCAGACACTCTGTCTAAACGGGTGCATGACTTTACATTATCGATGTTCATACTTCTACATCGCCTTCTACTGTGACACCAAAGCTATACTTACAACTTGTGGAATTGACAATTGCACGAGCAGGCTTGCCTTATATAAAACACCCGTTCATCAATTGTTGTCCATTTGATGCAAGATTACTAACGGAACTCGTTCTACCTAGTACGCCATCAAAACCACTCTATTATTAATATTGTAGCTATGACTAGCTAATTATCTCAAACGTCTCCCCCTGGATACTCGTTAACCTCGAAATTTGGCCCAATGGTCAACAAAAAGGACGAAGAATCGGATGAGTCTGTCGTCCAGCACGCGGTTCTATGGCATTCAAATACTTGTGCGCCCCATACGATCGTAATGCGATGTCCCTTGGTATCCCAAGCAGTGATTCTTTGAGCAGCAGGCAACTCGTTGGGGCCACGCGAAAACGCCTCATAGAAGGCTGTTTTCAGATGATCTGCGGGAGTGCCATATTCACAGTCACAATCTGCTTCGAATTCAGTCACGTGGACACTAAAAGGCACTCTTCTTTTCAATTTGTCGATACCTTCCATATACGTGTGGTCGTTAGGGCTAGTCCACACAGCATGAAGAATGGCGTCTGCAAACTTCATTTTGCGTTCGTGGCTTGTAAACCCGACAGCATTGCGCTCGACAGGATAAGTTTCCACGTGGACTTTGGCGTGGATTTGCTCCGATCCAGTGTACGTTTTCGGAGGTCGAAAGTCTTTGTAGAGAAAGTCGGAGTCAGACTTGTCGCTGCGCTGATCGAGGTAATAAACACCTGTTAGAATCAGAACTGCTCCAGCTATTAACATCAGATTTCCAAACAGTTTAAGCCATTTCTTCGGAGGGTCGTCTTGGACTTTTTTGGTTTTGAAGATATTGTCGATGGAGGCATATTTCTCAGTATATGGTGGCAGTTCGTTGTGAGGCATGTTTGGGGTTGTGAAAATCGATGACACAAGGACGGGGTTTACATAGCTGATCCCACTGTTTATATATGACATCATAAATGAGCTTACTAGGCTTCACATTGTCTCAAGTTCCCGCATCAACTTATTCATACCCACTGCCCTCATCTATGCTCCACAAATTTCCATCTCCTCATGTTCACATGATTTCAGGATTACGGAAAGTGCAACATCGGTAGAAAGAACAGCCGTGTTTAGGAGAACACATGACCAGACCACCAGAGGGCCTGTTGTTTCTGTAGGAGAGTACCACGTTCGAAAAAGCGGGTTGAATCAGTCTAAAACGGATACCTTCTGGTGTAAAAGAAGTCACATAAGAGCCACTCAATACTTGGTGTAAAATACATGACACAGTATAAAGGTAGAATCTAGGAATCCATCACTGTGAATCACTGTGAGTTATTGCAGCTCATAAACAGACTCAACAGTCTGACTGCGCCACCTCTGCTATGCGCCTTTCATTTGCAGCATAAATTAATTATTGGAGGGTTGTGCAAGTTCAAGGATTTGGAAACGCATACATTGGCTACTGTAGCCAACTTTCATAGATATTGAGAGACATACTCCATATAGTACTGTACGTCCGTTGTGAGGATGGAGCTCGTTAAGGCAGTGTGTCGCTAGTTTCACGCAACATCTCGGAAAACCTCTAGAAGATGGGCAGCTGGGGTGTTTCTAGTAAGTCACTCGACTATCTGTGACTTTCCTAAGGGGTTTTTAAGCTGGAACTAATCCGAGGTAACTGGGGTTCGTCCTGCTGCCTCTCCACATTAGGACAATATGGGTTTCTTAATTAGATCAAAGTAATGTTCCAAAGCTGCGTCCAGAGCTTCGTTTCTCCGGAGGCGTGAGTTCGAATCTCACGGATACCATTGTAACGGTAAGGTTTCACCATGCATCAAACCATGCACGACACCTAGATCTCGACACCAAGACCACACCACATTATCACCACACACACTATCACCACACACAACATGTCGCTTCTCGACAAATACAACTCGCAGCTAGTGGACGAAGGCGACGCCGAGGACCAGGAGTTTCTTGATCTGCTCGATGATGACGAGGCGTTCCAGGGATACCGAGAACAGCGGATCGCAGAGCTGTCGCGACAGATGAAGGAGGCCAAAGACGGAGCACAAAGCGGCCATGGAGGCGTGGAGACGCTTGACAGTGACAAGGACGTGCTGGACACAACCACCTCGGCCGACCGGTGCGTGATCCACTTTTTCCACCCCGATTTCGCCCGGTGCAAGATCATGGACAGCAAACTGGAACAGCTGGCAGCACGGCATCTGGGCACGCGTTTCGTACGTGTCGATGCGTCCAAGGCGCCGTTTCTGGCGACCAAACTCGGTCTCAAGGCTCTGCCGGTGGTCGTGTGCTACATCAAGGGCCAGGAGGCTACTCGAGTGGTGGGGTTCGAACGTCTAGGAGGAACGGACAACTTCCAGCTCAGCGCTCTGGAAAACCTGCTGTACACTTACGGAGTGATTCAAAGAGCAGGAACCAGCGGAATGAGACGTGCAGAGAAAAAGGTCGAGGAGGAGGATGAGGATGAGGATTGGAGTGATTAGACCATTGAGTGACAAACGAGGACTCGTCTAACCTATATATTTAGTTTGATTCATTTATTTGCACTTACACCTCTTCAGCCGTCTATTAATAATTATTCTCTATGACTTATGTATAACTAATGACTTACAATGAGCGAATGTCTGTTATAATGACTTTTCCGAGTGGCGATCCTCCACCTAAACATCAATACTGTTGTGGAACTCCACCACGCTCTCATTTCGCATTGCCTTGACTCCCTTGCACTCATGCTCTCCATCACTGACCAACACCAACCCCGACGAACAGATGCTCTCCACCAGAGCAGGCACCAGGTTCAACAACCGCGCGTCACACACCAAACCAAGCATGTTGTTGCCGTTGGCAAACAGAACGGCCTCCTTGACGGACACAGAAACCCGATCGAGATCGGTGGGCTCGTTGAAAGTGCCGTTTCGCATGACAAAGAAAACAGGGTAGTTGGGCTGCTTCCAGTTGAGCGCGGTACACACGTCGGGGTTGACCGACGACAGAATGATGGACCGCGTGGCTCGAGGAGCAGGGTCGCCGTTGGACATTCGGTTGGTGTCGTGGGTGTCACGTGCGTGGGCGAAGAGCACGTCCAGAATCGTGTCCACGTGGTGGTTGAGGTCCGACGCGGCAAACACCACGTTCAGATCGAGCTTGACGGTGGTGGGGAGCAGCTTCAACACCTCGGAAAGACGCAGCGTGGCGTTGGCCAGCACTCGGTGCACCTCCACGGGGTCTGAGACGGTGGAAAGGTCGCTGACCACGCCGTTGGTGCACCGTTTCAGCTCCTCAAACGTCAGGGTGTTGACTCCAATGCGAATTCCGTGGCCCACGTCCACCTTTAGGGAGGGTGTAACCACAGGAACCCCGTCTGCAGTGACACAAACGGTCAGACGAGCATACTGGCCCGAAACCGAGGAGGCCGTGACAAACGATAGCGACTGCTGCGAGGTGCCCGTGCTCTTCCAGTACGTGTCGTACTTTGTGATTTCCAGAGGAGTGCCCTTGTAGGGCCGCACCACCTGCACGTCGAACGACATTTCGCCAACCGTGTGCAGCCGCATGTCGAACAGCGGCAACGTGTAGCTCTGGTGGAATTGTGTGAGGGTGGCTCGCCAGATGTACGGCAGAGCGGCTGTTTTGGCGATGATTCGGGTTCCAAACGTGGGGAAAATCTCAAAGTCCAGCGCAAAGTCGTCCAGCGAGTCCAGCTGGAACGACATGGCTCGATCTGTGTCGGACATGGCCAGGGGCACCGACCGGGGAATGACCGAATGGTCCGATTTCGACGAGATTCGCAGCTGGCCCGACGACAGCGTCGCCTCTTCAGACACAAACTTGACGGGAGTGGAGCCCGCCAGGGTGATGAGCACAAAGATCTTCTGGTCCAGAAAGTTGTGGCCGTAGCGTCGGAACGGCAGAATGGGCGGCGGCAACGACAGGTCGGGGATGCCGTCGAGCTCGTCCAGCCCGCTCAGATCGTTGATCTGCGTTTCCACCGGCGACTTCATGTCGATGTCGACCTCCTGCAGCTTGACGGTCGCCTCCAGGTCCGCCAGCCGGTGCATGCACTTGACATGGCCCTCCCAGGCGGCGTAGTACAGCGCCGAGTGCCGCTCCTCGTCCAGAATGTCGGTGCGGGCGCCGGCAGACAGCAGAGTCTCGAGAACCTGCTCATGGCCCTCGTTGGCCGCGTGGAACAGCGCCGTCCACCGGTTCAGCTTGTCCAGCTCGTTGACGTCGGCGTCGTACTTGAGCAGCAGGCTGACGAGCGACGAATGGCCGGCTCGGGCAGCAATGTGAAGCGCAAACAGGCCCTCGGCGTCCGGTTCGTGGCGCGGCTTGTTTTGCAGAATGATCTCGGACGCGTCGTAGACTCCGTACTGGCACGCCAGGTTGAGGGGGATGTAGCCATTGTCGGAAACAGCGTCGACAGAGGCCCCCATGGAAATGAGGTCTCGCACGCAGTCCGAGTACTGGTTGATGACGGAGTACAGCAGCGGCGTGAAGTTGTCTTTGTCGAGCGCATTGACCTCCGCGCCCTGGTCCACAAACATCTTGAGCAGCTTGCGCTGGTTGTGCAGACAGGCGTAGTGCAGAGGGGTTCTGCCGTAGAAGTCCCGGGCCAGTAACGACACTCCTTGCGACACTGCGAGCTCGAGAATCGCCGTTCGGTCGACGGCAGTAGCCATGGCAGCCTCGTGGAGCACGTTGCGACCGTTGAGAGCGTCGCTGGCGTTCAGATCGACGAGCCCGGACTCGTAGAGAGCCAACAGCGCCGCGTTTGACGCCGACGTCGAGATGGACAGCAGGAAAATGCGCGTCACGCGGGTCTTGGCGTCACGCACCTTTTTGAGCACCTCCACCCACTCGGAGATGTCTGCTGTGGTCACGTTTTCGGCGCTGGCGGTCTCGACAAACTCGTAGTAGAGATCGTCGTCCTTGGCGCCTGGGGCCGTTACCGGAGCAACGGGCGCTGTGACGGGGGCCGTGGCCGGCTGGATCTCGGAGCCTCGTCGAGAGTCGTCGAAAATCACGTCGCCATCGGCCCAGGCCTCGAGTTCCAAAATGGAAGACGACGCCTGGTCACTGAGACGCGCCAAAATGTCTCTGTGGAACACGGGCTGCACCTCGACCGCTCGCGACAGGTACAATTCCTTGGTCTGCTGCTTGGACCGCTTGTCCCACTTCTTGAGCACCTTGGAAAAGCCCGTGGCGTTGAGCTCGATGAACTGCTCCAGCTTGGACAGGTCTCGTCGGAACCGCTGAAAGCCCTCGTACAGCGAGATGTACGACACGGAGGTGGACGAGGTCAGCGAGCCCGAGGCGTACGCGTCGGCCTTTTTCTCCATGAGAATGTCGATTCGCAGCTTGAGCTCCGCCTCCTTCTGCAGGTAGAACGAGTTGACCTTTTCGAGCTCTCGTTCCAGGCGGAAAAAAAACGTCGCCTTGTTGTCGCGCAGCGCCTGCTCGACGTTGCCGCCGGCCGCGGCCTGGTTGGACAGCGACTTGATGAGCTTTTTGAGCGCCTTGTAGTTGATGAAGTAGTTGCCATATTCGGGCACCTCCAATTGCCGTTTGGCAAGGTACTTTCCGAATTTCACTGGGTTAGCTGCTGTAGAGGCGTGTTTGCAATCGATCCGAGAGCTCGCCCCAATCGCCCTCAACCACCCCAGCTCCTTTTCAATACTCACTTGTTGTCGACTCTCCTGTTAACTGATCTGACACAAACAGAGATGACGAGAGACAAGGTTAATTTCATACCGAGCTTAACCGAGCTTAAGGAGGGTAGTTGGGGAAAGCTAGTGAAGACGGGGCTAAGGTGGTGTACAAGTGTCCCAAAGAGCCAGGACGAAAAACGAAAGATAAAACACGCCCTGCTGGATCGATTGACGGCTTCAGAGCGGCTAAAATCGGACGCAAACACCCCCAAACAGACTC
The DNA here is from genome assembly GCA_900519045.1 of Yarrowia divulgata. NCBI lineage: Eukaryota > Fungi > Ascomycota > Dipodascomycetes > Dipodascales > Yarrowia > Yarrowia divulgata. Next base: position 379,476 of record ULGQ01000009.1, read on the forward strand.
CTCCAACGTCCCCCTCCGCACGTGCTCCCCAAGTGCAGCAAATATGCACCTTCTTCCCAACACCTTAAAAGTGCAGCCAATTGAGGTCGGATTCGAAACACGTGATAGGTTATGAGTATGACGAAATCGGAAGTGAACGGCCGAAGGTCGTGAACGGACCACAACAGCTTGGTCACCATTGTCAGCATTCCGTTATCAGCAGCCCGTTGTCTCGAATCACGTGATCTCCACAGTTTACCTACCACCAACTCTTTATTACTACCTCAATGGAGAACACTCTCAAGAGATACTGGTATGTACATTCTGGTATGTAATAAGTCCTTGATGTGTACATATTATTGATCGTTCACGTTATATGACGTCACAAACCCGTTGTTGCTGTTGCAAACCCGATTTAGGCAGGTCCAGACCCTTTAATTATTTTGCTGTACGAAAAAGTGAACAGCAGACATTTCCCAATTCACCCAAAAGTAGCGTTCAATCAAACCAATATCCCTCCCATTTGGTACCGTTTTGATGATAAAAATGAGACGCTCACAACGGTATAGGTTTCGAGTCATTCTTTCGATTTTTAGCGGAGAAGAAAAAAACCGACAATAATGATGCTCAAACAGACATATTGTCATTAGGTGCAGCCCTAATAATACCACTGTTAGTCTGATATAATGGATCGAGATTTCGCACGCTAATGCTATGATTTCAAATAAGGGATATATCGATTAGTCCTTGTATCTTGCCGAAAAAACCCCGAATCGGGATTTTGAAAATCCAGGCGTGTAGACCAAGCGCTCAGCTATCTTTTGGTGCAATAAAATACACCCAGATCGCACTCCTAATCCGCTCTTGGAGGCTGTCCTCGTTTTTGACTATGTCTTTAGAGTGACCCGAATCTGCAAGGTTTCGCCACGAATTAATGTCCCCGAATGCAACGTTATACTTCTTTGAATTTGGAGCATTGTGGGGAGAGAAATGGTAGGGAGTCCAAGTCGAGATTTTGTATGAGATGGTGAGGTTTTTATTGCATATATGCAATCAGCTGGTTTCGAGGAGTATTTTGATACCAGTAAATGTGTTACAATGTGGGTCCTGTACGCTTGAGATGCTATAATAGCGAAGTAAACATGTTTACGGGACAATTTTGTACTGCCGATGGTAGATTTTATTATCTCATTGGAATCAGGGTCAAATTTCAAGCGACGTACTGGGCTTTTGATTGCACGTTGTCATTATATATTTTGGCGTACGGTGTTTTGTCACCACGCAGATTGGCGATGGTCCAGAGGTCGGGACGCAACTATTCCTTTTTTTTCAAATTAGAGCAAATCAATTGTCCTAAAAGCTAACCTTATCGGTATTAGGGTTATTCCTAAGGAACAGGTTAAGTAAACTAAAGAGATAATTTTGAGATTATTGCAAGATAGTGCTTCCCTAGCTGGACAAACGGAAGATCTGATTTTGTATTAGTTGGAATCTACGGTGTTAAAAGGCGACTTGTGTATGACTAGAATTTATAGCTCCATTGAAACACCGAAAATAAACCCCCAAACGAATTTGAACATCAACTAATTTTCAACTAAAGATTGCTGTTCAATTGAAATCATCAAATAACGCTGTGATTGGATACTGACACTTATATAGGGCTACAAAAGTGGTTTTCCAGCAATTAAGCACCCCATTCAATCGTATATTCGCCGTTTTTATGTGTTTTTTGCCGGTAGAAATACCTTCTTTACTCCGTCAATCGCCCCTAGCCAGCTCGGAAAACACATCAGCCTGGCTAGCTCAATCGGTAGAGCGTGAGACTCTTATTCAAAGCAATCTCAAGGCTGTGGGTTCAAGCCCCACGTCGGGCTTCTCTTTTTGCCGGTGGTTGCAGCATCTTTTGTGGGTATGAGAGAAGTATTTCCCCCATGAGTTTTGCTCTTGGTAGGTGACTGCAGCCAAGGAACCTACAAGTACTTGTAGAGTGTTGGTCAGAGATGCAATAATAAACAGTTTGCTGCTGTTACATTCGATTCATTCATTCGTGTTCTTTATATAGACATTCTCTTACTGGTGTTTACGTAATAGGTGGATTGAAATGTCTCCCTGAACAGAAAACGTCCTCTTATACCCTCCTTTCTACATGTCTCAACTAAAACGAATAGCCGGTTTACATGTATTTGAAGGAACAGTCTCAAATCAATTAATACAGCCAGGAGATCATTCACAATGGCAGCTACCTTTGGTATTCTCGCAACATTGAAAGGCATTATGTCAAAGACCAGTTTGTGACTCTCACAACCGAGACAATCAGATGAATTCAATGTGATTGTATGTGATTCTGTCTGTCTGAGCTCTTGTGGTTGAAGTAAGTCACCCATTACTCAGCGCTCTCAGATTTTGCAGGAACCCGTCAGCACCGTACTTACACTCTTCAGAAGGCAATGTCTAAGCAGTGACACAGCTGCAAAAAACGGTAGAGATCTGAAAACAAGTATCCTAACAAACTGGCGATTTCTACATGGCTCTGATAATCTACGCGGTGTGGTCCTTAGCACGAATCATTATCTTTTCACGAATTGTCATCTTTGCACGAATGAAATTAATTCTCGCCCAGAACAGACAATTTCGACATCTGCGTCTCCAAAACAGACTTTTTCGTCACCAGCGTCTGCAAAACAGCAATTCCGACATCTGCGTCTCCAACCCAACCCTGCCCATCCGCACAGCTCGTATACTGCGCGCTCTGGACGGGTGAACACGACGAGCCTACGTCCTATAGCAACCAAACACGCCAGTCTCGTCACGTCTTCACTTGTGGCCCTATCATGTCGATCCTCCACCGTGTGCACCTGATCTCCGCAATCTCCAGACCCAAACGAATAATACAAATGGGCTTTTGTCGTTTTGTCGTTTTGTCCATCTTCGTCGCATTATTGAACTTTCGGTATCCGCGCCAATTAATGTTTTGAACCCTGCTGCATGCATGAAGGATGATAAACAGGGCAGCTTTCCAGGCGGCTCAAAGTGGGCAATTTTGGTCCGATTTGAGAGCAGAGTTTTTTGCAGCACCCCTGGAGCCATTTCAAATATACCTACATCTTCAGATTTCACGTTTAGCCCCCATTCCGTCGCCCAAACTCCCCCCCATCCTCCCGCTGCCCAACAATCCAAATAACGTTTCGGGAATTGCCCAAAGTAGGTTGTTTGTGATCACCGTATCGTCGCCTAAAAAAGCGACGGATAAGCCCGCAAGAAAAACAAACGAAGAGATACAATTCAGACGGAGCCGGAAAAACACACGCATGCACGTTGCAACGCCAAACACAAACATGTCTTTGGAATGTGCAGACGTGTTGGTTGAGCAAAGGTTTCTGTCACCTCTTTTACGTCACGTATCGTAACGGACAAAACCAACCTGTCAAGAGAACCCCGTACGGACCCCGTAATTGACAGCACTACCACTCGTACTGTACCTTTCTGAAACCTTCCCATACCACCCGCCCTTGTCCGTAAACGTCACCCAAACGTCACATCCGTCTCAATGTCTCACTTGCAATGTTTGACAGCAGTCTAAACGCTGTATCAACGGTCTGACACGTCCCTACGCCTTACTCGACCGAGTTTGGCTCATAACCATCTCTTTCGAGAGCCCCAAGTCTCAGAGCGCCAACCTCAATGTACTGTATGTGTTCACCTCACTGTAAATGTACGCTCACTGTAAGCACCCTGTACGTTCTAATGAATCGTCTAATATTACTGACTATATGCAAAATGTGGGCGCCTTGCGGTGCTCATGTGCTCCAGACTAAAAGTTGGAGGAAATCCCGCCAACGGTAGGACTAACGGGCGGAGAGTCGCCGGTCATGGAAAAGTTGGAAAAGTTGGACGGCCGCCGAGCATGGCTGGTGTTCATGTTCAACCCGTGTGTATCGGGAGACGGCTCGTACTCCTCGTCGGCGGCAGACTTGAACGGGTCGCCAACCACAGCGAGGTCTGCGTCCTGATCCTCGTCAATGGGCCCCATGGTCAAGGAGGCAGCTCGAGAGTGTGTTCGCGACGCCGCTCCTCGGGAATGCGTTCGAGTGGGGCCCACTGCGGTGGTGGAGGAGGCTGAAGAAGCCACACCGGCTCCGGCTCCGGCTCCTGCGGCTCCAGCGGCAGCTCCAGAGGCCGTCATCAGGCCCAGACCGGAGCCAGAGCCGGAGTTGATGCTGCCGTTGACTCCGTTGCCGGCTCCACCAGCAGCGTTGCCTCCACCAGTCATGTCCCAGCCTCGGTACTGGGGCACCGCGGCTCCTCCGGCCAGCTGAGTCGTGCTCAGCGTGTTGGAGAAGGAGTCCGAGGGCGAGTGGGATCGGCTGGAGGTGCTGAGCCGCTGGTCGGCAAAGGTCTTTCGCGACTTTTTCTTCCAGAAGTAGAAGGCCGCGGCCGAGATGAGCGCCACTCCGCCAATGGGCACCACCACGGCGACAGCAGTCTTGCCTCCTCCATGCAGACCTCCTCCGCCGCCTCCGTCGGACGACGCGGTGGCCTGGGCAATGGCTGCCGTGGGGGTCACGGTGACTCTGCCGCTGATGACCGTGGTCACCACCTCTCCGTTGACGGTCTGGGTGAACGTCTGGACGGTGTCGATGACCGAGAGGTCTGTGGGGTCCGCCGAGGAGGGGGTGGATGAGGAGGTGATGGATGGGGAGGAGGTGGAGGTGGAGCTGCTTGTGGAGCTTGTGGAGCTCGTGGTGGAGCTTGTAGTGGACTGTCTAGTCGAAGTGCTCGAGCTGGGAGGGGGAGTCGAGCTGGACGAGGGAGTCGAGCTGGAACTTGTAGTGGAGCTAGAAGGCTCCTGGCTGGAAGAGCTCTCCGAAGTGACTGGAGCAATGAAAATGGAGGAGGAGGAGGAGGAAATGAATGAAGACGAAAAGGTGGTGGGGGGGAAGGAAGAAGAAGAAGAGGGGGGTGGAGCGAATGACGAGGAAGATGTGGTGGGCTCGAAAGAAGACGTCGGCTCAAAAGAACTGGTGGGTTCTAGAGAAGAGGACGGGGGTACAAAGGAGGACGAGCTGGGCTCCACAGAGCTCGAGGGCTCCTCGGTGGAGGAGGTGGAGAAGAATGCAGCGGACTCGACCGACGACAGGAAGGATGTCGAGAGCGTGGACGAGATGAATGACGAGAGAGATGTGGGGGGGAGGGAGGTGGAGGGAGGTGTGGTGGGGGGTAAGGAGGTTGTGGGTGGTAGGGAGGTTGTAGGAGCCTCTGATGTGGTTGGAGTCTCTGTCGTAGATGGAGCCTCAGATGTTGTGGTTGGTACCTCAGATGTCGTAGATGGAACCTCTGTCGTAGTCGGCTCTGTCGTAGTCGGCTCTGTCGATGTAGTGGGTGCCTGGGATGTCTCTATACTGCTGCTCACGGGGGTGGATGACAGCTGAGAGGACACCTCTGTGGACGACAGCGGGGTGGTGGCCGTTTCGGAAGCGTTCATGTCGGATGAGGGGGTAGGTGTTTGTGTCGAGGGTGGTTGTGTAGCAGTTGAAGGTGTTTGTGTTGAAGGTGTTTGTGTTGAAGGTGTCGGAGTCGGTGTCGATTCTGTCGGTGTTGCTTCGGTCTGTGTCGGTGTCTGTGTCGGTTCTGTCGTCTGCTCTCGACTAAATGATAAGGAAGAAACCTGAGACCCAAAGGCTGGCGAGGAAGAAGAGAAGGGCGGAGTCTGCTGCTGCTGCGTCAACCCACCACTATATGTAGGAGCCGAAGCTTGTGCCTGGGTGCTAACAGGCGTGGTGGTGGTAGCTGTGGCATTGGCATTGGACATGTGGTGGGAGAAACGAGCTGTTCACGGATTTTTCCACAGAGACTGGGCAAGGTCTGCTCCTTTTGTGTGTCTCGAGAAAACAAAGACCCGCCCTCTTAAACCCCCGGCCTCAAAAGCTCTACAGCCTTGACTTTTTTTTGCCCCCAGACAACCACGGCAATCCCAGACATTGTGTCGCAAAAAGCAAAAGCGGAAACTTGGCTCTTCCTTGCTTTGAATTCAAACAAGGTTTGCGCTTATTTTCGAAGAGGGGGGCTGGTAGCGGCAAATTTTTGTGAGAAACGAGCCCCAACCGAGCTTACAGAAATGCTAACCGATGCCGAAAACGTATTCTGGTTCGGTTTTGGCGCCGGTATCAACCCCCAATCAGCCCTGGCACAGCTTTGTAAAAATCGTCACTCCTGCACCCGCATGCATCGTCATGCACCAGGCCAATGTCGAGAAAGTCTAACTTTGCGCAGGCAGACAATCTGTAGCCACAGGAACCGACTGCACAATATCATATGGGACGTGCAGTAGTGCGCAAAGACGCGGCCAGACCGACATGCAATTCTGCAAGGAGGTGCAAGGCCTGAGAAAACGACAAGAGAAATATTATCGCTGCAAAGGTGTGGGGCTAAAAAAGGTCCAAAACCACACCCACCTCCACGTGGAGAAATCCACAGCCCTTGGCGCACAATTATATTATCATAGACTCTAGGTAAACCCGTAGGTTTGGAGGGATCAGCATAACAGAAAGTCGCTACCCTAGAGCGCAGAAAAGTGTGCATTGGATGTAGGGTATAAAACTGCGTTGCGTTCAAAAATCAGTCGGTCATATACCGCATGGTTTTTTTTTGACGAAGCAAAAAATCGTCCTAGCCCAGAAATAATGCCGATTTTTCGGAAATTGGAACGGCCACGGTGTCCCTCCATGCTTTCCCCATAAGCCCGGAGCTTTGTCGGCGCTTTTGCGGGCACTATGACAGCGATTCTGGACTCTAGCCGAACCACTAGTCGGGAATATAACCTCAGCAGCCAGTTACCTCACTGTACATTCCAGACGCATCTTTTGTGGGGACTAGTCTAGTTCATGACGCGTGGCGCCTCTCTCTCTGTGTCTAGACTATATATATCTCTGCGTTAGGTCTGCGTCAAGTCTGCGTCAAGTGTTGTAACGTCTGCTGAACCACCTCCTTGCTTCCCAGCCAGCCAGCAAGCCAGCAGCAACTCAGGAAATTGGGAAAAGACTGAAACTTGGTTTTTTTGTCGGTGACATAAATCGCACTGTTTGTTCTCCGTCTGCAAAGCTTCTCCGCCACCGCTATCTCCCTCCCCCCCACTTGGGGATCAGCCCTGTAACCGACTCTGGATGTGCACATCACCCTTGTATTTTTTTGCACATCTTTTTCATGTCTCATATGCGGTCTTTTTGTGATAGAGTGGTAGTGGTATTCTGTAGACTGCACGAGCCTACGTATTGATGAGATCAGTAATCAAACCGCTCATTCAGTTTAGTCAGTTTAGTCAGTCATTCAATTCAGCTAGTTTTTATTTCACACTACTGGTATTCGCTGTGGTGCAAGATGAGCCGTGCCAAAAGACAATTGACGTATGGAAACCTAGGAAGGAACTCTAGCGAGAATAAGAAAGACCCATGGTGCAAGGCGGGTTTGTTATGAAGCGAGAGACTTTAGAGGCCTTTAGAGAGTGATAAATACATGCAACCGACCGGGGTCTGTAGACGATAGCCCGTCGGAGATACGACAACTACCTCAAGGGCTGGTTATAGCAAGGATGACATTTTTACGACGACATATAGGGTCCAGCCATGTATCGTCCTTGTCTCATCCATATCATATGACGATGGTTCAAGGTGGACATATCCGTGATACTGTCACGAGATGGGATAGGAGGGATAATAGTACAGTCAGGTGGCATGTTGGCCATGGTGAGGGTGCCTATATCATCGACACTCTGGAGAACAATCTGTGAAAGAACAGTGTTGAGCTGTACCTACTTGTATGTACGTTCTTGAACGTGTAGTGCTCAAGGAGACCAGTACAAGTACAAGTGCTGACTCTCCTAGACCCCTCTCAAACACCGTTGAACCGCCAAACTCGTTATATTGAGAATTCCAGAAGATCCATGAACTCCTGCTCCCGTGATTCGACTGTAAGAATGGAGCATAGCGTTTGGCCATGCGAGAGTTGAATGGTTGTGGTATGTCAAGAAATGAACGTCAGACGGCGGAATTTAGGGAAATTTGCAAGTTCTTGTGCTTGTGCTTGAACTTGTACTTGTACATTGTCATTGCGGAATACTCCTTACAGACACAAATACACACTCGTACAAGTAACGTTGCTCTATCCACTGGTATTGTACATTCCGGCACTGTGATTTCTCATCCCCAAATAAGAACAACCTCTGGCTCTAGTCGAGGAACCTTTTGAGCGAGTACGGAGTGCAACACGTTTTTAGAAAGCGTGCGGAGTCCGGATCTTGGCCGTGCACATCGTTCGAGCCATGGACGAGCCGAATGGATTTCTTCTGGCTGTGGATGGCTACACAAGTTAGTTACAGTACTGTTACAATAATTGCTTGTACTAATTACTTGCACTAATTACTTGTACCGGTACTTGTAGCACGTATTCGGCATCGGCTCCACCCTCCATTAACATTCGAATCAACCGTTTATTATCGGCTAACTATCGAGTATACGTTATCGAGGCCCGAATATTATGGCCGCTGTTTTTTTCCCCGTCAGTATTATCACGGGTCCATTATTAGGCACGTTTTTAAGTTCAGTAACCGAGGTTTATTGTGCTCTCTTCGCAGTTCGATTCTTCGTTGCGTCGTTTGAAATCTGGCTTTAATTTAATTCCTCCCAAACCTCATTCCAGAGTCCGGATTTTAATCGACAAAATCGATGACAAATCGACAACAAAAGCTACAGTCACACCAACGGCACAAATCACCTGCCAACGTTTTTCTCAGCCCCGCAGTGCAACTTGCAAAATTCTCGCAAAATCGCACACGTGCGAAACGGCTGGTACATCGTTTGCCAGATTTCCAGAATTCCGCACCCACGACGCCACCAGAATTAAGCTTTGGATTCTCCTCCCAACCAACCTTATTCTCCACCCGCACGTGACCTCCACGGCTACCAAGAATCAGCCTCGGCAGGCTTGGCTCGAATTTAGCGCCAAACCAAGGCCCCGAGCACTGGAAGCGCGGGTTTTGGCACCTGGATCGACGATTGGGCGACGTGGCTTTGCGATTGCAAGCTCCCCGGTTCGATTCAGGCCACTGGACCCGTTTTATCACAAGCTCCATTTAGCCGGTATCGGCTTTTGCTGCGTCTCGGCATGTGACATCCGACTCACATGTATGGTGCATCCAGGTTGGGTTTACTGTATGACGTAGTTGAGTCAAATACAAGTAGGCAGCAGCCCCGAGAGAGCGAGCCCATAAAAAAAAAAAGGGTCCTGGCCAAAACCGCATATTATGGCGGATTTTGTATGGGAAGTGGGAGATTATTAAGCTGTGAATCGATAGACGAGACACTGGGGAACGTATAGATACCGGTGTCTTTGTGGCTAGTTGCTTTTTTCGAGCTCTTTACATCCGCCGTGTCTTGCTCACCCCACAAACCGTCTGACTCACAAAACCTAATAGCAACTCTCTCTGCCTTAGACTAACCCCAGATATATAACTTATCCTTCTCCACATAACTACACCCACCAACACTCACCCTCTCACACAAACACAAACACAAACACAAACAAGCAGCTCGAGAATCCGCACAGCGAGCACAGACGATACTCTGCGAACACCTTTTTATTGAACACAAACAGGTGGCAGACAGACAGACAGACAGAACACAAACCGAACACAAACAGGTGGCTGAAAGACACATCACACCACACCACACCACAACACATTACACAAACACAGAAACTCCCCCCCCACACACACACCATGCCATTCCTATCTAACCTGTTCGGATCCAAGGAGGACGCTGCTCCCAAACAGCAGAGCCGGCCCCCCATCAAACAGGACTGCAACAACTACGGCTCTGCCAACGCAGAGTCCACACCCATGGCGGTGCCCCAGCCCAACCAGCCGCCACCCGGAGGACCCGCAGACATGCCGCAGTCCGTGTCCGAGTCCGTGTCCGGCTCCGTGTACGGCTCCGTGGCCCAGTCGCTGCCGTCGCAGTTTGGCTCGGCCATGTCGCCCACCATGTCGCCCAAGGCGTCGGCCCTGGCCGCCGCGCTGGCCAAGCAGGAGGAGGATCACAAACAGAAGCTGCAGCAGTTCCGGCGCAATTCCCAGGCCGCCGCAGCCACGCCGGCGTCTGTTTCGGGATCCGCCATGCCCCAGGGCCCGGGCAACTCCCCCAACTTCTCCAAGGTGGGATCGCCCGGCTCGCCCATCACCGCCGACGAGGCCATGAACCTGTCGCGGGCCGGCGGCTTCCAGGGCCGGATGCGGGCGGGCTCCAACGCCGCCGGAGGCAGTGGCATTGCCGCCCAGCTGGCCACCGCCGGGCCCCAGGACATGGGTCTGTCGCCCGACGGCGGCTCGGTCAAGCGCAAGAACTCCAACAAGTACCAGGGCTTTGGGCTTGTTGCCGCCTACTCCAACTCCGGTATGAACTAGGAGTTGGGAGTCTACAAGTAGGCTTCTCAGTTGGAGGTTGCCCGCGAGAGTCATGTTTCATTAACCCACTTATTTATTTGCATTTATGATGAAAAGAAAGACCAAAAACGGACGCCAGTGTAGTACGAGTGTGCATAATATCGTATTATATCGTACGTACTGTATGTACTGACACGTGATTCGACTTTTCACTTTGCATGTTTCACATTCGATTGATTTTTGGAGGCAACCGTTGAAGAGTGGTCTGACTATACTGTACTAAGAGAAAAGGGCCAATTTGGAGCGTCCATTTTCGGAGTTTTTCGCTGAATTCCGACAATTCTACAATCCTCAGCTCATGTAGACTCTTCCGATGCTCTTTATTTCCCCGTAGGATGTTTTCCTGATTTGTTGCGATTTGTTTCGATTTTCCGGCTCAAATTTAGAGATAATTCGTTTTTAGCGAAACTCGTTCGATCTCGACCTTCGATCTCGACGTCAACCTCGATCTCATGTTGGTCAAGTCTGAGACCACACAGATTAAGGTTCCACACGTGACTAGGGTATTTGAGTTACCCTCCTTGTATAAAAGTCTATATAGTTGGGATGAAAAGTGACACACAAAACTTTTCTATTTCATCAACAGTGACAGCCTTGGGCACGATGGCCGCGCAAAAACACACCTATCCGGCTCTCTGAGCCGCCGCGATTCTCGGGTGCGTTTTTCCCCGGCAATCGGGTCTCTGGTTGTCACTTTGAGCCGCAAACAGTGAGTACCGCCCGCCAATTTGTTCGAAAAACCGCAAGTGATGATTAAGATCTTAGCATAGTTCATCTGAATTTTTATGAAGACCAATTCTTAGCACAGTCTTTCGCTCCTATCTGATTTTCCATCGATTTTGCTCGATTTTCCCCGGTTTTTACTAACATCAGTTTTACAATGAGATGCAATGGTGCATGCCAAGATCTATATAGAGATATTATGAATGGAAAACAAAACAGCAAGCAAATTGTAAAAAATGTAGAAAATGTAGAAAATCAAATGATACGATTTGGAAGCGTTATACACCCGAGAAGGTCGCGATTGGAGCTGTATGTCGGGTAGCGTGGAGGTTGGCATTTAGTTGACTATTTGTTGGTTCACACAAAACTAGTTGACACTTGGTTGAATAGAACAACGTCTTTTGCCAACATCAATAGTACAACTACTTGACACCCCAACCAAACACATCACTGCCACAAGTACAACCAAACACATGCAATCTATTTCTACCTATTACTACTCCTTGACCTTGAGAGCGTACATTCTCACCACAAACAGCTCCTTTGGCAAGCCCTTCTGGACCTCTGTGAGAACGAGCTGCAGACCTGCCTTTTCAAACAGTTCTCGGAACTTGGCATCCGTTCGAGTCACACTGGAGTCGGTAGGATCAAACTCGTCCTCCATGGGCGCGTTGTTTTCCTTGACCACAATGGTGCCGTTCTTTTGCAGACCGTCAATGCAGCGTTTGAAGTAGAGCACGAGGTTGTCGTCGTCCAGATGGCCCAGACACCACTGGTTCCAGATGACCCAGTACTTGCCGGTTTCGGGCACAAAGTCCTGGGCGCCAATCGCCAGAAACGCGCCCACCTTGTCGTTTCCCGCCAGATCCTGCCGGGCCTGGTCCACAAACTGCGCCACGGGTTCCACCAGGTCAACTTTGTCACACACCTGACTCAGCATGTCTTTAGTGACGCGGCCGATTCCGGCACCGACGTCCACACCGTACTTGATCTGGCCCTCCTCGACGGGCATTCGGGTCTTGAGACGTCTTAGAAACGTGATGGAGCCCACAACATCGGCCCGAGGCACCGAGGTGTTGCCGTAGCCGCCAAGCACGCCGTCGTTGGTCGCAGGCACAGACGCCCAGTACGAAATGGCGTCGTCGTAGTTGATTTGCGAGTCCGCCATGGTGGTTAGGGTAGAGTTGAGGGTGGAGTGAGAGTTGAGTCTGGTGGTGATGTCTGATGGAGGTCCAAAAAAGAGTGCAGCTGCAGGATTTATGCGGGTTGAGGAAGGTTGGCCGAAATTATTTGAAAACGGTTGTAGCTCTGGATAATTGTACTAGGGTGATGATTGTTGCACAGCTGGAATCAACAGAGCAAGGGGAGTAAGATGGTATCTTTTAGTACCCACCGGGGTAGTATTACATGCGTTACAGCACTTTACAACGATGGCCAATGTGCTCATCTGGCTTCACTACAAGTATACTTTTTGTTCAGTTCTAGATACTGCAATAAGAACAGTGTCAGCTCAGATATAGTAACGGGTTTGCTTGAACGCTCGCTTGATTACGTAAGCAGTCTGTAATGACTGTAGACGACTTTCAAGTTAATGTTTCTAGCTTTTCTCAGGTGGTCAACTATTATCTTTACTAAGCGTCAAGTAATGTACTTGGGGAGAAAACTGTCTTCCGCAACAAAAGCAGTGAAATGCTAGCGATATAGTGGGATATCTAATAGTATGATCTCAATCCTCTTTAGAACATATACTCACTCTACGCCACCATATAGCCCCTGAAGCTCTAGAGCCCAGGGAACCCGAGATAGCCACCCCTATTGAGATTTTACCTTAACAAAAGTTCTAACTAGGGTCAAGTAATGGGAGCGAGGGTTACCAAGGGATGTGAAAGAGGCAAAACGTGACTGTTGCAGGGTTGTCAATAACAAATGATCACACCAAAAGAACGAGCTACCACACTGCTTCAACATGAAGTACAATCTTGAGAGTTTCGTATCACTTGACTGTATCGAAAAGGGATATGGAAGATGTAGTTACTGGTACTGTACCTCCCGATGCCCTCTGACATGATACAGGACATTGATTATGAGATTACCTCTCACTACCCACTACCCACTACCAGGTACGTTAGAACACTCTCCACCACTGTACAACTCGTACAATTCACCAGTCCAACGAAATCATTGACTCTCTTACAACAGTACACGCATTGGCTGTATGAGTACTCCATGACAGCCCCTAATTACTGTACAAGTAACACGTCCCTCATAGTATGTATGTACGCCCATAGAGTTACAGTGTGTAAGACGACTCGATGAGTGTCACTGAACACATGTTTTAAAAGCAATAAAAATTGAATATATAAACAGCCTTACCCGCTGACGACTCTTCTAACCTCTTCCCAGCATTCACCCCAGCTCACCACAACTCACAACTCTCACCACTCTCACCACCCCCCCCCTCAGCCTTCCAAACACGCGCATAAGGTTCGCACGCATTAATTACAGTACTCCCAAAAACTGGGTGAAGGTAAAAATCCAGACGCGTTTCGTTTCTCTTGCACACTCAGCTTTTTACACAACCACACCACAACGACATGTATATTAAACAGGTGAGTATGGCTGGGGAGAGTCACGTGAGGGGGAGACGTGATCAGACACGTGATCAGGGCACGTGATTGGGACACGTGATTGGGAACGAAGACACGTGATTGAGAGCGAAGCGAAATGACTGGGGCCGCTGTCACACTTCACGGTCACCAAACATCTGCACTGCCGTGATTCAGACATGTCGAGCTGCTGGCGTCAACTGCCGATCGACCCTGTTGTCCCCACGACATTGCCACTGTCAGACGATTTGCCATGTCAGACGATTTGCCATGTCAGACGATTTGCACTGTCAGGGTTGGCACCGATATCACGGTCTACAACGACTGCACTGCCGTGTATCCGCTGTTCTCCGTTCCTGACGCAACACGACATTGCCACTGTCAGGCTGCACTGCTGTCAATCGGGTTCTTGATTGGTCCTCGCTTCGATGATCGATTCTGTTGTCGCTTTCAGAATCGTTCTGATGTTGTCGCTTCCAGAATCGTCCTGTTGTTGTCGGTCCATTACTTCGGTCCTGTTGTTGTCCGCTCGGACCTACGGCCCTCGCTTCCGTTCCTTCTAACCCAGATCCGAATCCAAGGATTCAAATCGTACAAAAACCTGGTCGAAATCGACCCCTTTTCCCCCCGCTTCAACGTGGTCGTCGGCAGAAACGGTTCCGGCAAATCCAACTTCTTTGCCGCGGTCCGTTTCGTGCTCTCCGACGCCTACAACCACCTCAACAAGGAGGAACGAGCCGCCCTCATCCACGAGGGCTCGGGCATGGCCGGCACGACCATGAGTGCGTTTGTGGAAATCATCTTCGACAACAGCGACCGGCGCCTGCCCACCGGCGGCGAAACCGTCACGATCCGCCGCACCATCGGCTCCAAGAAGGACGAGTACTCGCTGGACAAAAAGTCCAGCACGCGGTCGGAAATCATGAACCTGCTGGAGTCTGCGGGCTTCTCACGGGCCAACCCCTACTACATTGTGCCGCAGGGCCGCATCACGGCGCTGACTAACGCGAAAAACGAAACCCGCCTGGCCTTGCTCAAGGAGGTGGCCGGCACCAAGGTGTACGAGCAGCGGCGCTCCGAGTCGGAAAAACTCATGGTGGAGAACGAAAACAAGCTGCTCAAGATCAACGGCGCGCTGGACGACATCAACACGCGGCTGGCGGACCTGGAGGAGGAAAAGGTCGAGCTCAACGAGTTTCTGCAGCTCGACAAGCGGCGCAAGTGCCTGGACTTTGCGCTGCAGGACCGCGAGCTCAAGGCCGTGGAGACGGCGCTGGTGGAGCTGCAGGACGTAGATGATGGAGGAGCGGCGGACCGGGCTGCTCGACTGGCGCAGATCGAGGCCCAGGACACGGCCATCGCCGAGGTCGAGACCGAGATCGAAAGCTCGAGCCGGTCACGTGAGCACGCGGAGCTCGCGGCGTCGCACGCACGTGACGACGTGGCCCAGCTGCGCCGGCTCAAGGCGTCGCTGGAGGTCGAGCTGGCGGAGACGCAGCGGGTCCACGGGTCGCTGCAGACCGAGGAGTCGTCACGTGAGCTGCAGCTGCAGCGGGTGCAGGGCGAGATTGCCGCCAAGGAGACCGAGCTCGCGGCCACGGTGAGCTCACGTGACGCGCTCAAGAGCCAGCTGGAGACCGCCTCCCGGGCTCTGCGCGAGGCCGCGGCCACCAAGGACTCGCTGCTGTCACGTGAGGGCCGGTCTGCGCAGTTCTCGTCCAAGGCCGCACGTGACACGTGGCTGCAGCGCCAGCTGGCCGAAATCGCCGAGTTTCTCGACTCCCGCAAGCACGCGCAGGCCAAGAGCAAGCGCAGTGTGGCCGAGTGCGAGCGTGAGATCGTTGCCAAGGATACCGCGATCGTGGAGCAGCGGCAGGCGTTTGCAGACGGCGAAACGCGGTATTCGGAGCTCAAAAAGCGACATGCGGCCGCCAAACAGACCCGTGAAACCATCGCCGACGAAAAAAAGGCCCTGTGGCGCCAGGAGTCGTACATCCACAAGGACCGGGACCAGCTGGAGCAGCAGCTGGAAAAGGCGCAGCGTGCGTTTGCTTCTACGATGGACCGAAACACGTCGCTGGGTCTCGCCAACCTGCAGCGCGTTGCCAAGAAGCTGGGGCTCGAGGACCGCGTCTACGGGCCCCTGTGCGACCTCATCAAGCTCGACGACAAGTACAAGCGGGCTGCAGAGGTGACGGCCGGCAACTCGCTGTTCCATGTGGTGGTGGAGGACGACGAGGTTGCTTCCAAGGTGATTGAGCAGCTTTTGCGGGAAAAATGCGGCCGTCTGACCTTCATGCCGCTCAACCGGCTCTCGCCCGACCGCCGAAAGTACCCCGAGGCCGAAAACGTGTTCCCGCTGGCGGAAAAAATCTCGTGCGAGCCCGAATTCGAGCCCGCGGTGCAGCAGGTGTTTGGCAAGACCATTGTGTGCATCAACCTGCAGGTCGGCGCGTCTGTGCAGCGCAACCACAACCTTAACGCGATTACGCTCGGTGGAGACCGGGTGGACGCCAAGGGAGTGCTCACTGGTGGTTTCCACGACCCCAAAAGAAGCCGTCTGGACGCTGCCCGCGAAGTGCAGGAGGCCCAGCAGGAGCTGGAGCAGGTGCGGGTGCAGATCGACGCCATCAAGAGCAGCGTCGACGAGGTGGAGCACCGGCTGTCGGAGTGCCACACCCAGCAGAACCAGCTGCTGATGGAGATGCAGCAGATTGAAGAGACGCGTCAACGAGCGTCCGAGGCCATCAAGGCCGACACCGCGGCCATCACGACGCTCAGGGCGCTGATTGAGAAGAAGCGCGACAACGGCGAGGCTCTGGCGCGCGAAATTGCGGCCATGGAGTCGCAGCTGGAGTCGTACACCGCCGAGTTGGGCTCCGAGTTCAGCTCGCAGTTGTCGTCTGCGCAGCAGCAGGAGCTGGAGCGGGTCAGTGAGGCGCTTCCAGCCTTGTCGGCGTCCGTCTCAGAGCTGCAGCACAAGGTGTCTTCCTTGGAGATGACGCGTCTGAGTCTCGAAAACGAGCTGCAGCAAAACCTGTATCTGTCTCGAGACGACATGGAGCTGCAGCACAGCGGCGATCTCGACGCCTCCGAGCTCGCCGACAAGGCTGCGTCGCTCACGCGCAAGCTGGCGCAGCTGGAGGAGCAGCTTTCCGAGGCCGCCAGCAAGCAGTCCACGGCCGAAAAAGAGCTGGAGGCCGCAGAGCAGCAGGTGGCGTCCGACGAGGCGCAGCTCGCGCAGCTCAAGGACCAGCAGGCCCAGAGTCTGCGCAAGTTGTCGCGGTTTGCCAAGGCCGCCGAGCGTGTGGCAGCCAAACGGCAGGCCCTCGAGCAGCGACGCGAGCACGTGCAGGCCAAGATCCGCGAGATTGGCATTCTTCCCGACGACGCGTTCCTGGACGTGTCTGCGCAGAGCGACGGCGCCATGATGCAGGAGTTCCGCGAGGTGTCGGACGAGCTCAAGAAGTTTGGCCACGTGAACCGCAAGGCGCTGGAGCAGTTTGCCACGTTTTCCAAGGACCGCGACCGGCTGCTGTCGCGACGGCAGAACCTGCTGGAGTCGGCGGAGTCGATCGAAGAGCTCATTTCGACGCTCAACGACCAGAAGGACCGCGCCATCAAGCGCACGTTCCAGCAGGTGTCCAAGGAGTTTGCCGAGGTGTTCCAGCAGCTGGTGCCGCGTGGAAAGGGCCAGCTGGTGATTGAGCGGCGCGCGCTGGACGACGACCTCAACCCGGACTCGTACACCGGCGTGGCCATCAACGTGTCGTTCAACTCGACGGAAAACGAGCAGCAGCGGGTGGAGCAGCTGTCGGGCGGCCAAAAGTCGCTGTGTGCGCTGGCGCTGATTTTCGCCATCCAGCGGTCCGACCCGGCGCCGTTCTATCTGTTTGACGAGATTGACGCGAATCTGGACGACCAGTACCGAACCGCCGTGGCGCAGGTGATTTCCCAGATTGCCAATGCCGCCCAGCCGACGCAGTTTATCTGTACCACGTTCCGAAACGAGATGATCCACGTGGCCGATAAGTTCTATGGAGTGTTGTTCAACAACAAGATTTCCACGGTCAAGAGTATTACGAGGGAGGACGCGTTGACGTTTGTGGACGGGCAGAAGGCGTAGCGCGAGCGAGGAGCTACGAGCGAAGCGAGTAGCCCGTAGCGAGCGGACTGACTGGTGAGGACTGGTGAGGAGGATGACCGAGTTTTATATATGTTAATGGGATTTATTTAAGAGGTAGACGCGATTCTTTTGAATTGTCTGGGCGTCATTTTGTGCAGTACAGTACAGTACTGTATTAGTGTAGCGATTCCAATTGGCAACTGATCTTCTGTTGACGATTCCAGAGAATACATTTCACCTTTTTCAGGGGACCAGGTAATTGTCACTTTTGTCAATGTCACACCGGCAGTTGCTTTTGAAACAGCCAATTCCACTACAAGTACAAGTACAGTACACTTAGACACCCCACGATATAATGTCAGATCTGTATCAGTCTACGTACTGTACGCTAATGATATATTGTTCTCCAAGAGAGCGTTTCAAACCAGGAAGCATAGTATCTGGAAGTGCCTTTGGAACGTGTCGGGAAGTGAAACGGTGTCGAAGAATCGTTGGAATTGCTCAGTGCTTTTTGAGTCACTGACCAGCTCCTTATCTCTGCTGAAACAACACTACAGTATTGGAGTTCGAACTGACGAGAGCTGCCTAACTGGTCTATCGGGCTGCAACCAGAACTTCGTGGTGAAGCATTCTCAGGACAAGTGGTCCTTTAACTATAGGACCATCTACAAGTAGTCACTGCAGAACTGTGTGCACCCAATTCGTACCAGAGCTCTCGGTTGAACCACTTTCTCCGAACTTGTACTTTCTCCGAACTTGTACTGGTATAATCAATTGACCAGTTCTTGTAGATCGCTCAGAAAAGCCTTCTCAAGTCCATGATCGCCCAGAACAGTAGCATGTTGTTTTGCTATTCTAGCTACAGTACTGTAGTTCCTGTCTCCTGCTAGCAGAACAGCACATACCTGCTTCCTCAGTTTGTGCTCGATGTTAGTAAAAAGAGATTCAGTCGACTCCTCAGACATTGGAGAGCATTTGACCTCATATAAACAAGTCGTTATTCCCTCTAGATGGCTGGCCAAGCAGACTACCACCCAGAGCTTGTTCTACTGTATTATAAGCAGAGAGCAGATAGTCGAACGATACACTCGTAAAACATAGCAACGTCTAGTCTTCACCCTCATTCCCCAAATCTACACAACTCGTTTTGCTACTTCAATATTGGAAACCAGAAGTAAAGAGATGTTTCAAGTACCCGTTACCCCTGTATCGCTCGTTTCACCTGCCTGTTCAATCCTTGTCTCGACTGCTACATTGTTCAGTCGGTACGGAAATGAGCGGGTTGCCCTTTTGAGCATTGCTTGGGTATCAGAGGCGTTCTATTCACTTGTACTTGTACAGTCAGTTGATGGTATTGTCTATCCCTCTGGGCAATAGTACCATCCAAGACAAAGTCATTAGCAAGGCAGTGAGTCAACGGCGGTTGCAGAAGTTGTTGTTAAACCTCTCTGTGATTCAATGGCTGTTCTAGTCGTCGGAGCGACTGCTGGAGTCGTTAATAATGTCACATGACCAATATCCGTGTGGGCAGCATTGCCCTGTATTTGAAAGCATTGTACGTACACGCCTCCATCAAGTCACCCGTATTTTTGCTCGTATAACTAAATAAGTAGTACCATTACAACCACAAGATTCTGCTCGTTCGAATGGTAGTATGGTCGGTCATGATTTAGTCATTTCTGAGTGAATATTATACAATAAGGCATCTGATATCTGAGCTACACATCGGAAGCACTCAGATGGGCCCATCACGTGACCAAAAGAGCGCGATGTGTAAATATAACCTGTAGGCTTAGTCACAACAGATAATCGTAGGTAATTCTTCTTCCACTGTGAACTGACTGTACTGGCAAAGATAGTCTGAGAAAAAGACACCGTTTTATCGTGATTCTAGTTTTGTAAAATCCAAAAGTCTGGAACCGTTTTAGGCGTGACAAAAATTGAGTTCAGATTTGGGAGTGCAGATTGAAAAACAGAATGGAAAAGTGCAAGAGCAAGTCAGTACAAAGAGGTGTATTCAGAGCATCACGTTAGAACGTAGTCGAGTCAGAGAAAGCATTATAAATATCAATCAGAAACCAGCTCTCAAATGCACTTTTCAGATTCGCGATATCTCCTCTATTTGCGCCAATAACCCTCCATACGTTTTCCCGCTGACTACACACGCAAACTCTATTCCCCTTACGTGCAAAACTTTTACCGTGCACACCACCACCCTTCTCTCTACCACCACACACCATGTCTCTGCCCACTCTCCCTTCCGGATGGGCTTCTGCCAACTCCGAGGGCTTTGTTGCCCACTCCGCCTTCACCGCCCCTGTCAAGCGACAGATCGAGCCCGTTGGACCCGGATTCCTGGCCCACGCCCGACGAACCCTGCGAGGCCGAACCTGGTCTGAGGACGAGAAGGAGGAGGCTGCCAAGAACGTCAAGCAGGTCGAGGGCGAGGACGAGGACGCCGATCTCGGAGACGAGGCCGAGGACATTGAGGATCTCGAGCGAGAGGCCAAGGACTGGAAGTCCCAGGACCACTACCGAGTGCTGGGTATCTCTCATCTGCGACACCGAGCCACCGAGGACCAGATCCGACGAGCCCACCGAAAGCGAGTGCTCAAGCACCATCCCGATAAGAAGGCTGCCTCCGGTTCGAAGCTCGATGAGGACGACTTTTTCAAGTGTATCCAGAAGGCGTTCGAGGTGCTGATGGACTCCAACCGACGACGACAGTACGACTCTGTGGACGAGGCTGCCAACGTGGAGCAGCCCACCAAGAAGAACACCACCGCCGAGAACTTCATCGAGCTGTGGGGCCCCTTCTTCGACTCCGAGGTTCGATTCTCCAAGACCCAGCCTTGTCCTACTCTGGGAGATATGGACTCCTCCAAGGCCGACGTGGAGGGCTTCTACGCCGCCATGTACTCGTTTGACTCGTGGAGAACCTTTGAGTACCTCGACGAGGACGTGCCCGACGACTCGTCCAACCGAGACCACAAGCGGTACATTGAGAAGAAGAACAAGGCGCAGCGACAGAAGCACAAGACCGAGGACACTGCCCGGTTCCGAGAGGCCGTGGATCTGGCTCTGTCTCTGGATCCCCGAATCAAGATGTTCAAGGACGCCGAGAAGAAGGCCAAGGACGCCAAGAAGTGGGAGAAGGAGGCCGGAGCTCGAGAGGCTGCTGCCAAGGCTGCCAAGGAGGCCGAGGAGGCCGCCGCCAAGGCCAAGAAGGACGCCGAGGAGGCTGCCCTCAACAAGGAGTCCGCCAAGAAGAACAAGGAGGCCGCCAAGTCCGCCAAGAAGAAGAACAAGCGAGCCGTGCGAAACGCCGCCAAGGATAATGGCTACTTTGGCGACGACGCCAAGTCCGGCGACATTGATCTCGATCTCGACGCTCTGCTCAACCGACTCGACGATCTGTCTCTGGGCGATCTGGCTGCTGCTCTGGACGGTGCTGATGCTGCCAAGGCTAAGGCTGCTATTACCGAGGCTGCCCAGAAGGCTGGAGGTGATTACTCTTACTTTTCCTAAGTCGGAAGTGACTGAATCGGAAGTGACTGGCCGTAGGTCAGGAACGGACCCAATAGCTTATACAAGTAGTCATAGAATAGATTCTAGATCATACAACGATAGTGGCAAAAGTCAGGAACGGACCCGATAGCTTGTAGCTGTACTCGTACTGTACTGATGTGCTGTAGGGGTACAATAGATTCAAGCTACCTGTACTTGTAGAGGATACAACGCGTAGGCCACTTGTAGGAACGGACCCAATGGTTTATAGTCATACATAGACTCGAATAGATTCTAGATCATACAACGGTAGTGACTGGCCAAAGGTCAGGAACGGACCCAGTAGCTTGTAGCTTATACAATTCATAGGACAGATTCTAATGTAGCTAGTTGTAGAGTATACCCCCGTAGGTCAGGAACGGACCCAATAGCTCTTATAGTCATAGAATAGATTCTAGATCATACAGTGATGGCCGTAGGTCAGAAACGGACCCCATACAGTGTAGCTTGTACCAGTAGTCATTCTAGAGCATAGGCTACAAAGGACCCAATAGCTTATACAAATACTGTACTTGTAGTCATATAATAGATTCTCGTTACTTGTAGAGCATACCACGCCGTAGACTGCTTGTAGGAACGGACCCAATAGCTCTTAAAGTGATAAAAAAGATTCTAGATCATACAACGCGTAGACTACTTTTAGGAACGGGCCCTATATCATATAGTCATAGCTAGAGCATAGAACGCGTAGACTAGGGTGAACTGAATCACCATACAGCTCTCTGAATCGATTGGCAAGTGATGTGCGCCCGATACCGATGTATCCCTTGTTTTGCAATCGTACCGTACAAATTGTTTGGCAAGAAGATGAGGGGTGTTCAGAAAGGTCTGGTCCCCTGTTGTTATACTGGTGCATTTTAGAGTAGAGGTTCTTGACATAAGCAGACCTACTGTACAAGTACTAATGAGGACCAAATCAATCATTTTCAAAAGCCTACAAGTCGGTCATTTGTCGGTATCTATCAGTCCGTATCTCGTGAAACTTTTTGACGTCGTGAGAGACCCACTCGGAGAATTGTCGAAAGGAGCGGCTGTGGAGAACCAATCAAGCTCTCTGAAAGCTGTATTTTGGGGCTGTTGTAAGCCTTGCAAAATAGTGGTGAACAGAGACCACAACTTCGTGTTTGAGAGATATAAACACGAATATTCGACTATGAGACCACACGGATCCCTAGGAATACTCATCTCCACCAAACGAGCGTCTCAGGGAGGCATTGTACGAGTACCGTACAGTTACTGGACATGTCACTACTGTAGTCCACTTTCTTGTCAAGAGCCTCAAATGCAATAGGGTGAGATGCACAGATGTGGGTGAATAGTCACACAATAAAAATAATAAAGACAACTCGAAAACTGCTTCTCCATGCTCTATATCACCCCGGATGAACTTCTTTTCTTTCGTTTACCATGCAAGACTCAGGCCAGACTTGGCAACGCTTCTTCCTGGAGAAAAGAGTGTTTTCGCGATCAAAAATGAGTGCTACAAGTACTTGTACTTGTATAAGAATTATGAGGTCCAGTTTTGACAGCTGTTACGGGTACAAAAAAGCCTTCATATACAAGTACAAGTACAAGTACCTTGTACAAGTACTCTGATCCAGGAATGTCTCTGGAGATGTCGTTTCTGGGGGCGAAAAACAGTGCTGGCGATTCTCAATGGTTTCTTGTACAGCTTCGTTGCTTCTTAGAATCAAGATGTTTCTGCTCGTCCAATGGGTTGACCGAATCCATCAACACGACAAATCTGGCAAAACACGCTGACGCATATACCTCGCGCATCTGGTGACCATTTGCGGCGGAAACACGAACAAGTCTCGTCGAGGCGATTTAATATTTCTACGGAATGTGCCGGAATGTGCAGCATTCTTCGACTAGTGCTCCGTTTAGACCGGGTAGAACAGCTTTAGTCTGACCTTCGAACAACTTTAGACCGACACTAAAGGCGGGTACATTAGCGGGGTGGCTTTTTGAACCGGGAACGGAACCGAAAAAACGGCTAAAAGGAAACGGCTGTAAGGCGCGATCGTTAGCGTCACGCCCGTATTTTCAGCTGTCACAAAATACCCCTTTGGGCATTTTGGCACAAGCAAGTGTTGGCAGATCAACATGCTTTCTTCGAGATCACCTTGACAGTTCGACAGAGGTCATCGGTTCATCAGGTGGTATATTTTCAAATACAAACCGAGTCATCCCCAGATCTACCGATTAGGCAGGGAAAAGCCACTAGCGGAACTAGCGGAAAAACCCCCTACCTTGTCCATATTTTTCTCCCCTCTTGGTAAAACTGGGCGCTAGCTTCTCAAACACGTCAAAACAACGGTGATCCACACGTGTGTTACGAAGAGAGGAGGTTGTTGAGGAACGAAAAAAGGGTCGCATGAATTTTTTCTGATTGATTTTTTTTCTGATTGCTGTACACTTCTGGGTTGTTCAAGTTACTGTCCAGTCTTATAGCTCACACTAACCTCCGCTAATGCTTTCTAATGCCTGTCCAACAACCGACTACTGTACAGTACTGTATTGTATTGCCAACACAGGAGTCCACAAAACAATGGACCACCTCCTTGTCCCTTGTCACATTTCAACTAATCGGGAACAATTCTGGGCTAGCTCTAGAGTAATGCCTCGCGGAGTTCGTACGTCGGAAACAACGACAAACACTGCATCGTACCAAGACGTACTATATAACTCCGTTCGTTCCCAGGTGTGAACTCCCCAGTCAATCACCCTCATTTCAATCACACTCGTTTCAAAATGAAGCTGTCTCTCATCACTCTCGTTACCTTGTACTCAATGGCTCTTGCCCAGAGCTCTTCCGGAGCTGTTCCCGTTTTTTCCGGTAACTCTACCAGTGCTGCCCCTGTTTCTTCCGGTGCCGCCTCTTCTGGTGCTGCGTCTTCCGGTGCTGCCTCTTCTGGTGCTGCGTCTTCCGGTGCCGCCTCTTCTGGACTTACTCCCGTTTCTTCTGGCACCGCTCCTGCTTCGTCTGGCGTTGCTACCTCTAGCGCTGCTGCTTCTTCCGCTGCTGTCTCTTCTGGAGCTGCCACCTCCTCTGCTGCCCCTACCTCCTCTGCTGCTGCTACCAGTGCTGCTACCTCCAGCCCTGCCTCTACCGGTACCGCTGCCACCTCCGCTGCTGCGTCTTCTCCTGCTGCTACT
The DNA here is from genome assembly GCA_900519045.1 of Yarrowia divulgata. Taxonomy (NCBI): domain Eukaryota; kingdom Fungi; phylum Ascomycota; class Dipodascomycetes; order Dipodascales; genus Yarrowia; species Yarrowia divulgata. Next base: position 404,128 of record ULGQ01000009.1, read on the forward strand.
GGCACTCCTACCCCCACTCCCACTCCCGCCCCCACTGCCACCCCCACTCCCGCTCCTTCTGTCACTCCTGCTCCTCCTAACACCGAAGAGCTTGCTCAGCTCGACAACACCGTCGCCCAGATCCAGGACACTCTGGACACGCTTCTGGCGGAGGTGCCGGACTCTCCCGAGCTGCAGACGCTCGTGGCCGAGGTTTCTGCCAACCTCGACACCGTCCTGGCCCAGCTGGCCGAGCTGCAGGCGTCTACTCTTGCCAAGCGAGACACTGCCTCGGATCTCAACGCCGACGTGGTCACGCTGATCCAGCAGCTCAAGGACATTGTGGCCATCATCGAGCCTGTGGAGAACAAGTCTGCTGCTCTGCAGGCCAACCTGGACAATCTGCTGAGCACCATTGCCGAGCTGGAGGCTTGGTTGGCGACTCTGCAGACTCGAGGAGAGGTCATCGCTTCCTCTGCTGCTGCCGCGTCCTCTTCTGCCGCTGCCGCTTCTTCTGCCGCCGCTGCTTCCTCTGCTGCCGCTGTTTCTGCCTCAGCTACTGGTTCTGTCTCCGGATCTGCTTCTGCTTCTGACGCTGCTTCTGCTTCTGCTTCTGACGCTGCTTCTGCTTCAGGCTCCGTTTCAGGCTCTGACTCCGCTTCAATCACAGCGGCCGCTTCCTCTTCTGCTGCCGACGTTGTTGTCTCCGAAACCGTGTCGACCAACATCACCACCACCCAGACCGTCACCTACTGCAAGGACGGCGGCTGTGGACACACCGTAGTCACCCTGACCACCTGCGTGCCCGTCACCCACACCGTCACCACCTGTCCCACCGTCATCGAGGGCAAGACCGTCACCGTGGTTGTTCCCTGCGAGATCGAGTCCGAGTCCGTTGTTCCCGCCAAGACCACCGTTGCCGTTGCCGGTTCTGCCGAGACCGCTGAGACCGCTAAGACCGTCTACGTCCACGGAGGAACCACTCTGGCTGTTTCTTCGAAGAGCGCCGACTCCTCTGCCATCCAGTTTGATTCCGTTTCGCCTGTCGTCCACACCGTCGAGACCAAGCTCACCACCCAGACTCTGGTTTCGGACGATCTCACCACCACCGTGACTGGCACCATCAAGGTCACCAAGGTCGTGCCCAACCCGGTTGCCCCCACCCAGGCCAACTTCACCACGTTCGACACCGTTCCCGCCAAGCCCGTTGCCCAGGCCAACTCTGGAGACAAGCTGGCTGTCGGAGCTCTTCTTCTGCTTCCTCTGCTGATGGTATAGGCTGAACAGCTGATGGCCAGCAGGATACCCCTAATACAACTCTCAAATAACATTGTAACATTACTTTCAGTATCGTCTACACGGCAAGTTGCTCTAGCCGTTCTGCAACATCACCCACTTCCTCCCCAGCCTCCTCCTCATCTTCCTCGTAATCATACTCATCGTCCTTTGGAGGATAGTAGCAAACAAAATCAGACAGCTCTCTCTCCGCAGCTTCCTTAGACGGCTCTTCCTCTGACGGCTTCTCCTTTTTAGTCTCACAACCCTCCAGGAAAGACTCGTAGAGCAGCGAAATGTCGTAGTTCTCGCCGGACCCGTAAAGACAGCCCATGGTATCATCAATGAACTCCCACACTGGCTCATACAGCTCGTAAAAGCCCACAGTCTTGGCCTCCGTGGCAAACGGAATGGTCGGCCCAGGTCTCTTGCTCGACCCCCGGGCAAAATACGTCTTTCCCGTTTCCAGATCTCCAACCACACATCCACAGGCGTCTTCGGTCGTCACAAACCGCCCCAGATCATCTTGCGCAAGGTTCCACGTGACTAACTGTTCTCTGAAAGATCCAAAGGGCCCCACGGCTGGAAAATCCGAGTTCCAGACGGTCAGAGCACGCTTTTGGGTAGTGTCCATATCAACCCACAGCTGCAGAAACCGCCCACAAAAATAAAGGTAGAGAAACCCGTTGTGAAGAACGTAGAACCACTGATTGACCTTTTCAAAGCCGATACCATCGAACTGGTGAGGAAGCTTGCAAAGCTCAATGGTTCGTCTTTCAGGCGTGGGCTCAATGTACCCCAGGCACGACTTGTCGGCATCGAAATTAAAATGCTGAATAACAAGAGCGCCTCCAGAACCAGGCGCTAGATTGACCATTCCAACCTCACCGTTATAGTTGGCCTGAAAACGAGGAACATCCATATCGGGGTCGATAACAAGTACTCCATGCTCGTCTCTAGGCTGAGACGCCTTGTGCACAATCTCGTCAATCTCAGCAATGGTGTTTCCGATGTGATACTGGACCTGTAGCAGGTTTTTGTTTTCTGCCACCACCTCAACCTCCACACCGTCTCTGTGTCTCACCTTCAAGCCAGACGGAGCCGTTGACACCGGCTTGCGGTTGCGAATGGGATCCAGCTTATCGTCCGGGTCGTAATCACCCACTCTGAGCTCCATAGTGGTCAGATCCAGCTCCTGAGTCTCACAGAGCACCTTGGTTCCTTCCATAACCGAATCCTCGCAGTCCGCCAGGTTTGCCAGACGAGCGTACGGAAACAGAGGCTTCATGTTGCGTCGAAGAGAGTCGTCTTGACTAACGTCTGTCGGCTCAACACTAACAACATCGACAGAACTGCCGACAACGACGTCATGGAGATTTGTGACAATCTTCAGGTTCGGATGCTTGCCATCTCGAGCTCGTCGAGACCGAGCCACAAGAACACGGGCACATCTCGTCCAAGAAGAGTAATAGTTGGTACTGAGTTCTAGCCAGGGAGCTCGATCCTGAACCTTTTGCATGACCATGGTCTTGTCTAGAGACGCCAGCACCTCTGATGACGCCTTGCAAACATCTCCAAGCACGAGACATGATTCTAGAGGACACGCCTCAAAAATGAGTCTCAAAATGTCGTTGTTTAGCATGATTAACGCAGCTGAAAGAGGGGGGAAAAGCAATCACGTGATTGAATCGACGGTGAGGATTCCAAATATTCAATCACTATGCGGGTATCTCCTGAATTGGTTCCGTTTGAAACTGAACAGGTTGGTGCTAGTTGTTACGTGGAAGAAGAGACGTGTAATTCAAACCCTAACCCAACACCCAGCTCCCAATAGCTTATATTACGTAATCACAAAGCGCTGGACGTCAAAGCGAATAGTGGTACTACAGTGATGAAATTTATACCATTGAGATCAGCTCGCTATGGTGATCATTTTGGTACTCATATTGGTATGCCTAGACGTCTTTGACTGGTTTGGATCAGTAATACGGTGCTGTGGGCAGTTCCAGGACTTGAACATCGATTCTGCACGTCTGAGAGCTCGAATCGTGCAGGTTTTTTCGGCTCACGTGACAGGTATGGTCCCACTACCACCTCCAACAACACTTTTTGCCAGTTGCGGCCATATCCTGGTGAAAATACGGCTTCCCGTCCGATCAGCCATAGTCAAGCACCAGAGAGCCCAGTTAGTATTGTAGTGGGAGACCATACGAGAATCCTGGGTGCTGCAATTGAACCATTCGCAAGGCGGATGGTCTTTGTTTTTTGCGGCCATATCCTGGTGAAAATACGGCTTCCCGTCCGATCAGCCATAGTCAAGCACCAGAGAGCCCAGTTAGTATTGTAGTGGGAGACCATACGAGAATCCTGGGTGCTGCAATTGAACCATTCGCAAGGCGGATGGTCTTTGTTTTTTGCGGCCATATCCTGGTGAAAATACGGCTTCCCGTCCGATCAGCCATAGTCAAGCACCAGAGAGCCCAGTTAGTATTGTAGTGGGAGACCATACGAGAATCCTGGGTGCTGCAATTGAACCATTCGCAAGGCGGATGGTCTTTGTTTTTTGCGGCCATATCCTGGTGAAAATACGGCTTCCCGTCCGATCAGCCATAGTCAAGCACCAGAGAGCCCAGTTAGTATTGTAGTGGGAGACCATACGAGAATCCTGGGTGCTGCAATTGAACCATTCGCAAGGCGGATGGTCTTTGTTTTTTGCGGCCATATCCTGGTGAAAATACGGCTTCCCGTCCGATCAGCCATAGTCAAGCACCAGAGAGCCCAGTTAGTATTGTAGTGGGAGACCATACGAGAATCCTGGGTGCTGCAATTGAACCATTCGCAAGGCGGATGGTCTTTGTTTTTGCTCTTGCTTTGATTCCATTTGTGCAATACACTCTCTGTTTATAAATTCGCCCAATATGTATTTAAAGTTATATTCATCTAGGCGAACCAAATCGTAAAATGAATGAGTAATCAAAGATTTGGGGGTAGTTGCGTCTAGGAAGCCGCTTCTATACACTGCTGGTTATCTTTCAGTGTGACTGGAACTTTAACCACGTCAGAAGTCGTGCAATAACACCCACTTGCCTGCCTTGGTTTACCGATTATGCAATCTCAATGCAGCATTCATGCACGAAGATCTGTTACCTGCCTTATCTCCTAAACTCTGGTGAATCCGATCAAAAGTATAAACGGCCAAGTAGAGTAGCCCAGTTTTTTATATATCGGAATCAGATCTCTTCGCTCTGGATTAGGTTGTCTGCCATGAGCTGAAAAGCCCGGGAGCAAAGATACAGTGTTCTGAAGAGTGCAGCCGCCAGAGAAGTGCCAGCCAGTAAAATTCTGCAGAGCTCGCGAAAGATACGAGATACGACAGAGTCATTTGAAAGTTTCACTAAACCGCCTCTTTTTCACATGGAGGAACTCTAGTCCTAGTTGAGAGAGCTGAGAAGCTGTGCTGAAACTCCGTAAAACAGATATCTGCTTGGACAGATTCGCGAGCCGGAACCAACAGTTAGAGCCAGGCGAGCCTCCCAGTCCAGGAGTTTCACCAGAGCCACAGCCACTGTAAGTCCCATGGAGCATTCATTGCCAAGCCTGAGTTGAGAGCAGTAAGTTCCACGCGCCCATGAGCCACGTGCTGGAGTCAGAGTCAGAGTCAGAGCCAGTCATTCGACTCATGGGCTGATAAGAGCGAGAGGAATCGGAGAGGGCCGCTATCTCTCCAGAGGCAAGAAGATCCAACTTCCAGATGATAAGAGCCAGAGTACTAGCCAAAGTCTTGATTGTGGAAGTAAGATTCAAACCTCACAGAAAGAGTGACCTACTGTAACCGAACCTGTATGTACTGTGTCCTAACCTGTTATAGGTTTCAAGTTTTGGAGGAGCAGGTGCAATTCCGAACCTCTGGGTTAATATATTTACGGCCATGGCGTCCTACCCAGTTTGTAGTATCTTTTTGTAGTATCTAAATTTGCAGTTCTGTGGAGCACTGGCTACGCGGCAGTTTTTTTCTAACTACTTGTAGCTAGCTCCAGCGAAGTGTCTCACAATAAAATCGCTGTCTAATTTTGGGTGTAGCTAACATTCACGAAACCCTGATGGAACCACTACCAAAAGCCATCCTTTAAAGAACAGCTTCAGATCGGTTGAAAACACACACACTCTCTATTCTCTGATATCTCTGTCACAGCCACACGATTGGTGCACATTGTAATAGAGACCCCCCACGGCATATTATAGCTCAAAAACTAGCTCATCTATAAGTCGGGCTCTATTGGTGTATCGTATGTACTCGTACTGCAGCTACTGTAGCGGCCGTAGCGGCCTTAGCGGCCCTAGCCTATCTGTGCCCACAGGTAGGAGCACGGATCGCTGGAAAATATTCGGAAACCTGAGATAGTGAGTGTCAGAAAGAGTAACGGCGCCGGAGATAACGCTGAGACAGCCGTAGCGGCGAGCAGCGGCGATCATGGCTAGTGCCGTTTGGTTTTTCCGGATGTCGGAGAAAAATCCACGGAGGTTTAATTTTTTCTTCCCACCCCCAGGGCTTCTGTCAAGGTCAATAGTGTTCGGAAGACTAACCGCGTGTCTCACATTTGGGAGCGCCACCATTTGGGGGGTATTGGAGGCTATGATAAGACTAGAGTGATGAATTTATCCGGAATCTGTCCGCGTTTGCGCGGCAAATATTTCTATGTTAAAACATTTGCACTTTTCACGTCTCATTTGTCCTTTAAATTGAACTATGTGCCAACCACGAAACGTTGCCCTGTCCTTCGAACTGTCTCAGATGAGACATTGTGTCTGCAGGTTGTCTTCCAGATGCAGATAATGTCGTCGGATAAATGAAAGTAAGTATCTAAGTATCTGCTATCTTTGTTGTCGGAGAGCGCGGGGAAGTACACCCGCCGCTATCTACTTATCAGAGTTGACAGCTTAGCCTATCGAGTTGAACCTCGTCCGAGCAGGCGAAGTAAATGTGGTCTAGATTGTACTTGTAGCACGATGAGAGTGATTTGTGAGAAGGTACAAGCTGGAGCACATGAGTTCAAGTCTCTATTCTACACTGAAGAATGGAACAGCTCCACAATAACCGTCTAACTTTTTCAATTGTGGCTTGCTGCACGGTAGCCACCCTTGAACGTCACTTTGGATCTAGCCAAACATTATCTTTGTCTCATGTTACATGAACTGCAAAACATAATTAAAACCAAGCGTTCCCCCCGGTGATGTCAGAGATACCGACTTGTATATATCCCCACCATCGATCCCTCAGTTTCTGGGTCATCCAGACCCGAATCTCCAACCATGTCCATCACCAGGGAACCACCGGGAACGGTTCTTCTCGAATCAGAGGACAATACCATTGTTCTCCAACCGGCCCCCAGCAGCGATCCCAACCAGCCTCTCAACTGGGCCAGATGGCGCAAGTATCTCAACTTCTTCATTGTCTGCTTTTTCACCCTCATTGCCTTCACCTCCTGTGACGTGCCGTCTGTCCTGCGAGGACCGTGGATGAGAGAGTTTGGATGGAACTACGATCAGCTGAACAACACCTACGCCATCTCTGTGGCAGGTCTGGGTCTAGGATGTCCCATTCTGGTGCCCTTTTCGCACAAGTTTGGTAAAAGACCCGTCTACCTGGTTGCCTCGGCTCTCGTGCTTTCTACAGCCTCCTGGCAGTCCAGCATGAATACCATTGGAGAGGCCTACGGCTCGCAATTCCTGCAGGGCCTAGCTGTAAGTGTCACAGAGACCATCATCCAGATGACCGTGGCCGATCTCTACTTTGTGCACGAACGAGGCACCTTCAACGGCATCTACATGTTTGTGGTGGCTATTGGCAACTTCATTGTGCTTGTTCCAGCCGGATACGCTGCCGTAAACCTGGGCTGGCGATGGGTGTACCGAATTGTGGCCATCATTGCAGCTGTCGAGTTTCTCATGACACTCGTGCTCTTCGAAGAGACCAACTACACGCCTCCAGAGTGCGTTCTAGTTTCTGAAGAGCTGTCTGAGCTTTCTGTTTCTGTTCCGTCAGAGGAAGCCCATGACGATGAAAAGAAACAGTCCAAGGAGGAAGCCGTGATCACGAGCAAAAGAGAAGTGTTCATTGACCCAGAAATTCAAATGGCGCCTCTATCCAAACGACTCGCTCTGTACACGTACAAACCCGGAAGATGGCAAGACTTTGTGCGAAAGCTGTTCACTCCATTCATCACTCTCGTTTCGTATCCCATTGTCACTTTTGCTGCTATCCAGTACGGCTGCATGCTGGCGTTTTTGTCCATGGCTTCCTCCACCACAGCCAACTCGTTTGTGCTACCTCCCTACAACTTTTCGCCTGCAGGAATCGGCAACATCAACATCTCTCCCATGATTGGCATGCTCTTTGGGTGTCTCTATGGTGGATGGTTCAACGACAAAACCATCATCTGGCTCTCCAAGAGAAACAATGGAGTTTATGAGCCAGAGTTTCGACTCTACAGTCTCATCTTTGCAAACTTCACCATGACCATTGGACTGTTTTGGTTTGGAATCACCATTTCTCACAACGTTCATTGGATGGTTCCAACCGTGGCTTTTGCCGTCATTGCCTTCAGCTACGGAGCTGCTGGAGCCATTACAGTCACCTATGTGGTTGACTGCTACGAGAAGATTGTGGCCGACGCTTTTATTGGAATTGTCGTGATCAGAAACGGAGTCACCATGATGATTCTGTTCTGCTTGGCTCCTTGGGTGGCGAGTATCGGACAGCAGAACACGTTTATCTCGGGCGGCTGTCTCACTCTCATTCCCGTCATTCTCACGATTCTCATGATCATTTATGGAAAAAAGCTGAGAATAAGAAGTGCGAGTCGGTATTTGAAGGAGTCTTCTAGGGGTTGATAGAGTCATAACGAGTAATGAGTGGGATTCGTGAAAAAGAGATACAGAAGAACAATGAGTAATAACATATAACATAATAAAAATGAGTAAACAGATCCAGCACATGTTGGTACAAGTATTTGCAATGATAGTATCACCTGAAAATAATCATAAAAACGTATTCTAAACTACACAAATGAATTTCTCACTAACTAAATACACACTGTACGACTAAAATTGTTGAAACATTTAATTGGATTAAAGAGTTGAGGTGTTGAACTAGTTCTCTGTCACTACACTGACACCAACGAGAGCTGTCACTTAGCACAACATGGCCACAAAAGGAAGTGCAATGAGAGCCCCTACTACGAAAGTAGAGCCACTGTTGGCTTGGAGAACACCCGAGCCACGTACAGAATTCTGGACAGGCTCCTGAGAACTGCCAATTTTTTCTGGGTTGGATCCGGGAGACCGAGACGAGTCAGGGTCGGTAGAGCCAGAGGCAGAAGAGCCAGAGTCAGAAGCAAAAGAGTCAGAACCAGAAGAGTCAGAAGCAGAACCAGACAAACTAGAACCAGAAGAGCCAGAAGAAGAACCAGAAGAGCCAGAAGAAGAGCTAGAAGAGCCCGAATCAGAAGTGCCAAGGACAGAAGGACCAGAAGCAGAAGAGCCAGTATCAGAAATTCTAGAATCAGAAGCGCCCGAAGCATAAGTGCTCGAATCAGAAGTGCCAGAATCAGACGAACCAAGGCCAGAAGAACCAGAATCAGATGAGCCATCAGACACAAACGAGCCAGAACCAGAAATGCCATGATTAGAAGAGCCGGAATCAGAGATTCTAGAAGCACCGGAGCCAGAGTCAGAAGGGTGAGAATCAGAAGGGTCAGAATCAGTAGAGCCAATGGAGACCGGGTCAGAAGAGTCAGAATCAGGAATTCCAGAAGCAGCATTGCCATGATTAGAAGAGCCAGAGTCAGAAGAACCTGAATCAGAAGAACCTGAATCAGAAAACCCAGAATCAGAAGAACCTGAATCAGAAAACCCAGAATCAGAAGAACCTGAATCAGACAAGCCAGAGCCATAAGAGCCCGAATCAGACGATCCCACTGGTTCAGACGAGCCCCAAGATCCAGAGTAATCGCCTCGTCCAGGCTGTTTGGCAGCCTCATTTCCCGAGTTGGAAGATGAACCTCCGGAAACTTGACCCACGACGTTTCCAGAACCGCCTCCTGCACTAGATCCACCACTGCCATGAGGGGTCACAGTGACGTAAACAATTAAGGTGCCATCAGAGGTGGCAGCGCCTGAGTGGCCCACAGAGGAATCTCCATCGGAGCCAGCAGTGACATAAACGGTAATGGTAGCAGTAGGTGAAGCGGCAGCGGTATTAGCAGTGGATCTGGCAACGAAACCACCATCGGTGTTGGTGAGAAATTTGTCGCCAGCTGTGGTGCCAATGACAGTCTTGGTGGACTCAACAGTCTTGGCGGTCTGCTCGGAGCTGTTCCCGTCAGTGCTGGCTAAAGCCTCAGTACTCTCAGACGATCCAGAAACGGTGCTCTTAGAAATGGTCGTCTTGGTATCAGTGCTAGCGATAGATTCAGGAACAACACTGGTAGAGGCCATGCTTCGGGAGGCACTAGTCACCGCTCCATCGCCGTGTGAGGTGGTGAGGGTGGAGGTGCCAGCGGTTAGATCACCCACAACACTGGTTGAAACGGGGGAAGGAGATACCTCTACAACAAACTCGCCGTGGGTTCCAACAACGGGGGTTCGAGTCACCTCCTCATAGAACTCACCATCGGCGTTTGACAGAGTGACAGTGCCAGGAATCGAACCAGGAACAACATTGGTAGAAACAGGGGTGCGAGTCACCTCCTCATAATACTCACCATCAGGATTGATGAGAGTGGTAGTGCCAGGAGTTCGACCAGGAACAACATTGGTGGACACAGGAGTGTGAGTCACCTCTACAACAAGCTCGCCGTTGGCAGCAGCAACAGGGGTGCTGGTTACTTCCTCGTAAAAGTCGCCATTAGCATTGGACAGAGTTGTAGTGCCAGGGACTGGACCAGGAATAACGTTGGTGGACACAGGAGTTCTAGTCACCTCCTCATAAAACTCGCCATCGGCGTTAGACAGAGTGACAGTGCCAGGAACTGGACCAGGAACAACGTTGGTAGATACAGGCACACGAGTCACCTCTTCATAAAACTCACCATCGGCGTTGGAGAGAGTGACAGTACCAGGAATTGGACCAGGAACAACGTCGGTGGACACAGGAGTTCGAGTCACCTCCTCATAGAACTTACCGTTGACATTAGACAGAGTTACAGTGCCAGGAATCGAACCGGGGACAACCTTGGTAGACACAGGAGTTTGAGTCACCTCCTCATAATACTCACCATCAGGGTTGATGAGAGTAGTAGTGCCAGGAACTTCACCAGGAACAACATTGGTGGACACAGGAGTGTGAGTGACCTCTACAACAAACTCGCCATTAGCTGCAACAACAGGGGTGCTGGTTACCTCCTCGTAAAAGTCGCCATTAGCATTGGACAGAGTTGTAGTGCCAGGAATCAGACCAGGAACAACATTGGTTGAAACAGGGGTGCGAGTCACCTCCTCGTAAAACTCACCATCTGGGTTGACCAGAGTGGTAGTGCCAGGAATCGGACCAGGGACAACATTGGTAGACACAGGAGTGTGAGTCACCTGTTCGTAAAACTCACCATCAGGATTGATGAGAGTAGTAGTGCCAGCAACTGCACCAGGAACAATGTTGGTGGAGACAAGCGTGTGAGTCACCTGTTCGTAAAACTCACCATCAGCGTTGTAGAGAAAAGTAGTGCCAGGAACTGCACCAGGCACGACATTAGTTGAAACAGGTGGGATAGAGGAGGTCACTCTCTCGGTCGGCAAGCCGTCAGGTCCAAATACTGTTTCCGTTCCAGCAATTGGTCCCACGGTGGTCTGTGTGGTGACAGGAGGTTGGGTGCGTTGCTCGATTGTCATGCCGTCTGCGTTAACCACAGTTTCTGTGCCAGCAATGGGACCAAAGACAGTCACGATCGGAATGATTGCAGCTCGGCCGTATCCGATTGGAATACCGCTGGGACCGCTTCCCTGATGAACGCACAGAATAGGAGAAAAGTCTACCTGGGAGTAATTTCCAGAGTACTGCCAGCATGCAGTATCTTCAGTTCCCGACAGACCGGCGCCTTGCCCCATGAGAACTCCTCGGATGCCAGTCTTGTAATTAGGCATCTTGAGTGGATCGAGAGAAGTCTCCATTTTAGTCGAGCTGACAGAGCTTCCCTTATTGGCGGATACAGGATAACCGGCAGAAACATCCATCACATTCTTCGGCTTGATGTAGTAGAGATGGTCGAAGCCAAAGGAGTTTGGATCTTTGTTTGTCGGATTGTAAGCGGCACCATTGAGGATCTTCATTGTGCTCACCCTCGCCTTCGCTGGTCGATCTGTTTCCTTGTAGTAGGATCGAACGAAAGTGTCGACTTTCTTACCACGACGCATGAAATCAATATAGACGTGTTCAGGTTGGGCTTCGAACTGGTCAATGATGATGTTGTCAGAGATTCCGTTGACCGTGATGTCAATTGAAGTTGGCGGCTTTCCTTCAACGAAAGAACCAATGATTGTATCCTCGAGGTAGAATTCAATCGTAAATGTTCCGCCCAAAGTAACCGACTTGAGCGAAGACTGGTCAAAGTAGTTGGTGGCCGTGGCTTTAAATTTGATTCCATCGGAAGAGGCGACGTGAAAGAGCTGTTCATTCTTGTCGTTGGTCATGTAGAAGTCGTATACCAGAGGCGTATACTGTTTTCCAAAGCCAGTGAGCGAGAAATCAAAAAAGTCTCCAGACTTGATGGTCTCAGTGGTGGAATCATCAAAGGCATAAGTCACATCGACCTGAAAGGTGTCCCACTCGTATGAGTTCTTGACATCAGTCCTCGCAACGTGGGCAGCAACAGACCTGATAGGATCAGGCAAGGCGGTCTGGGCGAGTGCCAGAGTGGCCAGAGTGGCCAGTGACCAGGCGAAAAGAGCTAGGCGAAAGATCATTGGTGGCTGGGGGTGAATGGTGTGAGAATTGGCGCATTTGGTGAGGTGGACGAACCATTTTATGTATTTTAGATCCCTTGGTTTTGTTGCAGAAACACAAAAGTAAGTTGTAGAAACACAGAAGTAAGGACTACAGTAGCTAGACCCAACCCAGTTTGTGTACACGCTTCTGTAATTACTCGTAAATGACACAAATTGTTAGGGTTAAGGTTTATCTACAGACACACACAACAAAACTAGATTCTTTATCATGAGAGCTAATGGATGTTGCCGAGAACCTTAATAACACTGATGTTTTTTTTTTTTTATAATATAGCAATACATTAAACTCTATAGAATATGAGAAAACTACCAGAATGTGTTCAATGCAGCGTGACTGACATTCTTTTTTCAGGGAAAACACGAGGTGGAAAAACCCTGAGAAATTGTGAAGTGGCGAACCAAGAAGAATCAAG
>ULGQ01000009.1:418011-435964 GCA_900519045.1 Yarrowia divulgata
TTTTTTTAAATTTTTTTTTTTTAATCAATCATTCATCCTCCTAAGTCACTCCATCGTCAAGGCGGAAACACCTAGGCGAGGCAGCCAGGTGGTCATAGTGGGGACCTCCTGCTCCTCGGGGCCTAGCTTTCCTCCCGTCCTCCTCGAACAAATCATGTGTGATGGCTTTGAAGTCGTCTGCGATACTCTGTGTGTTGGCTGCGATCGACAGATCCAGAGGCCGTCGTCGGAGAGACCGTTCCATGTGCCAGATTGCGTACACGAGGTACGGGGCCCGGTCACAGGTGAGGTTGGTGGGCTGCCGGGTGGGTAGGCCATGGTCTGAGTAGAAATAGTACATGATGTTCTCTGGGGGGGGTAGTCCAAGCAGTGCAACAATCTTCCGAGTGGTTGGGCAAGTGATGAAAATGTGGGAGGTCAACGTGTTAAACCTGTCATCTGTGTTGGCAGCAATGTCAGCGCAGGATGTCTGGCATGCGCCACAGCCGTCGCCTTTGTAGGCAAATACACTTGGGTCAGGTGAGTCCTCTAGAAACGCACCTCGGATGAAGGCTAGTCGTCCGCCAATAAACCTGTGGAATAATTCCGCTACCTTGGGGTTCTTGATGTAGAGGCCATTGAGGCGGGCCAGAACAGTGTGTAGGTGGGAGGCGAGAAGCTCGTGGAGCTCCTCTTCCGGTTGGTTCGGGTACTGGGTCAGCAAACACAGAATTTAGAAAGGAAGGGCTATGCAACTCTAACGATGTACTTGTGGTAGAATCCAGGGAATCTCAAAAAAATACATTTGCGCGTAGTCGGGCGCACTAGACTTCCATGTCAACGTCAACACACTAAATACTAGCGTGATCCACAACTCCTTATTAGTGAGGTGAACTGGACCAGCAACAATGCATTTCTATTGATGCAAATGCTAGTGATCTAAACAATTGCATGAAGAAATGCCGTGCCCTCACTAGTAAGCGCTAACAACTCATTTGGACTCACCACGAAGGAATGTCAACCGAAAAGTATGGCGCCTGCGTGGCTCTGTATTACTTATGATAGCCGTTATGGCTATTGCATGGGCCGTTGAATATCCCCTGATTGTTCCCACTTTGTCTTTGACGTCATTTATCGAGATCACCCTCGATTTGAGATTGTCTAGATTGCGGAAAAATCAACGCCTAGCACCCTACATGGAATCATTCGATAGGCTAGACACGTGTAATGGCTTAGATACATATAATTAGTCGAGTACCTGTTTAGTGTAGACTTGAACCAGAAGGGATTTTTGCAAACAGCTTCATCAAGTGTTGCTTCTTCATAAGATCGCTGGAGGCTTTTGGCTCGATTTTTTTTTTTAACCGAATCAATTTGATATGCAATATTGTATGTTTGCAATGAAAGCAAGTGTATTGGGCAATTTTGAAATAATTATCCATGGGTCTAGTGCCTTCCCGAAGGATACATCCAAACGGTGCTACGGTTTGTTGACAGACACTAATGCAACGAGCCGCTACTTCTAGAACCGAGGGATGGTTTCCAGGTGCGCTAGCCCCTCCACGGTACGCTAACGTTTCCATTTACAGGAAGGAGTGGTTTCTGTGGAACGCTGCGGTTTGCTATTCCAGTATTTTGGGGTGAAAAACTATTTGTAGGACAGTAGCTGAGCAGACGTTAGATTGCACAGTGTGAGCTACAAGTACTCGTACTACCGGTAGCTGGTTATTCGTTCTTTGTAATCTAGCTAATGTTTGCCCTGCTGTTCTTCATTGTCAAGAAATCTCACCGTTTGAAGGGTCCATGGTGTTCACCTCAATGTCAGTACAGCATGAGACTGTGATACAGGTGATTGGAAACTGAGTGCTCCACCATTCTATGTCTTCAAACCCCGTGTGAGTAATATAGTAGATCTTGGCTACCCCTCGAGTATAACAATCAAGAACAGATGGTTACATTGTACCCACAACAGGTATGTGCTATACTTCTGGCAACGAAATAAGCTGATTTTAGTTGCACATGTAGTACAGATCGTCAAAATAAGACGCTTATATTGTGATTCCATGATAACTGGTGTGCTCGGACCATTTCTCCGTGTCTCCCAGGTTCTCAATTTATTTGAGCACAGTGCACTCGTGGGGTTCGAACCACGGACCGGCAGATTGTAGACTGTCTGGAAGACGGATTCAGGGAAGGGGAGGTCTCGTGTGAATTTGTCCTCGTCACCGGACTGAGTGAGCACTGAACCCCAACAAAAGTGATACCAAAATGACCGGAAAAGGGTGACCTTTTAGATGCAACTAATTTCAGACCCCCCTGACAGCCTCGTTCTGTGTAATTCGACTTGAACAGGTTATTCAAATTTAAGGTGAAAAAAAAACAAGCCTCATTGCTGTAATTTCCGAGCCGCACATATGGCAACTGGAGAACGATATCTCTGTCCCCAACACAGCCTACAGTACAACTACCAGTGCTGTCAAATAGATAATATTAATGTATAGATAAATGGTTGTTTTTCCGTCCTTATTGTCGCAACTACAACAACCCCTCGGGAATGAGATTGTTCTTGTAGCCCCAATCGAGCACATCAGAAGCAGACACAAAGTCCTGGAACACCATGGCGGTGCCGGACCGCTTGCCTCCCAGCTTTTTTCGTCGCGGATCGATGCATCGCGTCACCGTGTTGAGCGACTTGCAGGCCCGCGCCTCTGCGTGGGGGTTGGACATGTGGTGGCCGTTGTTGTCGACGGAGTCTCCTCCTCCAGCCAGGTAGGCGGATCGAAGAGAGGAGTTGGAGGTGCCGAAGGAAAGGCGTCCGGAGCGGGTGGTGGTCACGTGCGACAGCCCCTTGTTTTCCAGCAGTTTGGTGGCCAGGTAGTGCAGCCACATGATGTTGGTCTTGGGCGCAAACAGCGACCAGTCGGTCTCGTTGCTGTCTCGCTTGTTGGACGCTACAGACGACAGAGAGCTGTGCGACGAGTTGATGGAGGCACCGCAGTTGGCTGCAGCGTTCATCTCCGAGGTCGCCGAGTTGATGAGCACCCGCATGAACCGGTAGATGTCAAACTGGTAGTCTCCTCGGCCTCGGAAAAAGTCCGGGTGGTCCAGCCCCGTAAACACGGTGGTCACGGCTCCGTCGTCGATTCCGTACCGAGCGGGGACCTGCGCTCGCGACAGCGTGTAGTCGATGAGCGTGACCTTGAGGTTTGGAGCCACAAAGTCGTCGTCGTCGTCAAACACGGCGTTGTCCAGATCGTCCAGAGACATGTTGGCGAGCTTCTCCTCAATGTCGGGCCGCGCGGTTCGCTGGATCACAATGTTGCCCCAGTGCAGGTCGCGGTGCTCGAACTGGAACTTGGACTCGGCCTCGGCAATGGAGGTGACGACGCGCCAGAAAACGTATTCGGCCTCCATCCAGCTCTCCAGCTCGAAATGCTCGAGATCCGTGCCTGAGTTGGCGAGTTCCACGACGCAGAAGAGCTGCGAATCCGAGTAAAAGTCCGGCCGGTGGCTTTCCGAGCCCTTGAAGTTGGCGTAGTCGTCCCACAGGCCAATGAGATGGTCCGGGTACTTGCCTCGGCACACGGTGGCTCCCTTGACCTGCACAAAGCCCTCCAGCGACTGCACCGTCTTGGCGATGGTCAATTCCTGGATGATATCCTTCACGGGCGACTGTTCCTGCTCGTCGTTGCCAAAGGGGATGATTTTGAACACGGACGAGCCGCGCGAAAAGACCTCCGAGTACGACGCCTCCGCCAGTTTCACCAGCGCTCCCTGTCTGTGGTCGGACAGAATCGAGTCGAGGAAGAAGGAGAAGTCCACGACCTCGCCGCAGTCGCACAGGTTGAGCAGAGTGGACAGCTGGGTGGTCTGCAGGTCCTCGAACGGCATGGCCACGACCTGCGACGAGTCCGTTTCGGACCGCGTCAACGACAACAGCGACGACGACGCCTTGAGCTTGTTGCGCAGCTTGTCTCGAGACAGGTTGTCTGGTGTGGGCAGCGAGATCTGGGCCTTGACATGGGCCATGGCCGGTTCGTTGGACCGTTTGCCGAGGAATGAGAGTCTGTTTCGCGATTCCGAATTGTTGTGGTGGCTGTGGCTGGACGAGCTGGAGCCTCGAAGGGAGAGGATGGACTTTCTCACGTCGCTAAAGGACCGTTTGATGGACATTTCCGAGTGGTTGGACGACATGCTAGCCAGAGAAGAGGCTGTGGACGACCGAGAGGGGGTTCGATCCTCGTAGTTGGAGTTGTGTTGCGATCGGAACGATTTGATTGAGAAGAAAGAAGAGTGCGAAGACGTCGAACCCTTTCGTTGTTCGTCCTTGGACAGTTCTCGAGGCGTGGAAATGGATTCCTTGGAAATGTGTTTTCGACGCAGCGGCTCGTGTTTCTCCAGCGACATGAGCGAGATTTTCTGCCGCAGCGATTGAGCAGGCGCCAGCGATTGTCGGTAGGGAGTCGACGAGTGCGGAGAGTGCTGAGAATAAGAATGCAGAGAGGAGTTCGATTTTTGCTGGGGCGGGTCGAGCATGTAGAAGGTGGCGGACTCTTTGCGTCCGTGGCCGGTTTTGCTGACGATGGACACCAGCGACGCGTTGCTGGGGTGGCTAGTCATGCTCACGTCTTGGTCGTGGTCATGGTCGTCGTTGTTGTTGTTGGAGTGTAGCGTTGTGCTGTGAACGGAGTCCATCGACACGTCTCCTGAGCTGGTGGTATCTTTGTTCTTGTCAAAACTGTACTGATGAAGCGACAGATCCAGATCCTCGTCGGTGCCTAGCAACGAGTTGAGATTGTTTTCGACAAAAGACCGTCGTAAGGACGACGTTCGGCCCGCAGGAGTGCCGCCGGTCTGTGTGCTAGGCGTGTTGGTGCCCGTGGTCATCGACCATCGGCTTTCCGGGTTCATCTGTTGCTTTGGAGTGTGTGGCGGTTGTTGAACGACAGAAGCCCGTCGCGATCCATGGTCAGACGACAACGACGAAAACGCCTTGGAAACCCGGTCAAGTAGCACCGTTCGAGTGGACGAGCCTGTAGACGACACCGACGATGTCGAGACCATCGATAGAGGCCGAGAACGCGGCGCATGGTCGAGTTTGCGAGGCAGAGCAATGTTTTCGTTCTCCTTGTTGTTGTCTCTGTTGAGAGCAGCCGTGTTACTCGAGGAACGTCGTTTGAGAGCGGCCAACGACGACACCGAGTTGGTTTTCGAGTGCGACGACTCCTTGAGCACGCCCTGGCGGGTTGTGTTTGTGTTTGACGACTCCTGCTGGTCCCACAACATCTGCTCCTCCTGTTTTTCTCGTAGAAACGACGACTTGTTGCGACGGCCGTATGTCAGGCGAGAGCCAAACATTCGATCCCGCGACATTTATTTGAGAGCAGTAATAAGCGCTGTAGCGAGGCGGGCGATGTGGACTGTAGAGAAGACTGCTGTGTTGCACTCCGTACAATACTTGTATCAAATTCGAACACTCTTTAGAGTCTTGTGCTGTGCATGCATGTTTAGACCGACCAAGGTTTGGGGTCTGCAGATACGTTGCGCAGCAACACCGTTTGAGACACCACGACAGGTGGCGGTGGAGAAGTGCTAAACTCCTGTATGGGGTATCAGGCGACGTCAAATGACGTGTGGAATCGACCAGGGCTTTTTCCGTCGCAAATCCACGCCCCACAACCCCGTTAACACGTGACAACACGCTCGACACGCTCTACACGTCGACACGCACCTCCCTCAAAGTTACATTCTTATGTATGTCAGCGGAGTCTGAGCGTCCACATTGGGAGACTGGAGGGTGGCGGGAGGAAGGCTTTTAGGGGGTGTTGGAGGTGTCAGATTTGGCCAGAGAAAACCCCAACGTGTAGCCCTAATTTAGCTGAGTATTTTGACGTTTCCAAAACCGTTTTTGCGTATACATTCGCCCGTCTACAGCCACCTTTGAACCTCCCTCCCCCAACCTAAAATGTTGAACCGGGCCCGAAACCGACCCAAATCCCGACCCAAATCCGACTCTTGCAAAATGGACATTCCACACTTGCATTTGGAGATGCGGGCGATATTTTTTGTTAGGGGGGACACGGTCGAGAACCAGTGGGTGTGACCAAGACGACGATACGTATTTCAACCACTGGTTCAAAGATTCAAAGGTGTGTTGTTGTTTTGCACTGTTGTTTAGCACTGTTGTCTATCTCTTGTTTACTATTGACAGCTGTACGAGTGTTGTACTTGTACTCGTACAGTGGACTCTGTGTTTTTTTCTTAGCATACAGCACCTCATCCAGGTCCAATGACCACATCCAAGACACCAGAGCTATATTTGGACCCACTTATCTCTCTTCACGGTTTCAGCCCAAACCTCTTTTGTCACGTTCCCCCAGCATAGCCCTCGTGCAATAATTATTTGTGCACCCCATTCACAACAACCAGTAATTAGTCTCAACCCAAACGTGACCTGTTTTTTTTCTCAAGTTGCAGAAACGCGTATTTCCACGAATATTTGTACTGACATGGGTGGATTTTATTGTACCGTTCGAATCGCCACAAAACGGGGGGTAGAATGGTACCCTTTTTGCCATACGTCGTAATACAAATTTATGCCGTAAACGCCCCAAACTCATCACCACATGACTGACAGTCCCGACCAAATTCGATGCCCAGTAAACAACAAGTTTGGCTCGTCAAAATGGCAAAAAAAACACCAAACCGTCTGGCGCCACCTACTCCGTACTATTACCCCACATGACCACGTGTCCAGACGTTTCTGGCGCCTTTTTAACATTTGTAATGATAGCCATTCCATGCGTGATCTTCACATTCTACTTTTTGGCAATGTCGATCAACACGCGAAAACTGAGACATTGATGCGGCTGACTACGCGTGAAAGAGATGGCGTTTTTGCCAGCACCGTACGAACAGCACAGTTGCAGTCATCCTATGTTGCTGTTGCTTGTTCCTCCTCAAAAGGTCAAAAAGTCGCTCCAAATACAAGTAGTCGTTCTTTTGACGTCAAAAAGAAAAAGATGGGCCCAACCGGGAATTGAACCCGGGACCTCTCGCAAATTGCCTAGGACACCCTAAGCGAGAATTATACCACTAAACCATCGGGCCGCCCGATTTTTTCAAAAAGGTAAAAGTTGGGGTCCACACTGTGAAAGAGGATTATGTAATCCCGTACGAGTCAGACATCCAACGTCTGACCGTCGTACACGTGGAGGACTAGCGGAGGAGGACAGGCTAGGCGCCCTCTGGGGCGTCTCCCTTTTTTGTTGATTTCTTTTATGATTGAATTATTATGATATGGTAAAAAAAAAAAAAAAAAAAAAAAAAAAAAAAAAAAAAAAAAAAAAAAAAAAAAAAAAAAAAAAAAAAAAAAAAAAAAAAAAAAAAAAAAAAAAAAAAAAAAAAAAAAAAAAAAAAAAAAAAAAAAAAAAAAAAAAAAAAAAAAAAAAAAAAAAAAAAAAAAAAAAAAAAAAAAAAAAAAAAAAAAAAAAAAAAAAAAAAAAAAAAAAAAAAAAAAAAAAAAAAAAAAAAAAAAAAAAAAAAAAAAAAAAAAAAAAAAAAAAAAAAAAAAAAAAAAAAAAAAAAAAAAAAAAAAAAAAAAAAAAAAAAAAAAAAAAAAAAAAAAAAAAAAAAAAAAAAAAAAAAAAAAAAAAAAAAAAAAAAAAAAAAAAAAAAAAAAAAAAAAAAAAAAAAAAAAAAAAAAAAAAAAAAAAAAAAAAAAAAAAAAAAAAAAAAAAAAAAAAAAAAAAAAAAAAAAAAAAAAAAAAAAAAAAAAAAAAAAAAAAAAAAAAAAAAAAAAAAAAAAAAAAAAAAAAAAAAAAAAAAAAAAAAAAAAAAAAAAAAAAAAAAAAAAAAAAAAAAAAAAAAAAAAAAAAAAAAAAAAAAAAAAAAAAAAAAAAAAAAAAAAAAAAAAAAAAAAAAAAAAAAAAAAAAAAAAAAAAAAAAAAAAAAAAAAAAAAAAAAGATAAAAAAAAAAAAAAAAAAATTGCTATTCTGTTTTATTATATAAGAGATGTTTGGTTTTGTTTGCTAGTTTTGGACCCCCCACCTTTCCCTTCTTCCACCCCCAGGATCCTCCGAGTCCGCAGCTCATCGAGCTTGCATCACCGCCTTTGGCGCCCCCGGACACCGTGTCCCCCACCGACTCCGCGTCGCATCAGGATTTCCACCCCTCACCTTTCTTTCTTCAGGCCTCCCCATGAGGTCTTCTTTTCACCCGCCTTCCGGCGCCCTTTTCACACCACATTTACCCCCTCATACCACCACCACCACAAATCATACCACCCACACGATTCACACCCCCCCCACCACGATACACCCCCCATTTATTAGCGGCACGTTTTCCACAACAATTGTACCACCCCGTCTACGACGACTACCCGGCCTCACAAGCACAAGCCAACCTGTTCACCATGACTCCACGTTCAACCCCGGTCTACACACCCCACACAGACTAACAGTCCTACCTTGACCACCTGTCGCAGTGACCACCAAGACGATAAGTCCCATCTTTGACTATCAGTCGCATTGACCCACAGTCCCACCCTGACTACCAGTCACACTGACCACACTGACCACACCCCCCACACGAACACCAGTCTCACAGCACCTTCGGCCTCAAGCACTACAGCCAACACCACCTCACAGTCGCTCAGTCTCCACGGATACAAGCCCACCCGACTTTACGTCACACCGATTACAGCTTCTTCGCCAAATCAGCCGCCCAAGATGGCCCAGTCTGATACGCCCACTAGATCATTTGTTTATTTGCTTTGTTTGATTGTTGATATTTATCCGGTCAAGAAGGAGGAACAGGAGGAAACGAGCACGTCAAGTCATACGCTCTTCTGAACACCCGAATCCGAGTCCGATGTGCGGGTTTAGCATTATTATAGGCCTCAAGTAGCTGAAATGTATTTCCCTAGAATAAAAAAAAAAACCCCGCAAATTTTGGCCCCAAAAAGGTCTTTCAAAAGAGATTTGTTAGTGATGCATCACAAGCAGCAGTCTAGGGTGATAATGCATCTCTCACCACACCCTAGACTTCCCTGTGACGCTCTGTGATGTCGAACAAAAACATGAAGATAAAGGGTTTCAAAAACGCTGTAGAAATAATAAATGTATCAGTCTTTACCCCAAGTATATCATTCGTTGTGATTGAGTAGTCCAGTTCTTTCAATATACAAACTGCGCTTCTTGTAGTTCTTGCATTGGAATCTTTATTTACAAGATGTATGTTCGACATACCAGACAATAACTCTTCTAGACTGCCTCACGTCTTAACTACTTGCGCAATATGTTACTCGCAATAATAATAAATCTATATACATGTTTGTGTGGCTCGCTCAGATCACCACTTTCGGCCCATCTGCTTCTGGACACAGTCCTTGAACTTGGCAAACTCCTGCTGGCACATGTCCTTGGACACGGTCTGGTAGCTTTCCAAAATGCATTTTCCGTACGCCGATGCCTGGGTTAGTTGGTGGAGTGGCAGCTGGCAAGCTAGCAAGCTGACAAAGCCACAGGCTGACAAAGCCACATGCTGACAAAGCCACAGGCTGACAAAGCCACAATCTGGCAAGCTAACAAGCTGACAAAGCCACAAGTTGACAAATCGACATGCTGACAAAGCGACAACCTGACAAGCTGCCAAGCTGATAATATGGCAAGCTGGCAAGCTGACGAAGTTGATCACGTGATCAATCTTCCGTGGCAAATGTAGCAAATTACAAATCAGACGGATGGCAAATCAGACGAATCCTTGACGGGGAAATCGTCAGCCTGATCTGCTCTCACGCTCCTGTCACTCTCCTATCTGTGCCACTCTATCTGTGCCACTCTATCTGTGCCACTCTATCTGTGTCACAATACTCACAACGGTGGAACAGGCGGCTGTGGACTGGCCCAGCTTTTTGATGGGCGACACTCGGGCGGCCTTGGTCATTTTGGAGGTCGTTTATGTTGTGGGATTGGATGGTGATGATTTTGGCTCATGTAGGAAAGGTGAACTTTGCCCTTATTTGAGTTTACCTAATTGGGGTTAACTGTGGGTGATAAGTAAACCTTCACATTGGTTGGCGATGTTGTTGGGATTCACCCAGCAAGAAACGCCGTGGATTTACATGGCCTGAAGACTTGTGCGATGAGTATAGACTGAGAGGTGAATTATTTTGGACGGTCTGAGATTGATGGGGAAAATACTGCTTACTGTTTGCGACTTTATTGGCTAGTGTACTGTGTTTCACTACCGAAAAAAAAAAAAAAAAAAAAAAAAAAAAAAAAAAAAAAAAAAAAAAAAAAAAAAAAAAAAAAAAAAAAAAAAAAAAAAAAAAAAAAAAAAAAAAAAAAAAAAAAAAAAAAAAAAAAAAAAAAAAAAAAAAAAAAAAAAAAAAAAAAAAAAAAAAAAAAAAAAAAAAAAAAAAAAAAAAAAAAAAAAAAAAAAAAAAAAAAAAAAAAAAAAAAAAAAAAAAAAAAAAAAAAAAAAAAAAAAAAAAAAAAAAAAAAAAAAAAAAAAAAAAAAAAAAAAAAAAAAAAAAAAAAAAAAAAAAAAAAAAAAAAAAAAAAAAAAAAAAAAAAAAAAAAAAAAAAAAAAAAAAAAAAAAAAAAAAAAAAAAAAAAAAAAAAAAAAAAAAAAAAAAAAAAAAAAAAAAAAAAAAAAAAAAAAAAAAAAAAAAAAAAAAAAAAAAAAAAAAAAAAAAAAAAAAAAAAAAAAAAAAAAAAAAAAAAAAAAAAAAAAAAAAAAAAAAAAAAAAAAAAAAAAAAAAAAAAAAAAAAAAAAAAAAAAAAAAAAAAAAAAAAAAAAAAAAAAAAAAAAAAAAAAAAAAAAAAAAAAAAAAA
Organism: Yarrowia divulgata; assembly: GCA_900519045.1. Classification (NCBI taxonomy): domain Eukaryota; kingdom Fungi; phylum Ascomycota; class Dipodascomycetes; order Dipodascales; genus Yarrowia; species Yarrowia divulgata. The sequence continues at coordinate 428,830 of ULGQ01000009.1, forward strand.
AAAAAAAAAAAAAAAAAAAAAAAAAAAAAAAAAAAAAAAAAAAAAAAAAAAAAAAAAAAAAAAAAAAAAAAAAAAAAAAAAAAAAAAAAACCTTTGGAATTTTTGGTAATTAGAACACATCACTGATAGGGAGTGTTCAAAATTACTATTTGGGGGCTGTACCCGTACTGTCCAAATGACCTAGTTGCCGCGAAGCTTATATGATGAAATATCACCGATATTATCTCGAAGGACACCATTTTGTAAGGGAAAAAAAAAATATCCCAGTTTTAGACGGGTTAGGGCGGTCTGTAACGGGCTTAAACGTCTCAATCGGGCTTAACGTCCCAAGTCTGGACATAAGCTTCGCGGCAACTAGGTCACTTGGACGGTAGTGTCTGTACCTCCACTTCAATCAGAAAGCCTTCTTAATGCTTTTGGAACCGTTGATATGAGTCCTTTGTAGTGGTATTTACTTGCAGATTACTTGGGTCCGTGTGATGTGGTTAAAACTCTAATTGATGAAACTCCGAAGCCAAGCAAAGCAACCAACTGCAACAGCACAACTCCAACTACTACAAGTAGCTATTGCACAGTAAAGTACAGTACAAGTTCTTCCACTGAATGATAATCTATTGTCTTAGTTACCTTCTCTCAAATATTCCAAGCGGCGACAATGAAAGACAGAAAGAAAGCCAAGTTAAACGAAGGCTTGTCCTTGATGAGCTCCTGGTAATCGGTCTCGTCCAACCCCAAAATCATAGCCACGCCCTTGAGCTTGTGGTAGACGCCCTCTCGGAACGACTTGGAGGTCAGCGGGTTGCTTTCGACAATGCCCCGGCTCTTGAGAAACTGGATCAGCAGACCCGTGCCTCCCAACACCCACACCAGCACCTTGGAAAACTTGCCAATCACCACTCCACTGATGAGCCCCACAAACGAGCCAATCGTGAGCTGCTGGTAGTCGATTTTCTTGGACGCCTGCTCCACTGTCTGCGACACGCGCTCCACGTCGCGGTTCACGTTGTTGATCACCTGTTGCTGCGAAACGGGCTGGTGTTGTTGGAACGAGTCGGCGTAGATTCGAGGCATGTGCAGCGACGAGGCCATGCTGAGACCGACTGTGGCGGTTGTGAGACCGAGTAGGCCGGGCATCACACGTGATCGGGCAATTCGGAACATGGCTGAAATTGACTGGTGATGTGTTTGTGCAACTGTCTGTGACGTTGTTAAGTGCTGTTCTGAGTTTGCTGCATAAGATGGTCATCGGATTACACATACAGAGTACAAGATCATGTGATGTGGTAGTTGTGGATGTCACGTGATATATACACGGATTGCCAATAGTTTATTCCAGTCACATGATTCCGCACGTGACTTTAGCACCTCTCACAACCACATTACGTAACCACCCACTACGTACCACCCCATTCCACACCGAGCAACTTAAACGCAGCCCAAATCCGCCCCAACAAACAAGTCCAACGTGATTATGCAGGCTGGTGCAGGTGGTGTGGGGGTGATTACTAAGTCTGGTTGGTTTCTGGTTGGTTTAGTCTGGTCGGTTTAGTCATCGGTCACGTGTCTCTTGCTGACTCATGCGTTGTACTTGTACAAAACAAATATCTCTGCCCTGGCTTGCTCATAGAGCGACTAAATTTGCCTCTTATAAACACTCCTCAATCAGCTCATGTCGGCGATGATACTCGGGCCATTTTGTGTTGGGCCGTGATCACGTGATTCGGGTGGTTTGGTTTTTGTTTTTGGTGATTTTCCTGATTTCTTTGATTTTTCCTGATTTGTTTTTGATTTTTCTTGATTTTTCCTGATTTCTTCGATTTTCGTTGATTTTCTTGATTTCCCCGATTTTCCTGATTTCACCGATTTTCCTGATTTTCTCAGTATGCCCGATTCTGTCATTTCCCCGATTAATACCGCTAAATCACAAGGAATGAGTTCAAATGTCAGCTACAACTGGTCACGTGATTCAGCAAATTCCGTTTGATTTTATATCAATTTCCGTGCTTAACCATTTCCTGATTTGTTTTATTTTATTTTATTTTATTTTATTTTATTTCATTTATCCATAACCACCCCACACTCGCTCCCAAATGCTGTTTTGGTGCATCTGCATTGAGCGGAAACGAATAAGGCGCTAATGAGATGGTGCAACCGGTGAAAAGACCGCCAAGACATGGGGAGTGATGTTTGTGGTCGGGGAGTCGGTGTATGGAATATTTGGGATTTTATTTGATTTTACGGGAATTTACACGGAATTCATTTTTAACTCGATTTTCAACCGATTAACCGGTTTAGTAATTGCGAAATGGGTGGAAAAAATGCAACATGAGTCTAGAAAATTTGATACCACACTACAAAGCTCCACCATGCCAGATACACCATCTCAATCATCGCTGAAATCGCTGAAATCGGTTTTGCCGCCACCACCTCCGTATCGGTCTTAGCCGCCTGTAGGTGTGACGCACCCGATCCGCTTATGCACAAGCGATTAATATGAATTCAGGCGCTTAAACTTTTCACCGTTGCGCACTGAGACGGATTGCATGTTGGCTGAGGACGTGTAGTACAATTCAAACCGGTACAATACTGAATGTCTCAAGTACAGCAGCTGAAATGTATTCCCTAGAATCAAAGAGAAAGAAAATCATTAAGAATTACCAACACTCCACATACTATACGGCTCAGAAAGACTCCTTCTGAAGAACTCTCTGTGTCAGCCACAGCAACCTGACGTTGTAAAGAGGTCTAGGAGTGCTTGGCGTAATTCACCTTTTGCAAAGACCGAATTGGTGATGAATGCGTTGGCTCCTTCGACTGCTCCTTCGACTACTCCTTCCGTTTGCTTTTTCAACATTTCAACAGCTCGCTCGTGATACCCTTTAAAGGACACTTATGACTATTAGTATGGTGAGGAGTAGCGGGAGATTTTAGGCTTGTGCGTCGGGGTGAATACGAGGGTTAAAGTAGAAGAGGGTGTAGCGGGGGTTGTGGTGGGAATTTCGGAAAGAAAATTTGATATCTAGATTTGTCTGAATTTGGCGATCAAATTAATACCCCTTACGACACCACAACCTCTCTGTGACGTGCGGTAGAATCCCTGTAATTCGTGTGTCCAAATAACCTCGGGACGCATATCGGGGATGGCTTTCCGATGCATAGTGCAAGCCGTTCCGATGTGCAAAAAAACTTGGGGACACAGAAAGACGCCCTTCAGTATAAGACCACGCCCTATCCCGCCTCCCCAGCCCCCCTCTCCAACGCCAACATGGAATACTCGTACCAACGTGACCCAGTCGGCCTTGTGGCTCAAGAGCTGGAAGATGCAGGCGTCATTTACCGAGCAGAGACACGAGAAAGCACACGAACCACTCCCTCTGCTCCTCTTGATCTGGAGGTAGGGAGAGCCGAGAAGGATGACGATGAGAAGCATCATCTTTCGGATCTCGTAGAACCCACCTCATCACATGGTTCAGACCATACGCAGCAAGATGATAACGACAACACCCCTCCAACTCACATTGTGGACAACCACGACACCCACGACACCCACTCGACATTCTCCACCCCCGACACAATCTCAGACATCCCGCCACTGTACCCTGAGGGCGGCAAAAAGGCCTGGACGGTTGTGTTTGGGGCGTTTTGCGGTCTGGTCGTATCTCTCGGAATCATGAACACCATCGGCTCCGTCAACTCGTACATTTCGGAAACGTACCTGCAGAACGACAGCGAGCAGAAAATCGGCTGGATTTTCGGCGTCTACGCGTTTCTGTCTTTTTTTCTGGGCGTGCAGATCGGCCCGCTGTTTGACCGCTACGGAGCCCGTTTTCTCAACATTTTTGGCGCCTGTCTCATTGTGCTGGGCACCTTCACGACTGCGGAGTCCACCAACTACTGGCAGTTCATGCTCTCGTTCGGAATTTGCACCGGAATCGGCTGTTCTGTGCTTATTGTCGTGGGTCCCAGCTGTGTTTCGCATTACTTCAACGAAAAACGAGGCCTGGCGTCCGGAATCGCAATCTGTGGAGGAGCCGTGGGTGGAGTCGTGTTCCCCATCGTCATGCGCGTCTGCATCACGGCCTACGGCTTCCCCTGGGCCATGCGGATTCTGGGCTTTGTCTACGTGGGTCTTCTGATCGTTGCCGTCATTTTGTGCGACTCTCGAGGTCCCGAAATCGTCGAAATCGAAGAGAAACTCGAGCTGGCAGCCAATCCGGGTGTTACTCCGTCGATCCGAACCGCCAAAAAACCCGCAGCTGTCGATCTCACGGCGTTCAAAGACATGCGGTTCACTCTTCTCGTCATTTCCGTCTTCGCCATGGAACTGTCGCTGTTTGTGCCGCTCACGTACCTCGGCAAGTACGGCATCGAGCAGGAGATTGGCGGAAAAGGCGAAGACTCGTTCGGATGGTGGATTTTCGCCATTTCCAACGCCGGATCCGTGATTGGCCGGCTGGTCACGGGCTGGACCGGCGACAAATGGGGCCGGTTCAACACCATGCTCGCGTCCATCTCGTCCACGGCACTGTTCATCTTTGCCGTGTGGCTGCCCACCAGCAACAAGTTTGCCGTCTACGTGGTGTTTGCGGTGCTGTGGGGGTTCACGTCGGGGTCTTTTATCTCGCTGACGCCCGTGTGTATCGGCCAGATTTCGGATACAAAGTCGTTTGGAACCCGGTACGGCACGTGTTACATGGTGGCTTCGTTCGGCTCGCTGATTGGTCCGCCTGTAGCTGGAGCGGTGTATGGGACGGCGAGTTGGACTGGACTTATTTGTTTCACTGGAGGCATGACTGTTTTTTCGTTCTTGTTCTTGACAGCTTCGAGATTGAAGTGTGCTCCGGTTTGGGCGAGGTTCTAGTACAGCGAGTACGAAGTACGAGCCGGTGTTAGTACAAATGGTTTCATACCGTTCAAATGGTTTTATACCGTACAAAAGGTGTTATACCGTACAAAAGGCGTTATGCCGTTTGAAAGGTACATACTGTGCACCGTACGAGTCGGTACAAAAGGTGCACTGACAAAAGGTGTTCGAAGTCGTCCCACTACAAGTAGGACACTGGTATTTATGGAGGGAGGCTCTTCCAACGGAATCTGCGGAAGAGTCGCCCTCGGTTAGGAGTTGGAATGTTTATGATAATGAAAATAGGTAAAAATTGATTGACCCATGGCGGTGTACTTGTAGATGGCAATATCGGTGGAAGACTCACATACATGTAATATTACTGCTGTTGTAGACGAGATGTCTGTTCTGTAGAAGGAGGCCTAGAATTTCTCAAGCAGAAGGGTGTGTGCTACTGTACTATCGGAGCTTGGTATCCCTAGAAGAGGTTGTAAGTCGTTACATTAGCTATACATCATCAATCGTACATATGGTCTTCGTGAGGAGAGGCGGTACTTGTAGAGTGTCTGGAGTTGAATGCAAAGACTGCACGTCAAAACAGCTGAATAAGCTGAATAAGAGACATGAAGCAATAGTTCCAGGTAGCTGAAGTCAGCCTCTGTCTTCTGGTATACTCTGCAAAAACACCCACCGTTTTGATTCGCTCTTTCAGGGATATGTTTGGAACATAAATTTACTCGGTTGGGGGTTCCTAGAGAGCTCTATAAATCGGTCGAAACCGCTCAAAAATCGGTCATTTTGAAAGCGGAAAAACTGTGATGTTCCTGTGGCGATTGTTTAGACAGTGCTAACATCTGTATTGACTTAATATTCGTATTCTGACTGTTTTTTGTTGGTTCTGTGTACCGCCTTTTCTAGAATAACGTCTCCTGTCTGACAATGACACAACTGAACACATTCAAATGACTCAATCAAACACAATTGCAAAATGACTCAATTGAACGTCTCGTCATCATGCGCCCGGGTAATACTTTACTTAGTTGCCTTCTTCCACCTTTTAGTATGCGTTGAGCATGTGCACACAATGTGGGCAGTGTTGGGCAGTGTTGGGCAGATGCGGGCTGATGCAGGTGATGATTTTGAGAAGAAAAAAAAAAAAAAAAAAAAAAAAAGCTGCGCCGACCCTAGAACTTGATTTCTGCAGTTGGCTCATTTGTGATCACGTGACCACTTTGGCATTCATGTGTTCATGATCACGTGACCTCGGAAATCGGGTTTTAACGAGTCTCTCCAATTTCAACCTGGCCAAACTCTGAGGTTCGCCACTGACGTCAAAGTGCATGGAGAGATGCAGAGAAGAGTGTCGATTAAATACGACCTGTTGGCCGGATCACAAGGATCGTACTCGTGCAAATATGCACCACTCAACGGCGGTATTATTCCACCGTTCGTTTTGTGAAAAAAACTGTCCTCGTTAATATTATCGTCTTTGGATGATGCGATACAATGTTGTACTGACAGAATACCTTTGACTCCAGTGCAGTGGGGCATCGTCTATCAACTTGAGACGAGTATATCACAACGTATTAGTACTGACAAAAGTCGATTTTTTTGCATCATTCGAATCGCCACATGACGAGGAGTAGATTGGTACCGTTTTTGGCGCCCCTTATAGTAGTAAAATTTGCCAATAAACCGATGGTCAATGCCGTCATTTGACTTACCATAATCAGTGTGCACTTGTACGTCGCATGTCAGTAACACCGCAAAGTTAAGTTAATTAGAGGCAATAAAGGTGGTGTGACTGGCAATCCCTGGCCTTTGCTATCTCTTAGTCATTAGTTGCCGCCTTCTATTATCTCAATTGCCTATCTCAATTCACCTATCACACTCTTGGCAACTCCGCCACTGCTCCGCCCAGTCACCCAGCATAGCCCTTGTTCCCTCTGCCAAAGGCTCTCCGGGGAAGCAACTCTAACCTTGGTTGTTACACATGACGACAGCCAAGACCATACGTAGACGTAAACGTGAATAGAGATATCGTCGTCGACCAACTCTTCTTCTTGTTCATTTGTATCAATTGGCGCAAACAATTGACACAAAAGCAACACGCAATTGACGCAAAGACACAAAAGCAACAGACGACGGACACACAACTGACACACAACCGACACAAACACGGACACAAAAGCAACAGTACACCAGGTAGCCACAGAACAGGCTACACAGAACCAGGTTACACAAAACCAAAGACAACCACCCACCACACCCCCCACCACACCCCCCACCACA
>ULGQ01000009.1:438325-462331 GCA_900519045.1 Yarrowia divulgata
CCCACCACACCCCCCACCACACCCCCCACCACAAACCCCACAACATGGGTCTCGCAAGCAAACTAGCAGCCGCTCAGGCCAACCAGGGAGGCGCTCCTGGAGGAGTTCCCCCTCGAGCTCCCGGCGGATCGACCGGAGGCGTTCCCGGACAGGCCCCTTACCCTGTTCCCGGACAGCCTCCTCAGGGCCAGCAACAGTATGGCCAGCCTCCTCAGGGGCAGTATGGACAGCCTCCTCAGGGCCAGGGACAGTACGGAGCCCCTCCCCAGCAACCCGGCCAGTACGGAGCCCCTCCTCAGGGACAATACGGAGCCCCCCAACAGCCTCCTAGACCTGGGCAACCTCCCCAGCAGCCTGGTCAGCAACCCGGTCAGTACGGAGCTCCTCCCCAGCAGTACGGACAGCCCCCGGCTTACAGCCAGTCCCCGGGACACCACGGAGCCGCTGCAGGAGCCGCCGCAGGAGCCGCCGCAGGATACGGAGCCAGCCAGTACAACCGACCTCCCGCCGGTGCTCCCCCGGGGCAGCAGCAGGGTCAGCAACAGTATGGCCAGCCTCCTCAGGGTCAGTATGGCGCTCCCCAGCAGCAATACGGAGCCCCTCCTCAGCAGCAGGGCCAATACGGAGCTCCTGCTCCCCCTGCCCAGGGAGGAGGCGCCAACCAGGGCCAGTACCTGCAGATGCTGCAGAAGGCCGTGCAGGAGAACCGGCTGGAGTCGTTCTACCCGCCCCAGGCGCTGCAGCAGATTGCGGGCTCCATCAGCACGCAGATCTCGCAGATTGCCGGCCAGTGGAACATGCCGATGGAGATTGCCGTCGATCTCGTGCGGCTGGCGCTCTACGACATTGTGCTGTTTGTCGACGACTCCGGCTCCATGGCGTTCGAGGAGAACGGCGAGCGAATCGACGATCTCAAGCTCATTCTGGGCCGCTGCGCCTACGCAGCCTCGCTGTTTGACCGCGACGGCATCGAGGTGCGGTTCCTCAACAACCACGCGCTCAAGGGCAACGGCATTGCCAGCGAGCAGGCCGCCCAGGCTCTGGTTTCCCAGGCCAAGTTTTCTGGTCTGACGCCTCTGGGCTCGTCGTTGGACGCCAACGTCATCCAGCCCCTCGTGGTCGGTCCCGCGCGACAGGGCGGGCTCAAGAAGCCCGTGCTGGTCATCACCATCACCGACGGAACTCCCGCGGGCGAGCCCCACGGCAAGATCTTCGACGTGATCAAGCGGGCCAAGCAGGCGCTCACCCAGAGCCGATACGGCCCCGGAGCGGTGGCGTTCCAGTTTGCCCAGGTCGGCAACGATCTCAAGGCCCGGGACTTCCTGGCCCAGCTCGACAGCGACCCCCACGTCGGAGGCATGGTCGACTGTACCTCCAACTACGAGACCGAGCAGGACGAGATGGCCCGTCTGGGAGTCGATCTGACCCCCACTCTGTGGCTTGTCAAGCTGCTTATGGGTGCAGTTGATCCTTCCTACGACCAGCAGGATGAGGGTCCTAGAAGGTAGAAGGTCAGGTACAAGACAGTATGTACCAGCCGGTGTAGTTATGTATGATTAATGAATGATTTTGATGTATGCGATATGGCGATATGGTGTGGAATAAGGTTTCGGTTATGTCGGGTGAGGTTTTGACATCCGCATCAATTGCCCGATTGGGTGGTCTGATTGGCTTGAATTTTTTGACGGTGGGTTTTGGATCACGTGACCGATGTGTTGGTGTAGAATCTAAGAAATTTGATGAGTTTTGCGAGTTCTAAAGAGGTACCCGTTTTTTGGTTATTTGAACCTTAATTTCGGGCTCTAAATTGTGGGGTAGGATGGGTGTCAGAATGAGTATGGATTTAACATGGGTTGTAGGGGTTGTGGGGGAATTCTGAAGAGTGCATTTTGTTTAGAATGCGGGATTTGACCTCTGTGAGAATTTTCAGCTTTTTCCAGGCAGTTTCCAGACACAGAACTGTCAGTCTCCATGTTTTTTGTTTGCCGTTTAGTGTGCAAGCTGTATACAGTACGTAGTGGAATGTGGAGGAGTTGGTTTTGGCCGTAAATGTGGGTGTAGCTAGGGTGAGATTCTTTGTGTCATTTGTTTGTTGCCTACAGATTTGATTTTGGTGTACTTTCAGGGCGTCACGTGACTTGACGTCTCAGTCTAAACCCTTTCCGTTTTCCGTGTTGCCCTCTTGGGCTCTTTTAGCGCGCTGTCAGACGTTGCAAATGTGGGGATAGAGGTCTCGGGACGTGTGGAGGAAGGTTGGAAATGGCGTGACGGGCTAACCCTGGCTCCGTCGGTCAATTGTCCGGATTTATGGGACCAACCAAGAGGGCAGTACAGTATAGTTCTTTGAAGTGTCTATGTAACACGGCCTACTTGGCTAAGCGCTAAGGGGGGGATGTACAGCGCTGGATTTATGATAGAAGGGATGAAAAGGGGTCAATTGGGTATCCAACAAACATGCACCCAATAGAATATGTGATTGAGTCCACAGAATGTGCTTCTTGTGGCGGAAAAGAGAAGTATTGTACTCTACGTACTCCACGGACAGACCCACATGAACTTCTCTTCAAGCTAACCTCTGTGCGGCTGACCAGGGTGTTCCGCAGTAGTGTGCTGGTCCACCTGTTGCCGTTGCAGTAGTGGTGGTTGGTGTTAGCGTAGTACCCCACAACTACTACCAATCTCTCTCACACTGTCACACCATCTAACTGTCTCATTCTGTCTCGCATCTCGGCTTGCAAAGACCGACATCTCTCCATGGCAACGTCTTCCATTCTCCATGCTTGTCCGCTAGCGTCCCAAACGTGGGGAAAGCTGTCAGAAAACGTTAGCGTCGTTGGCTATTATAAATTCTGAGTCCTGGTGACAAAGAGTTGCAGCCCGCAGTCTAGTGTGAAGTTGACCAAGGAAAACACCCAGAGGGGTTATGTGCTGTATATAAGTGGGCGGGAGTCCGATAAACAGATCCTTTCATACCCTCCCCCAATTGAAGTATCTCACCTCTTCTTTTACCCCTCTTAAATGACCCCCTCCCGCTCTCTCCTTCTCTTGGCTCTTGTTGCCTCGGCCTCCGCCCAAAACCCCATTGTGGCCTCCATCGCCACCAACATCGCCGACGGCATTCTCGCGGCCAAAACCGACGACGCCCAGTCGCTCGCAGACGCCTCCTCGTCCGTGTGGGCCGTCATGGGCATCGTCACCAACAACCCGGGCATCTCGTCGCTGTTCAACCAGGCTCTGCCCGTGATTGCGGGAGGCCTCAACTCGGATAACTTCCCGGTGCTGCTGTCGCAGGCCCAGGCTACTCTTGCCGAGTTTGCGTCGGGCACAGACTTCCCCAAAGTCAGCTCAGGTTTTCTGGCTCTCAGCGCCGTCAACATCCCCCAGGCGCTGGAAAACATCTCGGGAAATCTTGCCAACGTCTGGGCCATTGTCACTCCGGGTCTGCCGACCCTGACCCCTCAGTTTTCCAGCGAGTGGAACGCTGCTACCGCTCAGGTGTTGGGTTTGGGTCAGGCTTTAGGTGTGTTGCCGGGTGCAGGTGCAACAGCTGCTGGATCGGCCTCTGCTTCTGCTTCAGGATCGGCTACTGCTACGGCTGCCTCCTCAGACGCTTCAGCTACTGCCTCTGACGCTTCAGCCTCTGCTGCAGCCTCCTCAGACGCTTCTGCTACTGCCGCTGCTTCTGATGCTTCTTCTGCCGCTGCTTCTAACGCTTCTGCTGCGTCTTCTGCAGACGGTAGTGCCTCTGCTGCTGCTTCTGACGCTTCTTCGGCAGTCTCTGGATCCGCCGCCGCCTCTTCGGCATCTTCTGCCGCCTCTGCCGCCTCTTCAACCGCCGCTTCTTCAGGATCTGCCTCCGCTTCTTCAGGATCTGCCGGCAACGTCACCTCCCCCAACGTGACCGTTTCCTCGGGAACCGCTGCGGGAACCTCGGCCACGGCCGCCGCCAACGCCGCTCCCGAACTCCTCGCAGCCTCTTTCAACGCCAGACTCGCCGCAGGTGTCGTCATTGCTGCCGGCTGCGTCGCGCTTCTGTAATCTCCCCCGCCTCACTAATCTACCTCTTAAACTAATAAATTGTATTATTATGTGGGTACCCACGTGACTGGAAACGTCACGTGATTACAATGGTGAACTCCCCGTGGTTGTAGCATTTGTACCCGTAAAGCTGTAGCTGTTGTACTAGCAGAGTATGCTATCCTGTACGGTACTTGATTATACAAAGCTAGACAGTCTAAGCCATCCTGAACAGCACCAAGGTCTCTTAATACTTTTTAGATCGTGTCTAAATCAGACAGTACACACCTCCCCGCTTCTGGTTACTTGAATGATCGCTTATTTGGTCCTGTTACGTGATCAGTGAGACTGGACTTGTTTCTCGAGACAGTGAGTACAACACCAACAATTACAAAAAGCTGAATTGAGCACAAAAGAGCGCAAGCAAAATAGCAGTACAGTAATTAAAAGGATAGCCATGACACAAGTGCAGAGTCTTAAATAATCCTTAAGTGGTTTTGTTGTTTCGTTTTTGCAGAAACAGTGCTGGAGACCTCGCAAGGAGTTTCATCATCCATTTAATTCCAATTAATACTGCTCGATCGACGTTCAGCCTGACTTCAATCACTGTATAGACACTGAAACCCCCCACTGCAGCTTTCCCCTGTCTTTAGCAGTCCATTTACCACCATTACACGTCTTGTGAAAAATTCAGCATTGGCCTCACACACACTCAAGTACAATCCCAACTATTGTCAACAGAACTTAGATGGCTGTACTCGTTCAAACTCACTCTTCGAGCACACCACAACTGAACCCTTCAACTCCTTCATTGTGGTCCGAAATGGGTCGGAAAAACTACTTTAGCCTTCCCTGACACGCCAGAATTTATCCCTTATTTTTCCCTATTTATTCGCTATTTCCCCAATCATCTACCCTCCCTTCAATCCCCCCCATCGCCCTTGCATGAGTCCTGCAGGGTCAATCTGACAACATGACAAAGTGCATGTAACCGGGGTGTACAGTAGATATGGTACGCCTTTATTTAAACGTGGCAGTTTCCAAAACCACTCTTCTTCATACTGAACACGTCACCAAACATACTGAACACACACACACACACACACACACACACAAATACCAATCACACACAGATAACACACACAGATAACACACACATACCACATACCAACCACACACAAACACCAACCACACACTCACACACACACCTCCTCCATTTTTTCTATTCCACCTACTCCATACCCCCAGTTTACCATGTACGGAACAATCGGAAGCGGACGGTCTCAAGTCACAGAGGAAGACTCCATCCTGTCTGTGATGGCAGGCAACTACGGCCACCCCAGCAACGGCCACCCCAGCAACGCCCCCACGTCGAGAGACCACCACGATCAGGACATGACGTACCACAGCCACGGGTCGGGCAGCTACTCGCGTGGCGCGTCACGTGGCTTCAACACCTCGGGCTACTACTCGGCTCCCTACGGCAGCAGCGGCAACAGCGTGGGATACGACCGGTCCAAAGAGCTGTCGCTGCAGTCGTTTGCCTACAGCGGGGGGGCGCAGGGACAGCCACCCCAGCAGCCTGCCTCCGTGTCCTGGAAACAGTCGCTCGAAATCGAGACGCTCAACAAGGAGGTGGCGCGGCTGACTTCTCTGCTGGCCCGACAGAGCGTCTCCACGGTGCACCGGGTCGAGCCGTCGGTGGAAAAGGTGTTCCGCGACATGGGCGAGCTGGTCAAGGCCAAGGAGGACGAGATTGAGAGGCTCACCGCGACGATCGAGTCGCTCATGGCGCACGACGGGCTCGACGAGGGGGCGGCGTTCCGGGTGTACTCCAGGCTGCAGTCGCTGGTGGACGAAAACAAGCGGCTGGGCAAGATGTTGGGGTGTGGTCGGAGTGTGCAGCACGAGATTGAGCTGGGCATTTTGAGGGTGGAGAATGAGGAGTTGAAGAGGCGGTTGGAGCTGAAGCCAGAGGCGGAGGCGGAGACAGGAGCTGCCACGGAAGCTGCCACGGAGGCGGAGACAGAAGCCACGGAAGCTGCCACGGAAGCAGCTACATGATGGCAACGACACATCCACCATGTTGTGCCATTACACGACTCACGTCATGCCCTCCACTGCCATCATGTCGTGCCCACTACTGCCACCATGTCGTGACCACACCCGCCATGTCGTGACCACATCCACCTTGTCGTGACCACACCCGCCATGTCACAACCTATGTCATTCCATTCCATCCACCATGTCATACCCACTACAATCGCCATGTCACGCACCACACAACCTATGTCACAACACCACCCTCGTCGTGACCACATCCGCCTTGTCGTTTGATTGTTGATATTTATCCGGTCAAGATGGAGGAACAGGAGGAAACGAGCACGATAAATCATACGTTCTTCTGAACACCCGAATCCGAGTCCGATGTGCGGGTTTAGCATTATTTATAGGCCTCAAGTAGCTGAAATGTATGTTCCTAGAATCAAAAAAAATATTCGTGACCACATCCGCCGTGTTGTGACCACATCCACCATGTTGTGCCCATCACTGCATCCATGTCATGCCAATGACACAACTCATGTCATGCCACCACACAACCCATGTCGTGACTACAGTACTAATTACCGCAAAAGTATCTGTCATTTCGTGATCCAACCCTACATTGACAAAATCGGGAAATCTTGAATGGCCAATAAAAATGAATTAAGTGCGAATCAGATTATAATTTTTACATCATTACAGTCGGAAATTGTAGGCCAACATGTTTGTGTAGTTTCTCTGTAGCTGTTGTTTACACAGAGTCTTGTAGGGTACGTTTTGTTGGTGAAAAGGCCTCCTCTATATATTTCCATACTGTTCCCAGTCACAGAGACATAAAACAGGAACTGGTAATGCTAGAAGCAAACTAAAAGCTATGATATCTTCAAAAAAGGCACATCTGTAACCTCTGACTTCCCCAGATCTTTTGAGTGTATTTTAAGGAGTATTGACGCAACTGTTGGTGACCTATGATTTGGATTTTTGATATAAAAGATAGGTAAGGATGTACGGCAGCGTCCTGCGAACACGCTGGTGCAAAATTTGAAAAGAAAATCGCATTAATTTCGTTTCATATAGCTTTTAAAGACATGCCGATTATTGTCGATTTAGGTTGGGCCACGAAATGACAGATACTTTTGCGGTAGTACTGACATATAGTTCAGGATTGGTTGGGTTCGGCAAAAGGTTCCGAAACAATACACCTCTTCAGTTGAAGGGGATTCCAAGTAATCTTCCGTCTGTCAGTTCGATCCCTGCTGGCGTCGAAAATGCGACACACTTCTGCGACCCCTAAGAGGGCTTCAATCATCACTTGAACACCAACCAAACGATTGCGGTGATAGACATGGTCTCCAGGCAGCCTGAAATGCTCTGACAACGGATTGTCATAAACCCAGTTAAGATAATTAGTTGGGAATAGTTAGAAAAAAAGTCCTTTAGGGGTGGTAATCCGGTGTTCCAGTGGTTGAATTGATTCGAAGTACGTATCAGTGGATGGATAATACACACATCTTCAACAAAGATACCAAAATCAGCTTTTGATGCCATACAAAATAACGCAGTGTGTGTGTTTTCGATTTCCAGCCTAAGTACGATTAGTTGGGATTTACATGGGGAGATGAACGGAAACGGAGGGAAAAAAGAAGAAAGAAAAAAGAAAAAAAAAGAGAACAAGATGACCAGCTCTACCTGAAACACAGTAGAAGATCCAGGTATCAGAGATACGTTTCATTAGTCCAAGTACGAGTGTTTGCTACTGTATTACACGACACTGTTCTACTTGTAGAACGCCAAAGATCACAGTCAACTGAATTGGTGACGTGCACTGGTTGATTATTCTCAGGTAGATAACTACGGAACGTGCCTGACGTCTTGTCTCAGCATCGAATCATGTTCATGTATATATCGCCATGTCGTGACCACACCACCGACATCGTGACCACAACCGCCATGTCATGCCATTACACGACCGGTGTCATGTCATTACACAACCCACGTCGTGCCCACCACACGACCCATGTCGTGCCCACCACAGTCATCATGTTGTGACCACACAACCCACGTTGTATCGTGATCGTTAGTACTTGTACCCTGTGACACATGGTTTTTCTGTTTAGTCAGTTTTTCTACCGTCACTTGATTCCAATTCCAGTCTGACCTGAAATGTTAGTATTACTGTACGTTGCCTTACATTCAATATTGGGAATTATGCTTATTAATGTTATAATGAATTGAATTGTATGAGAAAAAAAAAAAAAAAATTTGCCCATCACTGCCACCATGTTGTGCCATTATTACACGACCGGTGTCACGCCATCACACAACCCATGTCGTGCCCATTGCACATGTCATGCCACCACACCTCCCATGTCGTGACCACATCCACAATGTCATGTCATTACACAACCCACGTCGTGCCCACCACAGTCATCATGTCATGCCATTACACGACCGGTGTCGTGACCACACAACCCATGTCGTGACCACATCCGCCTTGTTGTGACCACATCCACCATGTTGTGCCCATCACACAGCCCATGTTGTGCCCACCACACAACCTATGTCATGCCGTTACACAAGTCATGTCGTGACCACACCTCCCATGTTGTGCCCACCACATCCGCCATGTCGTGACCACACAACCCATGTCGTGACCACACAACCCATGTCGTGACCACATCTGCCACCACACATCCTACAATTCATCGCTACATTGCTACAATTCACTCTATCTTCTTCAAAGGTTTTACAATTATTTTCAGATTCGCATCCACACTCCGCTTAAAGCTGCGCTTTGCACTGCGCTTAAAGCTTGTCGTAGTACTCCTCGTAGCCGGGCACGTTCTCCTTCATTCCTCGTCGCTTTCGGGTCTCGCAGACGATGGTTCCGGGCTTGGAAGTAGGGTCCAGAGGAGATCCTCCCATGGCCTCCCAATGGTCGAAAACCATCTGGGGGAAGGCCTGTCCACCGGTGGCCTGTCGCAGCTCGCCGGTGAATCCAAAGGACTCGTTGACGGGCAGGTAGGCCTTGATGGTGAACAGAGGAGTGCCGGGTCGCTGCTCCTCGGAGACAACCTGGCCTCGCTTCTTGTTCAGAACCGAGTAAATGCCGCCGACAGCGTTCTCGGGACACTGGATCTCGACCAGAAAGACGGGCTCCTGGATTCGGGGCTCGGCCAGCAGCATGGCGGCGTAGGTGACGGATCGCATGGTGGGCATGATCTGGCCGGTACCTCGATGGATGGCATCGGCGTGCAGAGTCACGTCCATGATGTTGACTCGCACGGACCGCATGTTCTCGTTGAAGATGGGGCCCTCCTTGGTGGCCCAGTTGAATCCGGCAACGACAGAGTCCTTGATTTCGGCAAGGTACTGCACGGCCTTGGTGGTATCGACAACCACGTTGGCACCGGTTCCGTCGGGTCCGAAACACCAGATCTTTCGGGCCTCGGTGACATCCCAGCCGTAATCGTCGGCGAGGACTCGGGCTCGGGCCTTGAAATCGTCTCGGGGCGAGATCTTGCCGGACTCGATGGCCAGAGACACCTCCTCGTCCAGAGGCACAGCAACAACGTAGATTCGGTTGTGCTTGTTGGGAGACTTGGAGAGAGCGGTCATGGAAGACTCGGCGGAGACAGTCTCTCGGTAAGAAACCACAGGAGGCGATTTCTTGAGGGGAACACCGGCGTGATCCTGCTCGAGATCAAGCAGACAAATCTCGAGATGGAGCTCTCCAGTACAGGCGACAATGTGCTCTCCAGACTCGGAAATGTAGGTGAGAACACAAGGGTCGGACTTGGAGAGTCGCTTGAGACCCTCGACGAGCTTGGGGAGATCGTTGGCGTTCTTGACCTCAACAGCGACCTGCACAACGGGCGAAACGGAAAACTTCATCACCTTGAGGTTGTGGGCAGCCTCGTTGGTGGTGAGGGTTCCGGACTTGAGCAGGAACTGGTCCACACCGACCAGACCGACAATGTTACCGGCGGGAACATCCTCAATGGGCTCGACAAATCGTCCCATCATCAGCACACATCGCTGGATGGCCTTGACGAAGAGATCCTTCTTCTGGCCGGGCACGTAGTCGGGGCCCTGGATTCGGACCTTTTGGCCAGACTTGACAGTTCCGGCAAAAACACGTCCAAACGCGTAGAATCGACCCTTATCGGAAGTGGGGACCATCTTGGACACGTAGAGCATCAGATCGGCGTTGGGATCGCAGTTCTTGATGCCCTGGCCAAAGGGATCGTCGATGGGACCCTCGTACAGAGTCTCGGCTCGGTAGTTCTGAGCAGTGACGGGAGAGGGCAGATGGATGACAATCATCTCCAGAAGAGCGTCGGCGGCAGGAAGGAACTTTCGCATCACAACCTTCAGCAGAGCCTTGCCCTCCAGCTCCTTCTCGTCGGTCTTGAGGTTGATCTCAAGCTTCTCCAGCAGCGAGGGGATCTCGTCCTTCTTGAAGTTCATGATGGCAGAGAAGATTCGGAAGATGGGGTCGAGCACAAACATGTTGAAGGCTCGATCGAGAGGCTTTCCGTCGGCATCGGTGTCCTTGTTGGTCCACTTCTTGGTCTTGGGGTTGAAGTAAGAATCACCCCACAGTCGCTGAGACATCTTTTCACGGTCAACACCAAACTTCTTGGCGTATCGCACGGCAAACTGTCGCACGGTGAAAGCCCAGCCGTGAAGACCGGAAGCAAAGGCAACAGTACCCTTCTCGGGGTACACCTGAGAGTCTCCAAGAGCAGGATCAATGTAGGTGGCAATGATGACGTTGACGGACTCGACGGTTCGCTGGAAAGAGGTGTACAGATCCTCCTTGGTGATCTGCAGCTCGAGAAGAGCTCGGTCGACCTTGTTGATGACACAAACAGGCTTGATTCGCTCTCCGAGAGCCTGTCGAAGCACAGTCTCGGTCTGCACACAAACACCCTCGATACAGTCAACAACAACAAGAGCTCCGTCAGTGACTCGCAGAGCAGCAGTGACCTCGGAAGAGAAGTCAACGTGACCGGGGGAATCAATCAGGTTGACGAGGAACTCGTTGCCAACAGTCTTCTGCTTGATCTCCTTGACATCCTCATCGTCCATCTGGGCGTACAGAGAAATGGCGGTGGACTTGATGGTGATACCTCGCTCCTGCTCATCCTTTCGGGTGTCGGTGAATCGGGCCTCTCCGGCCTTGGCGGCGGAAATGATTCCGGCCTTCTGCACGAGGGAGTCGGTCAGGGTGGACTTTCCGTGATCGACGTGGGCAATGACGGACATGTTACGCACATTGGTAACCTTGTCCATCAGCTCTCGCATTTGCTCAACAGTGAAGTTAACTGGGTTAGCGGGAGTGAGGGCAGTAGGGAACGGTAGCGAGGGCCGTAGGTCCGAGCGGACCTGGTTGTTGGTAGCGAATTCGGCAGAGAGTGGCCGTAGGTCACGAACGGACAACATCTGTTGGTCACCACGAACCGAATGTGGTCACCACAACTTGGATGTAATGGCCACCACAAGCCTAGTGTAGTGACTACAGCCAGGATGTAATGCCCACGACAAGCTGAATGTGGTCACCACGAACTGGATGTAGTGTCCACGACAAGGTGAGTGTAGTCACCACATCCTGAATGTAATGCCCACGACAAGCTGGGGTGGTCACATCCTGAATGTAATGCCCACCACAAGCTGAACGTAGTGACAACAACCAGAATGTAATGCCCACGACCAACTGGCTGTAGTGACCACATCCTGAATGTAGTGCCCACGACCAACTGACTGTAATGACAACAAACTGGCTGTAATGACAACATCCTGGATGTGGTGGTCACGACAGTCGGAATGTGGTCACGACATCCTGAGTGTAATGACCACATCCTCGATGTAATGGCCACGACCAACTGGCTGTGGTCACAACCAACTGAATGTAGTGACCACATCCTGAATGTGATGGCCGAAACCGACCACTGGCTGAATGATAAACGACAAAACAGACGACGACAGAGACGTTTGCACGGTCGAATCAGTCGCTCAGCCGCTCAACCGCTCAATCGATCGATCTGTGCCAAATTACTCTGTAACAAATCATCTGTTCACACCCGTTTATCGCCACCTATCACCACACTGATCATGTCGTGTAGTCGTGTCCGATTCATCTGTCCGATTCGTCTGGCCACACCATTGCCACTCTCGTGATGCCATTAGCACCACAATCCCTCCGTCACATTCTCATACTCACCCATTTTGAATTTCTTTTCGACAGTTCCACTGAAGGATGAAGGAGAAAAGAGAAGAAAAGGGAGACTGTATGGTGCAAAATTTTAACATAAGCCAGCGGTGGAGGGTAGGGTAACTCCCATCTTTGGGCTGCACGTCAAGACAAAAATTTTCCTGCTCCTTTGTCGGTTACCCAAAGTTTATTTCGTGCCGAGCTAATTGTAGGGGAGGGGTTGGGGGATGTTGCCTAGGTGGGACCTACCCTTACCCTTAAATACCACTTACAGCGTAAAGCCCTAACCCTGAACATTTTCAGGCGAGTTTGGCGGAAAACTGTGATCCACGTGGACGGAGGGTGAACGGGCGATAAAAGGTCGAATTCGCGCGGGAAAAAACCCCGGTCTATCTTTCGGGTCACGTGACATCGCAGCAGCTGCTTTTTTATGTTATCCATCACGTGACCGCCATTTTACGGCGGTGCTCAGTGACAGCCCTTTCCTCGGTCGTGCATCATCGAAAACCTTATTTGAAGGTATAAATGGAAACCTTATTTTGAAATTTGCAACGAGTGGCAAAGTGTTCAGCGAAAATTGGGGGGGTGCAAAGCGGAGTAAAATCGGTGTAAAATCGGTGAAACGCCAATTAAAGGCAATTAACGGCAATTAAATCAATTGACTTGTGTTTTGTGGTGTTTTTAGGCATCATACAAGTTGTGTGTTGGTTTTTTTTTTTTTTTTTTGCTAATATTGCCAGAGTTTATTTTAAAGAAACCCCTGTGAATTTTTTGGTGGAAAAAAGGTGGCAGAAAATGGTGGCAGGAAATGGTGGCAGAAAAATGATGGTTAAAAGTGAAAATCGAGAAAATCGAGAAAATCGAGAAAAATGAAAAAAATACACAGAAAACCGCGGAAAATCGCTAATAACCCAGATTTGACCACAGCATACTCCCCCAACTGCGACGCTACGGAAATACCCCTCAATACCCCACTTCAACGACGATAGCATTAGCATTTGCCACCTCTGAGGGCTGTAACGTTGCAGTCAACAGGATACGGTGATAGAAAAACAGATAGAACGGTTGTGTGGTCGAGTGACGGCTTGTCGCGTGAGTTGTGACACAAAGAGGGGGTGAAGACCAACCCGCGGTTGATTTCGACACCTCGAGGCAAATAGGAGTTTGTTAGTGTGCTATTTCATTCGGCTAACTAACGTCTTTTAGTCGGTCTTTAGTCGGTCTTTAGTCGGGACCCGTGTTCCCCTCAGATTAGGACTTACAGACATGTGCTGCTAGTGGGGGGTTCTATAGGGCAGGGGGGAGGTGCTGGTGTGGTTTGAATGTGGTTTTGTTCGAGTTGTACGTTGTTCTGGTACTCCTAGTTGCACTAGATTCTGGTGTCGTGATGTTGCAATGTACTTCACGCATACCACTGTAGAACCGCAAATACACGAGCAATTGGCACCGGGGGAGTTGCAATCGACTTGTCGAGACGGCAGCATACTCCAGTTCAATTTTCAGCGCGTTTGGACCACCCGATCGCTGCTTACATTGCTACCATATTCAGTGGCTAAGTTGGTGGTAAAATTTTGGCGGCTGGTGTAAAAAATACGGGGGTTGATTTGGGGGTGTTGGAGTGCCCTAATCGAGTAGCTGGTGATACAGATGGTTATTATGGCCTCGGTGATGAGACTGCCACTTTGAAAATCCACATCCGTTCAAAATTGCCAATTCTACAGCCACCTGTTGCGCAGTGTTGACGGAGAGAAAATCGTAACAGTTTGTGGAAAAAGGGAAAATCGAAACAATCCGTAAAAAACAGGAAAAACACAGGAAAAAACAGGAAAACCCCTCAAACGGCTATAGAAAGCTCTGTATATAATCCCAGAAGCCCCTTGTATCGCCTCATCCAGACTAATCAGGCTTAGTCAGCGTTTTGACTGTCTGCACCGCTCCAAACAATGTTACCGTTTTAGACACCATGGAATGCTCCAATTGAGACAATTAAGGGCTCAATTGCGTCATCTACAGCCACCGGCCACGAGTCTTTTTTTCCCTAGACGATTCAGCGTCTTTTCCACCTGTTGTGGCATCTTCCATTTCCATATTGCTCCTGCGTCAGTGCAGAATTCAGTGCAGAATTAATATCAGAAAAAAAAGAAAAACAAAACAAAACAAAAAAACGTTGAATCGGGAAAGTGCGGAAAACCAGCTGCAACCGGTTAGGTGGGTTTGCAGGCCCCCCACGACCCCATTGATATGTCGAAATGACTGGAATCGGATTTCCAGCGATTTTACTTGATTTTTCCGATTATTCGGATTTCTCCATTTTTCCCATTTTCAGCTTTTTTCAGCTTTTTTTTCAGCCTCAGCCGGGTAACCACAATGCCAACCTCAAACCTGTTACTCTGGTTACCCTGTGCATGAACTTTATTTGCGCGATCGGTGGGTGGGAATTTGGGGATTTTCAAAAAAAAAAAAAAAAATGTAGAAAGTCGGGGGAAATTGGAAAAAATTAACAAAAATCAGATTCCGTCTTTCCAGGGCGGAAAGAGTATGCCATAGTTTTCCTCTTTCGAATCCGTTTCTGAAAATGGCTTTTATTTTATTTTTTACCTTTCCCTCCCATTACCCAATGTACCCAAATAGGGCCTTCCTTTTGGGGCTTTTTGCACCAGCTTTCTGCACCCTTTTTGCACCAGCATATTTGGCCATTTACAGTGGACGTATTTTAGACAGTAAGATTTGGGACTGGGTGTAAGAGTACATACCAGTGTAATCGGTAAGCACTATTTGTGGGAGGTGTTTTTTGTCAGTACAGTCAGCTTTGGTCATGCGACCGATCACGTGACTTGATTGTGTTACGTAATCCATACATATATATCTCGATCTCGTGGCTAACACGTAACTACACACGCCTTTCGTTAGACGCGTTTGTGTCACTCTATTACCTCCAATGCATTAGCTATATCTGTCTAAGCAGCCCTCTCTTTTCTTCCTCCCTCCTAACCACTACTCACAACATGGACCTGCCTCGGATAATCGTGCCGCCGTGCTTTGTGTCGGACCCGTCGATTCTGACCGAGTGGCGGTACGAAAAGCGCCACGAGGCGCAGATGGTGTTACCCGGTCTGTGGCTCGGCCCCATGAGTGTTTTGCGCGACGCGAATTTCTTCGAAACCAACAACGTGCGGCTAGTTGTGGCGGTGACTCGTCCGGAGCGGGCCGATTCGTTGTTTCGAAAGGCGGGGTTCGATTCCCAGCGGTTCGAAACGCATTGTCTCGATCCGGGCCCCATAAATTCGCCTCTGGCGGGTCACCAGATCATTTCGCAGATGAGCTGGCTGATGGGGCTGTTTGAGAAGGCGGCTCAGCTGGGCGTGGGCACGCTCATGTTCTGTGAGACAGGTAACGATAGGAGTGCTACTGCCACGTGTGCAATGGTGATGAACTCCATGGGCTGGGACACGGTGCGCAGTATTCAGTACGTGCAGTCGAAGCGGTTCAGTGTGGCTCTCGACGAGTCGCTCAAGTACAATCTGCAGACGTACGAGGATATTTGTCTGGCGAGTTTGGCAGTCAGGAATTCAGACAAAGGGGGAAATGGAGTGAAGCATGGGAGGGTGTTGAGTGGAGAATTGCTAAGTGGCGAGGTGGTTGAAGAGATGGGGACAAAGAGGAGGGTTGTGTGAGGCGAGTTATGTAAGCGAGTGATTCTACAGGAGCAGAGCGACTGCAGAATCTCGAGTGAACGTAACGAGCCGGACACAGCCGAACACATAACACAGCCTCGACATAACCACCAAGAACAAGTGGTTGTGATTGCCACAATGCCACAAAACACAGTCTCGAGGAACAACGCCTCAAAACGAGCCAGATCGAGTTACGAGTGATCACCACATTTCCACGAACATCGAGTGGTTGTGGGTTTATCGTTCTTCTCGTGGTGTGTTTCTCGTGTTGTGCTTATCGTGTCCCTCGTGTTTTGTGCTTCTCATGTTTTGTGCTTATCATGTTTTGTGCTTCTCGTGATGTGCCCATGTTGTGTTCTAGCTGGTCACGTTTCCCTGTTGTGTGATTTCTACAGTGCTACCCTGCCACGTGGCGTACTGTCAGACACTTGTTATTACGACAGATCACGACATCAGTGTCACGACAACACAACGCTTGGCACAACTCCCTTCTACTAGATGGCCTCAATTAGCTGTCTACTGCAACAACTAGCACCTGTCACACGACCATCCATCGCTACAGGACTTGCCATCGCTACAGGGCTTGATATCGTCTGCTATCGCTACTACTATTTATTGGGGATCGGGGAATGTGCCCCACATGTATTTCTATGTATTTTTATGTGCCACGATGTAGGAGGTGTACAACGTGTATGTAGGACATCGAGCCACACACCGGCTACTTGTACAGAGGTTTACATCATCCATTCCAATGACCCCCCCAGTATGACCTTCCACCTAAGGGCGCACTTTGATGCGTCCTGGCGTATCTCGATTGGCGAGACACTTTTCAACAGGCTCTTCTGTCCAGTAAGGAATCGTATACTGTCAATGTATGACTACTACAGTAGCTTGGTCTTATCACCCGTAGTACATATAAGGGTAGGATATGCCGTCTCGCACTAAGCCTTACCACACTACCGTGACCTAACTGACTTGAGAAACATTTGATACCTCTTGTGAGAGTGTGTGGTATCGGACTGGGCTCTAGGTGAGGAGAATTTTACTGTTTACTCTCTAAGGAGTGCTACTCTTGTACAACTGTGGCCACTGCACTGTCTGATCGCTGTCCAGCCTACAGTGTGGCAGGTTCTCAACTAGCAGTCAGAGCTCTTTAGTCAGATAGAGATTTGCCACGAGTACGATAAACGATTACTCTCAGTACACTCATTTTGAAAGACTGTAACTCATGTCTACTGACTGTCATCTGTCTTCTGTACGTCTGTAACTTCTCAACATGATCAGTAGACGATAGATTCGCTTCGCTCATCTATCGTACTACGACCAGTATAAGAGCTACCGACTTGGGGACTTCAATATCGGATTCTCCACGTCCGTGCGCACCTCCTGATCAACTCCCCGTCTTCTTCTGACTTGTTGTCATCATCTGGCGGCGTTTCCAAAAAAAATTCAACACCAGGATGCCTTATCACAGAGACTCCAATTCGACAGATCCACATTTACGACATTCGCAACATGGGCTAGGTGTTCTCTTCGAGAGTCTACAAAACACCTTGCGGATCTCTCACTCAACAACTGAGTAGATAGACCTGTCGCTTGGATGGAATTTCACAATCACCTCAACCAAGATGCTGCTCTTAACGGTATCAAGGAGGCATGCGCAACCGTTATCTATCGTGAGAAGCTCAAAGAGAGTACCACTTGTACTTGTGGCTATTACTCGAGTTGATTAGATGCGTGCAAATTGCTGTAGTATAAGAAAGCAGCAACAGTCATCGATATCTCTACAAGTGCTCTGTAGAAAGTGTGCTACGAGTGTGGAACCGATCCAAAGTCACCAGGAAGAGTTCGTAAAAAATAGCAGCTTTTTGAATCTGTCTGAATCTGTTGTGGCAAACTGCAACTTTAGCCATGAGAACTACCAAAAGCCCGAGTGACGGACAATCTCGCATTGTTACGGATGGACAACTTTGGACAAGAAACAGACTGCTTTAATGCAGCACCAGGTGGAACCGATCACAGCCGTAGAATTTCTCAAAACTCTCGATCCATCAGTGTTGGCGCCGCTCACTTCTTTCATGTCATTCACAACAGGCACTCATAACTCGAATGATGATCTCTGCAAGCAAGTCACCAGAGCCTCTGTCTCTCTCCCCTCTGATCACGTGACAGTTACTGAACCGTGACATGTTGAAACTGTCTGACTGGCTATTGTAACCTCAGTCAGTCGATGTATTGTCTATGGAGTGGAGTGGAGTTTAGAGGTGTTACTCCAAATGCACCAAAATTAGTACCATTCTACTCTCCGTTCTCTGCTGATTCGAATGGTACAATAATATTGATCTTCTTCAGTACAAATATTCGTAGATAATCGTGTTCACCAACCTGTGGTCCTACGTTCGTCCGTTCGAGACTTGGTCTCCTCACATGACGCATTACTCTGACTGGGGTTGGGAAAGTGCACGTTTGGGCTTTGCAACGAATTGTTAATAGACGGAGCAAGAAAACTCCCGTTTTGAGCCACCTTATTCGAGTTAAGGTTAGTGTACCATGGCTGAGATCTAGGGTTGGATTTGTTGGACTTTACTTACTCTCAGTGACTCATCTGGGTTAATGTATCATGTTGTAGAGTCACCATGAGTAGAGGAAACACGAATCTGAAGGCACTTTTCTATGGAAAAGTGGGTGTTTGGAATCGAACTTCATGCTTTGTTTCTCTATAGCAGTATTATTGAGGGGGTTAGCCATTGCTGTGCGTACTACAAATCACGGGGAGGTAAGATATCAAGTTTCGACGAACATCTGTGGAGTAACTTGGTTACGAGGAGTTCAGCTGTGTAGTTCGTTTTTCCGCAGCGCTAATATTGACGGAGTTATAGGGGGTGATACCGCTGGGAATTGGTGGTCAGACAAGTGGCGTCATAGAGATCATGTCAGTGGCTCTTTTGGGGGTGCTAAAAATGTGACAGTTGCACTTTTCGAAAGCCCGAGCGCAGTGAATACTACTTTTGAACTCCATGTGTTGATACCTTCATTTTTGATCGAGTTTGGCCCTTTCAAGAAGTGACAGTACTCACTGAATCTACGGTAACATTCGAATGAGATGTATATGAGCAGATACCATCGATCACGAGTGCTGTTTCCCGTGTAATGCCCTTCTGGACAAGTGGAAACACTTTCCCTTTGCTGGGTATGTTTTTGGACTATTGTAGTTGGCTTCCAGAGAATGAGAGTGTCACATTTCAGAAAAGTACCCAGCTCACTGTAGAGATCTACCTACACGTATCTAGCCTTATTGTCGGGAAGGTCAATTTCGAGATGTTCCACAGCTGGATTCACCTGCGGCTTCAGAAGCTCCAATGTGTTCTGACTCTACTCTACGCATTTGCAGAAAGAATACTACATCATACAAGTACTGTACAGTAAAAGTACTCTCATTCGTTCAAGCATAATACTTGTAGCTTTTGGTTGGAGACTCGGATCACGTTTGGTAACAGCCACGTGACACAAATGACTGGTTCTGCTGGAGAAGAGACCTTCTACTATATGTTGCTTAAGCTGTACTAGGCATCTCAAGCTGTCGGTCTTCTGAGAACCCAAGCTGAATTGAGAGCTTCACCATTGCACTCCGAAACGTATTCCACTGCTCTAGAAACTGGAACTGAGTCTTTCGCTGGTATGTAGCGGATTCTACATACATTTTCCAATGCACGTTTCTAAAACGATAAGAGAATGGGAAGTGTTGAAGGAAGAAGTATGGGTACCGGTAGTACAACATGTGTTGAGTCGTTTTTTTTTTCACTCAAGCCCTTCATATGACTGCCCACCATCAATAAATATCCACAAGTACGTTTCCGAGCTGTCCAGTAAAAATCTGGCTCAAAAAAAAAAAAGCTCAGCTCAAAGAATGGGGTGGTGTGGTACTTATATGACCTCAATACGGCTACAAACAAGATTTCTGTCTATATTCTGCTGTTCGGTAACATTGACATAAGAATCCCAAGTGAGCTATTTGTTCAACTAATCTCTCCTAACTTGTTACTGTACATATAAGGGCAAGCTGTACAGGCACTTACGATACAAGACCTCACCAGTGCTTCAACCGTACAATAAAATTCTATAAACCAAATTAGAACAGAGAGAAAAGAGGCAGCAGAGCCAGGGCTCCGAGAGCCAGCTTATCGGCTGCGTTTGCCTGAGCAACAGCAGGGGGTTGCTGGGCCTGGGAGGGCTGCGCCACAGGAACGACCGCAGGAGTAGCCTTAGACGAAGCAGGAGCAGCAGGAGAAACCTCAACAGGTTTGGGCGAAACCTCAACAGGCTTAGAAGCAGCAGAAGAGACCTTAGAAGCCTTAGGAGAAGGTACAACAGAAGAAGCAGCCTTAGGAGTCTCAGCAGGAACCTCAGCAGGAGCCTCAGACTTAGAAGCCACAGCCTTAGGAGCCTCAGCAGGAGTCTTGAGTGACTCTACAGGCTTAGAAGAAGTCTCAGCAGACTCGACAGGTTTGGAAACTGTAGTCTGAACTGTGGAAACAACCTTGGTGACAGTTGCCGAGGCTGGAACGACAGAAACGGCAGGAACGTCGGACACAGACTTGACAGCCACTCCCGAATGTTCACACTTAGGACAAACGGTGCTGGTGACTGTTTTGGGAACGTGGACGGTGACGACGTTTCCGGTAGCGTCGACAGATGTGGTGAGACAGTCGGAGGTGTAGACGGTGACGTAGGTGCCAGCAATGGCAGCAGGAGTGACAACCTGGGTAGCGTTGAATCCAGGCTTGGCAACGGTCTCGGTAGGCTTGGCAACGGCCTTGGCAGACTCGGCAACGGTTTCGTTGGTCTTGGCAGTCTTGGCAGGCTTGGCAACGGTCTCGACAGGCTTGGCACACTGCCCAGATTTCACAATGGTCGGGACCTCCCCCTCAACACCCCACAACTTGGCAATGGGCGGAAAAATGGTGTTTCCAACTACACCGATAGCCGAAGCATTGGGGGCGGGAATGGGCACGTGATAATCGTTGAAATATCCAGGCACAGACTTGTTGTTGTACTGACCAGTAGTATCGACGTCAACAAGGGTAATATTCAACGGATCGGCAACGACCTTGAAAGGGTTGGCAACAGCGTCAAATCGTCCAAGATGATCAAGACCCCAATTGGCCTGAACGGTGGCAATGTTGGAGTAATGCGAGTAGTAGGTGCTGTCTGTAGTTCCCTTGAGATGGTCCGGAACAGCTCCTCCAAATAGAATTGCCAGCACCTTGTTTTCCAGAGGTTTGGTGTGGTTTTCGTCAAAGGTGAGAATCACCAGCGAGTTTTTCATGAACTCCTGGTTGCTGAGCAGCGGTTTGAGCCATCGGTTGACCCATTTGCCTGCAAAATCGATATCTGTATCGTGGGCATCGTTGGTCATGTTAGGCGTGATAAATGTCCATTGAGGCAGCTTTTTCGCCTGCAAATCCTTGTCAAACTCGGAGAAGTTCTTGAGATTGCCCAGACGGTTCTCGTTATCGACCACAGAGTCGTAAATCACCAGAGGATTGTGTTTTCGCACGTAATCTTTGGCGTAGTCAGACTGTCGCGAAAAATTGAAGCCCTGGAAACCAGTGTAAGGCTGATGTTCCTGGTACTCGGACCACGAGATGTCCTTGGACTCGAGCAGATCCACAACGGTCGAAACGTTGGAGGGCACACGGAAAAAGTTGTCGTTGTTGATGCCAAAGTAGTCGCCTCCAACCACACCGACATAATTGGGCTCAGAAGGATGAGTAAGCGACCAATAGTTGTCCAGAGTGATGCCCTGGGTTCGAAGCCACGCCAGGTCGGCCTGGTTGAACGCCTTTTCGTAGTCCGTGTTTTCCAGCCAGATCTGGTAGTAGTTGTCAAACACGCATCCGGGGACTTTGGCAGAGGTGTACTGGTTGCTCACGGCGGTAGCAGCAGCAGCTTCGATTTCGGTGAGGTCTGGAGAGATGGAGGAGAATTTGGGCTCGAATTCGTTTTTGCTTTTGGCAAAAACGGACGCCAGGAGGGTAGCTAGGGTGGCTAGAGAGAGTTTCATGGTGGTGGCTATGGGGAATTATGTGAGACCGTACGGCGGGTTATATATGACACAGGAAGAGAGAAAGTTGCCGCTTTTGGAGCTAGGAATGATAACGTAGAGCCGTTCACGTTTGAATAGAGTTGAGTTGGTACTACTACAAGTACACCTTGAAGGCTTGGTGTTAAAGTAAAAGTTATATCTCGATCAGGGGTGAAGGCTGGTTCAGAGACATTCATAACTGGATTACAGAACGTGATCTCATGATTGAACGGATGTCACGTGTGTCACGTTTGTCACGTATGTAACATATGTCACGTGATGAACGGGTTGCCAAAAATGAGGCAATCAAACAACCCCCATAACAGTTGTGTGCTGCCTGACCAAACTTTTACACTAATCTGGAGCCGTAAGTTTAAGGGTGATGGTA
The DNA here is from genome assembly GCA_900519045.1 of Yarrowia divulgata. Lineage (NCBI taxonomy): Eukaryota > Fungi > Ascomycota > Dipodascomycetes > Dipodascales > Yarrowia > Yarrowia divulgata. The sequence continues at coordinate 460,750 of ULGQ01000009.1, forward strand.
GACGACAAAGACAAGATATCTATAGCTCAATGTTCACATTTCATGTGTTAACACGGCTTTGATTGGACTCGTGTCAACAATTGATATGGTGAACAATCAGTGTTCTCAAACATAGTGAGCACCGGTATTCTCAATTACATAACTGCCTCCTGAATCACCAAGCAACCATAGGTATAACAAAGAGCACGAATTAGGCTGGCGTTAGTGTGTTTCGATAAAGCCAACTTGAGCTAAACTAAAAAGACCCCGTGAAAACGTGATGCGTGATGCGTGTTGACGTGATGCGTGATGTGATTTTGACGTGAAGAAAAAGTGTTTCCTGACGCCGATTTTCTCTTGATCGTGTCAGAATGTCATCATTTTGATCGCCGGTTTCTTTTGGTCTCGAAAAACCCGGTTATACCTCCATCACTGTTCAGTATTACAAATCCACCCCATCTAATTGGACACTTCTCATACACGTGCAAGGTGGGCACGTGTAGATAACCTAGCCGTTAATCTAGCCACAGGTAGTGCATATGCTGAAACTATACGAGAATTGCCAAGCCAGAGTCGCCAAGCCAGAAGCCATCGTCCCTACATACGTCAGACATAGCAGATCTTCTTGAGGACATTGCATCAGTTTTGCTAACTTCTCAAAGTCACCTCTGACTCTTACTAATCACAACCACGAACACAAGTACTCCGTACTCGTAATTAGACCATCTCTCATGCATTAGACTGTCTCAGATGGCTGCCAGTGGATTTTAGACTGGGCCAAAGACAACCGTTTAGCTAAGATCGACACCACGTTTCGCCATCCATTGGGTTAAACTGAATCTGGGGAGCACGTCTTCACGGCGATAAAATAAAGCCGAAAAGAGCATTTCTTACATCCGAAATAAGTCGTCCCAAACGTGTAATTATTCGTAAGCAGGGCTGCAAGCCAAGACTGGTCCCGACTGGGCGTGATGAGTGATGAGCTGACTTTTGTGGGCGGTTCAGGAAATGAAACGATGTGGGGTCATGTGATAGGATAGATGTCATGTGACTTCAGATCATGTGACTTCAAATCATGTGACTTTAGGAGGGCACGTGACTTTACAGATGGCCTGAACAATGTTGACCATGCCCATTAGCCATTTTAGACCAAAACGATACCACGTGACCATGCTGAGACTATGTGATTACATCACGTGACATTTCAGGCAGCTTTTTCAGCTCTAGTCGTTTATTTCTGACCCGTTTAAGCCGTTTCAGCCACTTCGTGGGTGAATGTATTCTTCATGGTGCGCTAGTTAAAAACATTAGTTGGGAATTGTTGAGATAAAAATTCCTTTGGGGGTGCCAATCTCATGTTCTCGTTGTTTGATTGGATTGAGAGACGTGCCACAAGATGTAACGCACGCCAGTTCTCCACAAATTCATGATCATTTTCACCTCTTGTCTAATCCAATTTTGAGATATCAGAGAGTTGAGATGTGGAGGTAAGTAATATTTAGTTGTGTTTACTTGGCATATTACACAGAGAGGATGAGCTTAAATTTGGGGGTCTCTAGAGTCGGAATTTAGTATGGTGTAAAAGAAAAAAAAAAAAAAAAAA
>ULGQ01000009.1:462898-507071 GCA_900519045.1 Yarrowia divulgata
AAAAAAAAAAAAAAAAAAAAAAAGTGCTCTCCGCTCTCTGCTGATTCGAAAGAGACCATTCATCCATTTGTTTCAAGACGAAATCCGCACATAAACACGTTTAACCGTTTTGAAAATCTACCTGCATAAATCCATGCACGTATGTCCAACCTCCTCATGTCCATGACACACCCCAACCATGACATGCCAAGTGTTGTTTGCTTGGGTATATATAAGTATATGTACGTGTCCTCCCAGCGTTCTTTTTATTACACGACACGGCACAACACAGATACAACACAACACAACACAACTGCAGTCGATGACCATAAGCACATCGCCTTGGTCACTGACACAACACTGGAGAGACAAGTATCCTGATTTGGATGATATGTGAGTATGGTGACATTGAGACTGTATCATTGGAGGTGTTTGGAAAGACGATGATCCACTTTGCTCTGGTACAACCCGGCTTAGACAACTTCTCTAGAGACCTTGGATTGTCTGTTTAGACTGGATGATGGTCTACGATAGATTAGCTATTTCAGCTGGTCTCGGTCTGGCTGTATGATGTTGTGGTTGTTACAGTCTGGTTGTCACCCAGCCGAGCTCGACAATTGCTCAGTCAGATTTCAGCAGCTCTGAGAATGACACGATCGATGTGGGGTGCTGTAACAGCTACAATGTCACGTCAACTACAACTGCAACATGTCACCTTACCCGAGCAACGGCGACATGTGTGAGAGTCGTCTGAACGTCTCTTTTGATGGTCTCTTTTGATGGTCTCTTTTGACGGTATCTTTTGATGGTCTCTTTTTGCTGCTTTCTACAGTCTCTGGATGCCTTGTTTTACTGCGTCCCAGCAAGAGTCAAATGAGTCATACAAGTCAAAAGAGCCACCATTGGCTGATATTGCTTGACTTGTCTTCTACAGGTACCAGACATCTCTGGCCCTACCTGCTCTCCCCAAACTCCAAGGTCCCTCGGGCATGAGAGGCACCAATGGGGAACGATGAAAGCGATTTTGTGAGTCGATTCTGCGAGTCGATTTCGAGAGTCGATTTCGAGAGTCGGTTTGAGAGTCGATTTCGAGAATCCTTTTTCTGCTTGTCGGTTAGCGTTGTGTCTGTCTGTTTCGTTTCTTACATGTCTTTCGACGTGTTCCCTTCGTTCTGTCTCTGTTCTGGGTCAAGTCTTTTGATCTTTGATATCGAGCATACAGATGGCTCCACTCTAGTTGTGCCTAGCTACTCTACCAAATCACTAACACAGACCTGTGTGATGACCTCAGCACTCCAGGGTGTGGCTCATGCGAGGCCCAGAATCTTGCCAAGTCTCCCACTGTGGCCTGCAACCCTCACTAGCCACCGTTCCAGGGTGTGGTGCGACTCTTCAAGCGAGTTTTGCCCAAAGTCCTACACACATGTTGTCTGGGTTGAGCTTGACCTTTCGACAAGGCCTTCAACTACAACTTGTACTTGCCCCAGTTAGATGAAGAGGGCCGAACAATGTTAGGTGTTACGTAGTCCCGGAAACGGAGCGTTGCGAGTGCGTGCACTGAATACATCTGTTCATCATGAGGCTGTTGGGCACGTGTTTGATAGTCTGCTTAGCTGCAATTTCACGTCTTGAAGCCCGTCCTCGTCTTTCTTTCACAACTCTTTCTCGTACGCGAGTTTTCTTTCTAGTTTCTGTCAGGATTTTTCATATCTTGATTCTTCTTGGTTCGCCACTTCTTCGTAACTCTCTCTTCATAACTAAATGTAGACGAGACAGGGAATGAAGAGCGATATACAGTGGCTATCGTACAAGTGCCTGAAAGTACCGAAAAGAACGATGCTCAGTTATAAATGCCACTCAGCAACCCCCGCAAACACTACCACCTCTCCTCCGCCTATTGGTCTCGAGATACAGGGGGGCTGTACCTGAGAGGACAAGGAGAAGAGATATTATACGTTTGCACGTGGTGATCAGCAGGCGAGAGGCTGTACTGGACTGTATTCGTTTGTGGCAATATCGAGCTGTACCCAGCTATACGAGGCTCTATCGACTGGTGCCTTTCCACAGCTGTCAAAGGCGTCAAATAACATGTGCCTGCTGTACAAGATGATGTTTTATCTTTCATTCCGGTGTGACACATTGTGCAAATGTCACCATACACAGCCACAACAGTCGCAAATACCACGTACCAGTCACCGGTCAAAAGTATCTTGCATTTCGTAACGCAACCCCAATTCAACAAAAATCGGGATGTGTGTAAAGGCAATATGAAACGAAAATAATGCGATTTCCTTTTCAAATTTTACAACATCGTGTTCTCATGACGCTATTGTACACCCTTACTTGTATCTATCTTTTATGTCGAATAAGAGGGTCAGGAAAGTGATTGGCCTACTGTTTCCGTATTACGGATGCTAAACCACATGCATATACCCAAGCTGGGTCCGAGAACTATAGAACAAGAATGGGTCATGCGAATGACGATTTTCTATAACAGATGGATTCTTGAATGAAACCCCAACATTTTCCTAGTTTTCCCCAAAAATCTAGGGGTCTCCTTGAGGGTATACTATGGGGCTGAAGTACCACAACCTCATTTGGGTTCGACAGCTTCAAACCTCGAAAAAATGAAAGAGGCCATAACAGTGTCATATCGTGATAGATCTGAGTCGAGTTTTAGGAATGATGTAATTGAAGCTGCAGAAATCGATTTATGTGGTTTTTTTATCTCCAAAACTCTGCCAACATTCTACAATGAGGTATCTTAGAAATGTGATATCTTCGTGACCTAAAATCCAAATCATAGGTCACCATCAGTTACACACAATACCCCTTAAAATACCCTCAAAAGAGCCGGGGAACTCAGAGATTATAGATGTGCCATTTTTGAAGATATGAAAGCTTTTAATTTGCTTCTAGCAGTACCCATTCCAGCTTTATGTCTCTCTGAATGGGAGCAGTTGGAAATGTAAAACGAAAGCCTTTCCACCAACGAAACGTAGCCTACACCACTCTGTGTAAACTAAAACAACGTAATAACTACATAACTATATATATTTTTACTGGGATCGCGGGCGATAACGAACACTTGATTTTCAATAAATTTTAGCCTTTTTGACCCCAGCCTCCAAACTTTTGACCTAGTACTGTACATGGGATATCCGTGAGATTCGAACTCACGCCTCCGAAGTGTTTCATTTTGGTGATGCTGTAGATTTTCCCGTTTTTACGACCCAACCTTATTTCTGCCCTGGCTTGTGGAGTCATCAAGAAGGAGGAACAGGAGGAAACGCTATAATGCATCTTTAGAGCTATAATGCATCTTTAGAATAAAAAAAAAAAAAAAAAACGAGCACGTCAAGTCATACGCTCTTCTGAACACCCGAATCCGAGTCCGATGTGCGGGTTTAGCGTTATTTATAGGCCTCAAGTAGCTGAAATGTATTTCCATAGAATCAAAAAAAAAAAAAAATTCATTCTACTGCATCTGCTCCCTACTGGTACCGGTACAAGCATCTTTAGAATAAAAAAAACAATCTCTACACTCTGCAGCCTCCCTACAGCCTCCTTCATACTCTCTATGATATATTCACTACTCTGGTTAGTTTTGTGATGTGGGCGTTGCAAACAATTGCACCCTCATTCACCTCTGAGTGACTGTGACTTTTGTGGTGCTGTGATATCTGATGAACACGCTTATCTGTGTTTTTCCGTGTCACACGCTTATCTGTGTCTGTCGGTGTTGTCTGCGCCCCGTCTATCTCTTCAAAACAGTCACAACATCCTCGTCCATCAGCTCATGGCCCAAACCGACATACTGCGGCTGATGTTTCACCGACTGTCCATACACACACGCGGTCTTGAACTCTTCAACCAAACTCTTATGAATCTGGTTGCAAAAGTGCTGCACGGTAGACCGTCCGTTTCGCAAAATAATCGGCTGCTCGTAATCGGGCTGCTGACCCTTGGGCTTGGTGTACACCCGCACGAGATTCAGCTTCTTCCACATCTCCTCCAGCAGCTCGTCGAGGTTCCAGCCATGCTCAGAAGAGATCGGAACAGCGTTGGGAATTCGGTACAGCAGATCCAGCTCCTCGATCGAAATACTGTCCATTTTGTTGAGACAGTAAATGACGGAAATGTACCGTCGGTTCTGAGATTCGAGAATATCGATGAGCTCATCAACCGTGGCATCGCACCGGAAATGAATATCTGCAGAATTGATTCGATACTCGCCCATAACAGCTCGAATCTCATCATTATCAAGATGAGTCAGCGGCACCGTATTAGTAATATTAATACCTCCACGCTCCTTTTTCTTAAACAGAATATTAGGAGGCTCCTTGTTGATTCGAATACCAAACCCCTCCAGTTCTCGCTCGATGATTTTCTTGTGGTCCAGAGGCTTGTTGACGTCCAAAACGACGAAAATCAGGTTGCACGTTCGAGCCACGGCAATCACCTGCCGACCTCGACCTTTACCATCCTTGGCACCCTCGATAATACCAGGCAAATCCAACATCTGGATCTTGGCTCCTCGATACATGATCACACCGGGAACAGTGGTCAGGGTTGTAAACTCGTAAGCAGCCGCCTCGGAATGAGTTCCTGTCAGTTTGTTGAGTAAAGTCGATTTTCCAACAGATGGGAAACCGATGAAACCCACCGAAGCAACGCCGGTTCGAGCCACGTCAAAACCAGCTCCTCCTCCTCCTCCTCCAGCAGAAGTGGGGGTCAAAAGCTCTCGCTTGAGCTTGGCAAGCTTGGCCTTGAGCTGACCCAGATGGAACGACGTCGCCTTGTTCTTCTGCGTTCGAGCCATCTCCTCCTCGATATTTTTGATCTTTTCCACCGTTGTCGACATTTTGTTGTTTGTGTTGTGTTGTGCTGTGAAAAATGAGTAGTATAAGTTGATTTTTCAAATCCTTACTTTTAGGAGGTTTGCTTCGGAAGATGCATAAAGTGAAAATTTGAAGTCACGTGAGTTACCCGGACGACCGAACGACAAACTCTCAGACGACGCAGTCGGCGGGGAGTTGGGAGTTTGGGAGCAGGAATAAGGTTCGGGGTTGGGGTTTGTCTGGGTTGGTGTAAACTAGGGCTAGGGCTCAGGGCTAGGGTTTGTAGGGTTGGGGTCTGTAGGGTTGGGGTTTTCAGGGCTGGGGTTTGTAGGGATAGGGTGAATGGTAGGGTTAGGGCTCAGGGCAGGGGTCTGTAGGGTTGGGAGTTTGGGGGTTAGGGTTTGTTAGGCATAGGGCTCAGGGCTGGGACTTCCGTCTTCCCAAATAGGAAGTCAGGGTTAGGGGCCAGTTTGGAGTTTTGGAACTGGGACTTGGACTGATGGATTAGGGTTCTGTTCTGGGGCTTTTGTATTTGGGTTAGGGTTTGTATAACGGTGAGGTTTTTAAGCCGTAGGGCTAGGGCTGTAAGATAAGCTTTCATCTGGTGAACATCCCAATATAGTGATGGGTTAGGGTTTGAGGATGGAGGCTGAAACGAATGCCAGGCGAGTTGTGTGGTGGTACTTCTACACACGGCTGTTATATCTGTATGTACACATCAAAAGTTACAGACTTAGGTTATGAGTGATTATGTACAAGTAGACCTTTTTTTTAGGGCAAAGACAAATTTGTGAATGATATGTGCTTTCCATGTTGAGTGTGTAATGGAGAAGTGTACACAGACGCTGTCCGTGAGACTTGGGTCACGTGCCCAACTGAAGCACGTGACCGATCCAATCTCACGTGACCGGTGCTATTTTAACGAGACTAATCAGAATCACGTGACTCCATTTTGCTAGAGTGGACGACCTGTTTTGAGCAGATTGAGGCTTTCAAAGCAATGAACTCCACGAATACCTATCCGATCGACACGTGACCAGCTTCATCGGAATACCCTCAATTCGACGCGTATTTCGTCTCATACAACCTGCTCTGTCAGAGGACTTTAACCGGGAGAAAAATGCACTTCTTAGGTGGCAAGACGGAGCTCATAGGAGTACCTCAGAAAAGCTCGTAACTGGCTACAAACGGTCATAACCTGTCAGCCGTCACTCATAACCTGTCGTACACCACTCATAACCTGTCATGCACGACTCATAACCTCATGAAACCACTCACAACCTGTTTACCCGACTCTGCTGTGCCGCATGGTTTTCGCTGCATAACGCGGAGAAGAGGCGGAGTGGTTTGAGGTGATTTGAGGTGATTATTCATCAGAGAAGAGGTGTAATCGCTGAGTCATAGTCACGGAGTCACGGGTGAGTCATAATCTGTCGGCCATAGGAAGTTGCAGTTTGTCAGTCATAGCAGTCATAGGTTGTGGTTCAGTCACAGGTGTGCCCAAAGTCAGCCTAAGGAAGAAAAAAGTAGTGCGAAAAACACGCAAAAATCCTGACAATCATCTACATACAGCCAAATACGTTTACTGATTTTTCCTTGATTTGTCCCCATTTTTCCCACCCTCCACGGTCGAAATCCTGTAACGGCGGGTCAATAAGGTTTGCACAGTGTCCGCCCATACACTGTTACATGGTGACATCCGAGAGATTCGAACTCTGGCCTCCGGAGAGACTCATCATTTCCGATTAGTGATCATTTTGGAGTGGTCAGAAATGGGTCCAGTTGATTTTTGAAAAATCCAAAAAAGTGTTGGTAATTTTTAAACCGTGATTTCTGGCCTTATTTGAAACTTCCATATTTCTGTAAAATACATTACCCCCCCCACAAACCAATCTCGGTCTTACGATATGGTCACGTGACGTGAGTCACCTACCAAACCCCTACCCCAGCCCTAACCCTATGAAATTTTGCATTTGACCACTGATCCCGAAATCCCAACACTCCCTTTTACCACCAAAGATGAATTTCGCCAAAGAAGAAGAGGCGGTGCTGCAATTCTGGGCCGAGATTGACGCGTTTCAGACGTCGCTCAAGCTCAACGCGGACAAGCCGCATTTCACGTTTTACGACGGTCCTCCCTTTGCCACGGGAACACCCCATTACGGGCATATCCTCGCTTCCACCATCAAGGACATTGTGCCTCGATATGCTCACATGACCGGGCATCACGTGGAGCGTCGATTTGGCTGGGATACCCATGGACTCCCTGTTGAGCACGAAATCGACAAGAAGCTCGATATCAAGGGCAAAGAAGATGTGATGAAGTACGGACTCGCCAACTACAACGAGGAGTGCAGAGCTATTGTGATGCGGTATGCTGGCGAGTGGCGTAAGACGATTGGACGTCTGGGACGATGGATCGACTTTGACAACGACTACAAGACGCTGCAGACGTCGTTCATGGAGTCTGTGTGGTGGGTGTTCCAGGAGCTGTACAAGAAGGACGCCGTTTACCGGGGTCATCGGGTCATGCCCTATTCCACGGCTCTGTGCACACCTATTGCCAACTTTGAGGCTGCTCAGAACTACAAGGAGGTGCTTGATCCGGCTGTGGTTGTTGCTTTTCCTCTGGTGGAAGATCCCGAGGTCAAGTTGTTGGCCTGGACCACCACTCCCTGGACTTTGCCGTCCAATATTGCCCTTGCTGTGAACGCCAACTTTGACTACATCAAGATCAAGGACGGCAAGACCGGCCACGTGTACATTTTGCTGGAGTCGCTGCTGACCACTCTGTACAAGAACCCCAAAAAGGCCGACTTCGAAGTTTTGCAGCGAGGCATCAAGGGTTCGACTCTCGCGGGCGTGCATTACGAGCCGCTTTTTTCGTATTTCGCCGACGATTTTGCCGACTCGGACGAGTCTCGAACCCACAACCTCAAGCCCGGATTCCAGGTCATTTGCGCCGACTACGTGACCGACTCGTCCGGAACCGGAATCGTCCACCAGGCTCCGGCCTTTGGAGAGGAGGATTACCTGGCGGCCACCGACGCCCGAATCATCTCCGATAAGAGATGGCCCCCCAACCCTGTTGATGACGCCGGCAAGTTTACCGACGTGGTTACCGATTGGAAGGGTGTCTACGTGAAAGATGCGGATCGATCCATCATCAAAAAGATCAAGGAGATGGGTCGACTCGTGGTCGATGGCCAGGTGCGTCATTCGTACCCCTTTTGCTGGCGATCCGATACTCCCCTGCTGTACCGAACAGTGCCCTCATGGTTCGTGCGAATCAAGGAAAAGATCCCCCAGATGCTCGAAAACATCGACAAAACCAACTGGGTGCCGTCCAACATCAAGGACGGGCGATTTGGCAACTGGATCAAAAACGCACGTGACTGGAACATCTCGCGAAACCGGTACTGGGGCACCCCCATTCCGCTGTGGGTGTCTGACGACTACGAGGAGGTCGTCTGTGTGGGCTCTGTGGCGGAGCTGGAGGAGCTGTCGGGCGTCAAAAACATCGACGACATCCACAGACACCACATTGACGACATCACCATCCCCTCCAAGATGGGCAAGGGTGTTTTGCGACGGGTCGAAGAGGTGTTTGACTGCTGGTTCGAGTCCGGCTCAATGCCCTACGCCTCAAGACATTACCCCTTTGATCCCGCATCCAAGGACGTCATGCAGAAGGGGTTTCCCGCAGACTTCATCTCCGAGGGAATCGACCAGACCCGAGGCTGGTTCTACACCCTCACGGTGCTCGGAAACTACCTGTTTGACGTGTCGCCGTTCAAAAACGTGATTGTGTCGGGTCTGGTGCTTGCTGCCGACGGCAAAAAGATGTCCAAACGACTCAAAAACTACCCGGACCCCACTACGGTGCTGGACAAGTTTGGAGCCGACGCCCTGCGACTCTACCTCATCAACTCGCCCGTGCTGCGAGCAGACACGCTCAAGTTCCAGGAGGACGGCGTGCGAGAGGTCGTGTCCAAGGTGCTGCTGCCCTGGTGGAACTCGTACAAGTTCTGGGAGGGCCAGGTCTCGCTGGTCAACAAGCTGTACGGCACCGAGTTCAAGTACAACCGCGAGCTCAAGTCGGACAACGTCATGGACCGGTGGATTCTCGCCTCGCTGCAGTCGCTGGTCGGCCACATCCACGCCATGATGAAGGAGTACAAGCTGTACGCCGTGGTGCCCCGACTGCTGCACCTCATCGACGACCTCACCAACTGGTACATCCGGCTCAACCGATCGCGACTCAAGGGCGACAACGGCGAGGAGGACGCCGTCAAGGCTCTCAACACGCTGTTTGAGGCCGAATACACCCTGGTCCGAGCCATGGCGCCCTTCACCCCCTTCCTGTCCGAGACCATCTACCTCAAGATCAAGCCCTACATTGATTTCGGTAAGGACGTTGTGGACTCGCGATCCGTCCACTTCCTGCCCTACCCCCAGGTGCGAGAGGAGCTGTTTGACGAGGACATTGAACTCGCGGTCAAGCGAGTGCAGTCCATCATCGAGCAGGGCCGAGTCATCCGAGACAAGAAAAACGTGCCTCTCAAGACGCCCCTCAAGTCGCTGGTCATCATCCACACCGACCCGGCCTACCTCAAACACGTGCGGGACCTCGAAAAGTACATTGTCGAGGAGCTCAACGTGCGGGAGGTGGTCATCACCGACGACGAACCCGCCCACAAGGTGGTCTACAAGGCCCAGGCCGACTGGCCCGTGCTGGGCAAGAAGCTCAAGAAGGACATGGCCCGCGTCAAGAAGGCGCTGCCCCTGCTGTCGTCCCAGGAGGTCGCCAACTACCTCAGCACCAACAAGTGCACCGTCGACGGCATCGAGCTGGTGGAGGGCGATCTCACCATTTCGCGAACCATCGACGACTGTGGCGCCGGCTTTGAGGTCTCCTCCGACCAGGACGTGCTGTGTCTGCTCGACACCAACGTGTACGACGAGTACCGGGGCGAGGCGACCGTGCGAGAGGTGCTCAACCGGGTGCAGAAGCTGCGAAAGACCCTGGGGCTCGAGGTGACCGACGACGTGCACATTGAGTACTCGGTGCTCAAGGACTCGCCCGAGTTGAACTTGGAGAAGGCCATTGAGAACAACTCCGAGCTGCTCACCAAGACTCTGCGACGACCCCTGCGAAAGGAGGGCCAGGAGGAGACCCAGAAGGGCGAGTTTATTGGCGAGGAGAAGCAGGAGATCAAGGAGGCTGAGCTGTTGCTGAAGCTGTTCAAGCTGAAGATCTGAACGAAGAGGCGAAGCCGATTCGTTCAGACCTGATGTACTGTATGTAAGAAATGATTGTTAGTATGTTGTGTTGTTGAGTATCGGCACTTGTTAGTCTGTGTGAGTAGTGGAGTATCCTCGGATACTTGTTAGAGTTTGTTGTGTGTAGTGAGGACGTCGACCACCATGTAACCAACGCCCCAAAACAGACGTCAACCACGATGTAACCAACGCCCCGAAGCCACGTCAACCACTGTAACCAACGCCCCAAAACAGACGTCAAGCACAATGTAACCTTGAGCACAGACACCAGAGTACAGTACTGTACCTGGAAACGCCCCAAACGGCCGTTTCAAGCGCAATGTAACCAATTGGTACAAACACCAAAGCCCCGGACCCGAATTGCCGCCCCTTGTTGCCCCCAGACCCGTTTTTGTCGCCCCTTGTTACCCCCAGACCCGCTCTTGGCCACCCCTTGCACACCCAACAGTCCACGCCGAATTGGAGACAGAACATGATTGCGTCCGCCGCGTTGTTTCGTGTTGGGGTTTGTGCAAGGTGGTGGTGAGGAGGAAGAGTTGGGTCTGGGCGTGGTGCTGTAATTAAGAGTGGGTGTTTGTGACACAAAGTCGTTTTGAGGTGGTTTAAGGTGTTCTTTTGAAGGTGGTTTTTTAAGGTGGAGCAGAGGCGGATGTTATTGTAGACTACAGATGCGATGTAATTACATGTCCTACGGTAATCATCCATACCATGGTCTCCATAGTTCGAAAGTTCCAACTACAGTACTTCCAGTCTTCACCAATGGCTTAGTAAGGAAGTCTGCAGTTGGTTACCAGTCTCTACAAATGATACAGTGATGTAGCCGTTGTCTGAAGGAGCACACCTATCGATACCTTATGTGAATACAGTACCATAAGTTGCAGTTGACATTTTCAGCAGGAACAGATGGGCGAAGTCGTCTGTTGTTACGTGTTTCATTAGACACAAGCAGCCCAACATTTCTTGAAGCGTTTGTTGAGCGCACTGAGCCCAGAACAAAGCTGACTTTGGATTCACTAGAATACTTCGACTTCCAGTGACCCCGGTTCGATTCTGGGTCCGGCCTTTTAAAACACAGGATGATTAGCGGAGACATGATGTTCTGTCGAGATGTGGCCGATACCACCATAATCAAAGTAAGGCTCTGTGGGCTTGGTATTCGTAAGCAACGAGCAATACACTCTCGCGTTGGCGATGGAAGTGAGACTACTGTTTGTGTTTACGGCTGCAATTATCGACTTACTAGTAACTGTGTCATTTGCAATGAATTTACAGTACTATTAGGTCAAAAGTATTTGTCATTTTGGATTTTGGGTCACGAAAAATCACTTCCTAAAGATACCTCACTGTAGAATGCTGTCAGAGCTTTTGAAGTGAAAAAACTATATGAATCAATTTCTAAAGCTCCAATTACTTCATCACTAAAACACGACTCGGATCTATTACGATCTGTTACTGTTATGGCCCAAATGAGGTGGTTCTTCAGCCCCACAGTATACCCTCAAGGAGACCCCTAAGATATTGGGGAAAACTAGGAGAATATTGGGGTTCCATTCGAGTGTCCGCCTGTGCTAAAAAATCGACGCTAGCATTACCCATTCTTTTTCTAAAGCTCTCAGACCCAGCCTGGGTATATGCATGTGGATCAGCGACCGTAATACGAAATCAGTGGGTCAATCAATTTCGTGTTGGTTTATTTGACAGAAAAGATAGGTAAGGATGTATAAAAGCGTCCTGCGAACACGCTGGTGTAAATTTTGAAAAGAAAATCGCATTACTTTCGTTTATAATAGCTTTTAAAAACATCCCGATTTTTGTCAATTTAGGTTGGGTCACGAAATGACAAATACTTTTGACCGGTGAAGTCCGATTTCTCAGGAGTTTTTCTTCTGAGATATCTTGCTGTTAATTCCACCCTTCTTGCTAGGAGGTTGATCTTGGTGATCATTAGCAGCCCTCTTACTGTAGTACTCGAGTGTTCCCTCGACGTATCCACGTCCTACATCCACGTTGAGAGGAATGTTGTTACGCTCTCGGAATGGGCAGTTTTCCCAGGGGTGTCGGCACTCCTTCATGTTCTCGTCGTGCGTGTGCTGAGCGCAGATCATGCAAATACGGCCGCCATTCTTCCAGTTGACCATGACGTGATATCCAAACATTTTCTGAAAGACAAGGTGGGGGTATCCGGGCTCGGAGGGGAAATTGTGTTTTTCACGGAGCAGTTTGTTAACGTCTCGGATGATGGACACCGCATCCTGCTCTAGGTGAAAGGCTTCCTTACCCTTGGAGGGCTTGAAAACAGCACTCATGCTCTTGGTTGACTTGGACGATTTGTTCTTGTTCTTTTCCTTCTTGATCCAGACGTTCAGCTGGCCGAAAAACGTCTGAGCTGACTTAGGATCCTTGATAGGACCGTTAATCAGCTTCGATGTCATCGGGGCGATATCCTTGAAATTCGCGCTGAGCGTGCTATGCAGTGTTTTGAAGTACTGCGGGGGCTCGGAGCCGACGGAACTATCGCGAACAGTCTTGACCAGCTTTTCCGCGTAATCCATGAAAGTCTCGGGATTTTTCTCGTCGTACACCATTTGCTCAGCGTGGATGATCTGTCGTTGCCGACGGAGAGTGCTGGTGATGGGTGTGATATCCCTCACGTGCTCGAGAATTCGACTGATTACGTCACTCTGGCCCAGCCTGGATTTGGACTTTAGAACCAAAGAGTCCTTCACAGCTCTACTCACAGCGCACATGATGCCCTCATACAGGTAGTGTTTAGATATCTTGACACTCATGCACTCATAGAGCTCGGAGCTGTTAGAGATGGTGGTATGAGGTTGGTCAGCCGTGACATACTCAAGTAGGTCGGCGCCATTGGAGAACTCATCCCAGTAGGACATGTCGTTGAGGGTCTTGAGGTTGTCGATACCGAAGTATCTTGCAATTTGATCAATCTTGTCATCAGACAACTCATTGTCAAATTTCTCCAGCAAAACATAGACAGGGCAATAGACGAAGGCTTGTTCGAGCGCGGTCATGAAGTACTGCTTGTTATTTCCACGGGGTGTCAGCTTGCTGTTACTCATGCTGGCAAAACATCCGACCACAGCCTCCTGGAGTTTCTTACGCTCCTGGTAGGTCACGGGGAATGGTTCGACGGTCATTTTCAACCAAGTTGCACGAGCAGAGTTGAGTTTCCCAAAGTACTCATAGATCCAGGCCAAAGCATTCTCTGCAGTGATCTCGACGCCATCAGGGAACTCGGCCGTCACCATAGCAACAGCAATGCGGGAGTTGAGGGAGCTCACTTTGCGGTTGTCATTGATTCTCACAAGAGCCGGGTTTTCATGCCTAAGGTCTGTTGCATCCGGGTGACGTTGAATTCGATCTTGCTTGAACTGACTCTCGTAGAGGGTTGCGGCAGACGATTTCACGTGATGGTAGAGATGTCCTGCGATCACTGAGTCATTCAGGGGCGTTGTCCTCTGGAGGCTGGCAAAGGTCGCAGTCTCCAAGTTGACGTTTTCTAGATAGGTGATTCGCATCGTGGACGTACGGTACGAGTACTGTACGATACTGTAAGGAAAGACGCTAGGGTTAGTCGTAGTCCAATCCTGTACTCACAGGTTCAAATGAAAAGGATAGCAGTCAAAAAAACCGAGACTCTTGATCTTTTGTCGAAGAGAGAAACTACACTCTTGGTTTTAATACAATCACAATCAATTAAATGGCAACTAACGTTCCCAATCGAGAGGTCTTGAAACTTCCGTAAAGTGGTAAATTTCCGGTAACCTTCCAATTGGGACTTTTTTTTTTTTTTTTTTTTTTTTTTTTTTTTTTTTTTTTTTTTTTTTTTTTTTTTTTTTTTTTTTTTTTTTTTTTTTTTTTTTTTTTTTTTTTTTTTTTTTTTTTTTTTTTTTTTTTTTTTTTTTTTTTTTTTTTTTTTTTTTTTTTTTTTTTTTTTTTTTTTTTTTTTTTTTTTTTTTTTTTTTTTTTTTTTTTTTTTTTTTTTTTTTTTTTTTTTTTTTTTTTTTTTTTTTTTTTTTTTTTTTTTTTTTTTTTTTTTTTTTTTTTTTTTTTTTTTTTTTTTTTTTTTTTTTTTTTTTTTTTTTTTTTTTTTTTTTTTTTTTTTTTTTTTTTTTTTTTTTTTTTTTTTTTTTTTTTTTTTTTTTTTTTTTTTTTTTTTTTTTTTTTTTTTTTTTTTTTTTTTTTTTTTTTTTTTTTTTTTTTTTTTTTTTTTTTTTTTTTTTTTTTTTTTTTTTTTTTTTTTTTTTTTTTTTTTTTTTTTTTTTTTTTTTTTTTTTTTTTTTTTTTTTTTTTTTTTTTTTTTTTTTTTTTTTTTTTTTTTTTTTTTTTTTTTTTTTTTTTTTTTTTTTTTTTTTTTTTTTTTTTTTTTTTTTTTTTTTTTTTTTTTTTTTTTTTTTTTTTTTTTTTTTTTTTTTTTTTTTTTTTTTTTTTTTTTTTTCTACACGATATAAAATCTTCTGCCGGTAAGATCCAGCCACCTCCTGCATAGCTTAGTCAGGCAACCTTCTTAGTCGGAAAACGAGGCCATCCCTCATATATATGTGAATGTATTTGATAAGTTTTGAAAAAAATTAGTCGCTGGCACAGCAGGATATTCCTTTACTCATAGTAATTCCAACACGTCATTATTGGTGGAGCTACTTGTAGAGAGACCTCTAACGTCGTGCTCTTAGATGATCATACAACAACAGCTTCAGAATGACGAGAAATAGAGAATCAGACATAAAGATGATAATTGTGTTGCTTCAAGAAGTAGCTAGAAGTTGTTTGATCCCTATAGATCAGTGGAGTAGAAGAGGGTGCTCTGACTACCCTGCTCTCAGAATCATGGGAAGTACCTCGGTTAAAAGAATAATCAAGTGACAATCACGTGATTAGCAAAATAGGACGTATTTCGAGGGTTGGAATTATTATTGTAGAGTTGGAGGGACCTTATCATGGGTGTTTCTGCTCAGTCAACCAAAGCCAATGTGATATAAGTTAGCAATATCAATACAGTAATTGGGTCTGTATAACGGTGGAAAGTGGTGGAAAATGGCGGTACGAGAATTTAGATATACGATTCACTACTGTCTATTGAGTAATTTGAGAGTTGTTGCGTCTTTATATTTCTTATTGGCAATTGGAAACAGCACCTAGAGCTGATATTACAGTCTACAATTCTACGTCAAGTCAAGTGCTTAAATCAAAAGAGCCACAATGACACCGACAAGAGCGGCTCCAGACAGAGTGACGAGAGTTGCTCCGTTTGTGTTTCCCGAGGGTGTCACCGAGGCAGTGGTGTTTGTGGCAGTGGCGTTTGAGACAGTGGTGTTTGAGGCAGTAGCGTTTGCTGCTCCTGTGGAGTTGGCCCAGACTGCGGCGATTTTGGGCAGAATTCTGTTGCCGGAAATACCCACAGCCTCCAAGTCGGGAGCAGCAATGGGAATGGTGTTGTCGGTAAAGTAGCCATTTTCGGACGCGTTTCGAAACAGTCCTTCGGTGGAGACGTTGTGGTTCTGGATGTTGAGCTGATCGGCCACAAACTTGAAGACATTGGCGTTGACATCCTTACGTCCAAGATGGGGCAGTTCCCAGTTAGCCTGTACAGTTGCCAGATTCGAGTAGTGGTCGTAGAAGGTGTTGTCGGTGGTTCCCTTGAGGGTTTCGGGGACAGCGCCTCCCAGAAGAATGGCCAGAACGGTGTTGGGGGTGGAGTAGGTTTCGCTTTCGTCAAAGGTGACGATGATGAGACTGTCTGTGGAAAACGCCGTGTTGTTGAGCAGAGGTTTGATCCAGTTGGTCACGTATCGACCTGAGAAGGAAATGTCCGTATCGTGACCATCGTTGGTGACGTTAGGGGTGAAAAACGCCCACTGAGGGAGATTGTTGTTTTTGAGATCGTTTTCGAACTCGGTGTAGTTCTTGAGATAGCCGAGATTCTGAGGCTTGGACACCACGGAATCGTAGCTCACCAGCGGATTGTGTCTTCGCACGTAATCGGGGGCAAAGTCGGTTTGCCGGGAAAAGTTCTGGCCCTGGAATCCAGAGAACGGCTGGTGTTCCTGGTACTCTGCCCAGGAGATGTTTTTGGAGTCCAGAAGATCGACGATAGTTGATACGTTTTCGGGGATTCGCAAAAACGCGTCGTCGAAGATTCCAAAGTAGTCTCCGCCCACAGCTCCGATGTAGTTGGGCTCGGAGGGGTGGGTGAGTCCGAAATAGTTGGTCAGCGTGATTCCCTGCTTTTGCAGCTCCACCAGATCGGGCTGTTCCCGGGCCTTGTCTTTGTCGGTGTTTTCCAGCCAGATCTGGTAAAAGTTGTCGAAAACCAGTCCTTTGACGACGGTTTTGTCCTTGAACGAGTTGGAGACGGCTGTTGCGGCAGCTTGGGCGATCTCTGTAGCTGCAGGGTTGATTTCGGAGAATTTGGGAGCCAGAGAGTTCTTTTCTTGCTGGGCAAAGTAGGCGCTGATAGCAGCGACGTACTCGGGGTTGTTGCCGTAGGCACTGACAGCAGCGATATATTGGGGGTTGTTGGTGAACGATTGGGCTGCCACCAGGGCAACCAGGGTGGTGAGGGTGATAGTGGGGAGCATTTTTGGTGGGGAATTTGATGGCTGTTTGGTGGTTATCCGATGGCTGGCGGAACCATGGAGTTTATATAATTGTCAGAGAGTTGGTACGGGCCAGACGTCACGAGAACCACGTGTTTGAGATGTCATTGAAGAGCTAATTGAGGTAAAAAACGAGTGACTAATTGATGGTGAGTATGTAGTTGCTGCTGCGTTGTAGGCTGAGATTTTATAGACAGAGTATTTGTAGGCAGTAATTGCAGACAGAAATGCTAGAACGGTGTGTTTTTATCTCCCCTATCAAGTATCGCTATTCTACCACACTGCTCCCACTCGGTTCCCGATCGTGAGATCTCGAACGCGCAACTTAAAGAGCTAGACCGGGTTAGTGTTCAATTTCCCCTGGGGTCATGCGCATGTTAGGACTGTTGATTGGTTCGCCCAAGAATAAGCATTTGGCGTGAGACAGACGTTGACGTGTATGGAGATAATGGAGATAAAAAGCCCGCTCCGATCCGCGGAAGAAGCGGCTAAGCGGAAGAAGCGGAATAAGCAGCCTGCTAACTTAAAAGCGCGAGAGTCGGTGAAGTTTTTTCATTTCTCAAGTGCTTTAACTTTATGGAAAAACCTAGCTACATTACACAGTAAAATTCCACGGTGAAATAGGCTGCTTCAAACACGAATTTAGTGTATAGAGATGGGGATAAAAAACAATGAGATTGTGTACATCAAATGATCTTAGTGTATCATAAGTATCAAGGCTGTGAAAAACAGTGCAAAGACTTGGTTTTATGTCTAGAGCTGTTTGCTGTGCTGTGCTGATATTTGTATCAGAATAACCCAGACTGGTGATGTTTGAAGGAGGTTTGAGGTGCGTCAACGCTAACCATGATGCATGAAAAGCCCACAAAAAAGACGTTTTAAGCGGACAAGCTACAGAAATGAACTTGCAGGTGTGAGTAACATCTTTCTGCTTCAATCTTAGACACCCCAATCTAGCTCTCAGTTTCAGGCCAACTTTTTCTTTGATGACACAACACCCTTAAGCAGACCCCTTGGTTCAGGCAGTTCTGATCCAGCTTCTACTTAACGTCGAATAGATTTTGCGCAACTTTTATGATGCCGTACAAAACTAATACAGCTAACATCAGCTCCGGTTGTATGCTAGTTCCATTCTCTCGATTGTGCAAAGGAGGGACGTATGATAGCATTGAAAGGCCCCAGAACAAAGCTGAAAGCATCTCGACACTCGGAAAGCGGTTTTTTTTGCGGACACGTGACTTAACCAGCCTGGGAAGTGGTTCCAACACCCGAATTCGCCAGTTGCGGCCATATCCTGGTGAAAATACGGCTTCCCGTCCGATCAGCCATAGTCAAGCACCAGAGAGCCCAGTTAGTATTGTAGTGGGAGACCATACGAGAATCCTGGGTGCTGCAATTCCCGTTTGCAATGCGGTTATTTCTTTTTTTCTGATCTGCTATTTATGTCTGTTTCCACCTCTTTCAAACTGAAGTTCTGAGAACAGTTTTGACGTCTTCTTTTTTCACACTACACGAAAGATTGTAGTTCTGAAACCGAAAAACGAATGGCAGAAGTACCCCCATCAAATGAAGTACTCAGCGGAAGATATTGTGCAGCTTACCGAGAATGTTTACATTTGTGGCTGTATTCCATGCATTTGACCACCTCGTATAAATACAAAGCCTGTCTTGCAGCTCGAAAACACAAGAGCTGTTCTCATCATTGAAGAACGGTATTTTTATTGCAATATTGATACGAAAACTCAGCTGGAATGTTCGGTCTTTCGCAAAAGTGCTGTTGTACGCAACCAAATGAATAAGAAGTTGTGGTCTTGTTCGTAAAGACTACTTTAAGTAACTGCCAAAACTAAGCTGGAACAGTTAATTGTAGCTACTGTTTAGGGCTCAGTCATCATCAAATAAATACATTTCTAACACTTGCATTTGTTGCAGCCGCATTTGTTGCAGGCACAAGTGCTGGGCATGCTTTTAGTAGAGCAGCAGCAGTTGTTGACCAAGTCGTGTTTGTTGACAGACTTTTTCTTGTGCTGAATGAGAGAAGCTCCGAAGTACATGGCAGAAGAGAATTCCATTGTGTGTGAGAGAGAGAAGTGTTTGTGTTTGTGTGTGAGAGTGTGTTTGTGTTTGTGTGTGATGAAATAAACAGCGAAATTGCCTTCTATTTATGTTCTCTCTTTGTGTCACGAAATGTCTTGTTCTTTTCCCATCCATTCTGGTCTCCAAAATTAGCTCCATCAGCCGTGGCGATAATGTCGCATCTTGCATACAAACGAAACCTTGGTAGCACAAGTCTCTCAACCTTAGCAGCACAATTCGCTCGGATGTTCCAGCACTCATAATTGGTCTTAAACTGTCGATAAAGTTGCTAATTATAGATACAATGAGCATTTCGGAGTCCGTTAGCGTTTCGGAGTCCGTTTGAGACGTTTCCTGCATCTTCGGAGTCCGATCGAAATGTGTCTGAAGAGTTTATCAGAAAGATCTACGCAATGCCGTGTCTGATGGAAGGAAAGAGAAGAAGACGTTTGTTTGGTGTATCTATGGCAAACTGGTGAAAACTGATGAAACAAACCATGTCCCTAACGTACAGTACATAGCCAACACCCAGGGTTTCCTTGGTAATATGGAACTTCTTGAATTCCCCACAAAAACACCCCCCTTGACTCGCCACACGGCTTGAGCTCTTTCTGCTACAGCCGCGCCACCGTCCTTTGTTTGCGACATTAGTGCCATTGTTTACTGCAACGCTAGATGCGTGCATTCTGCTACGGCTGAATACAACTGTATCTCATAAATCTAGGAACCAAAACAGTATATAAGGGGCGGGATTTACTTCATCCATCTTTATCGAACACTCACACACACATCCTCAACATCTACTCACTTTACAACAACCAAAACCACAATGGAATTCACTACTTTTTTCGAAACTTCTCTCATCTCCGCTTCTCTCATCAAGCCCAGCAAGCACAACATGGTCAACAACTGCTGTTGCTCCAAACCTGCTGAGAAGCCCACAAACACGTGCTCTTGCGCCAAGTGCGCTTGCGACTCTTGCAAGTGTTAGCCTGTACTTAATTGATTTATGAACCGTGAGTAACGTATTGATAGCCTGTAGAAAATTGAGACTAACAATCTTGATACTTAAGAAGATGAAGAAATACAGCCAACGTTCATAAGTCTCTGACATTTTGCGTTTTGAACTCAAATGGTCAAAAATCGGGAAATCTTTAAAATGGTATACAAAGCTGAGTACTGCAATGGTCCTCTTAATTTCAATATCATCGTGTTCGCAAGACACGACTGTATACGTCTATCTATTTTAAATATGCCATAAACGGGATGGAGGGGCAATTGACACGCTGTCTCGGTATTCTGGGAGCTAATCTACATGCATATATCACAATTATGTCAGAGAGCTCTAAAAAATGAACCGATAATCGAAGTGATATTTTTATTTCATCAATAAATACTCGAAACGATTGGCAAGACATGCCTGACTTCTCCTGTTATTCTAGGATCTCCTTGGGGGTATATTCAAGAGTCGAAATGTCACCACCTCATTTGAGTTCGACAGCTACGAGCCTTCAAAAAATTGGAGAGACCATATCGGCGGTGATTTGATACAGATATGATTAATATTTTAACTGCCAAGTGATTGAGAATACCAGAATCGATTCATATAAAGTTTGTATCTCAAACACGTCTATAGCGCTGTTTAACGAGCCGTCTCTAAAACGCGATTGCTTGGGAGGCTAAATTTCGAAACATTAGTCATCTTCAGCTGCGTGTAATACCACGGAAAATACCCTCAGAAACTACTGAAAGTTTGAGGACACAGATCTGCTGTTTTTGAGAACTTCCAAGCTTTAATCTCATTCCCAGCAGTTTTATTCCCTGTTTTATCGCCCTAGGAGTGCAAGCAGGGCGAAACTGTAAATTCCGGCCAAATTCTCGATGAGATGGGACCTACAGGACTTTGTGTCACGATGAATCAAGCGAAAACTATATAGACACGTAGAGCTGCGTTTTGCGGTTGCTATTATACTAAAAATATTGTGCTTGTGTTACTGGTACCTGTTATAATGACCACAGAAGAATTTCCGATTTTTCACAATTTAGCGTTGAAACGCAAAATGACAGAGACTTATGACCTAGTACTGTACCCTCCGTATCAACAGAAAAAGCACGGTCGCATTCGGTTGCATCAACAAAAAAAGCACGGCTGGTTTCAGATGCATCAACAGAAAAACACGGTCGTATTCCGCTGCAACCTGTTGGCTGAGTGAGTTATATAGTCTGTTACCGTTCATGTTGCTGCCGTTACCGTCGTCACCATTGTAGACATACTCCCTTGTATGATCCAAAGCATCAGTATTCTCCACCCTTCTCTGACCGATCCAATTCGGGAAATGTCCACTCTTCCAGCTCCTCAGATTGTCGCCACTGTCTCAACTCGAGCTGTCTCAACTCGAGCTGTCTCAACTCGACAACGGACAAGACGCCAACGTCATCAGACTGGAGTTTTTCACCAGCAGAATCTTGTACTCGTCGTCGTGGGTATCTGCGTTGGTGGCCCACGACCGGTCCTCGAGATCACGTGTGTCGATCATCGAAAACCGCTGTTCTCGCCGCGACTCGAAAAACCGCCGCGCGTCTTCCTCACACCGGATCTTGTGCGAGTAGGTGGTGTAGGCAGTACTGTTGTGGGTGTGACCAGTACCGACTGTCGCGTTTGTGCGAGACACGCGTTTCTTGTCTCCAGCCCTCATTTCACGACTCACGTGGCGACTCACACCTGTCAACGTCTTGTCGCTGATAAAGTCCTCGCAGTCAGATCGTCGTAGCCGAGGCAGATGGAAAAGGCCGGAGGAGGTTGTGTTTGTGTTTGAGCTGGATCCCTTGGTCATCTTCGACACCGACGAGGCAAACAGCTTGCGGAAAAAGCGCGATCTCATGGAGCTGTGGGGCATCTGCTGTCTGAGCGGGCTGGGGATGTTGTGGTCGACCATGACGATAGTTGTGGGAAAGACTGAAAAGTAACAGCAACAACGGACAGACAGCCCCAGTCTTATACGTGTCAGAAAAGAGTCTTACTCCTGTTCTTGTCTCCATGCATTGCAGCGTCGAAATACGTCAGCCTCAAGAAAAGGTGCGTTTTCGATCCCTCAAGAAGAAGTAAGCTGAGGCTGACGATTGATTTGAATCACGTGTCACTGTTCAAAGAAATTGGTTTCTCAAATTGGAATTCGTGTTGGTTTCTCGAATCGGTATTCATGTTGGTATCCCGAATAGGTATTCATACTGGTGTATCACCACATGCACCGTCGGCCTCATACAACCTCACCGTTTCTGAAACATTACCAACGTTCGTGAGGCAAATGGGGTTAATACTGGTGCAAGGTGCCGGTAAAAATAAAAATCAATCTGTGAAAAATCACTTCTCTTAAACGGTAGCAGAAAGACTACCCTTCGATGCTCCACTCGTTCACTCATTGAGGGCTAAGTGCTGCAGTCTTCTCACTTCTCAAAAGGTCTCGTCGATCCAGACGTACAGTACTCCTACTACAGAAAGGTAATGAGTCTACGTAACCATGAACTGCTTGTAGAAAATTGGCTGAGTCGAACCCACCACCCTTTTGCTTCACTAAGCACCACTAAACACCATAGCACTGTATGGACGGTGTTTCGATACAGACTGAGGGCTAAAGTGAGTGGTTCAGAGCAATGCCATGTTTTCGCTGCAGTAGAGGAAGTGTATTCTATTTGAACTTGATGAGCTGGGGCTGTGCATTTTTTCCGGTCATCTTTCACCACAGATTTGCAATTGCCAGAAATCGCTCCTACTGGTGTATTCTGCGGTTGAATTCCAGCCATGTCAGCATTGTAAGCACGTGACATTCCTGAAACTCGTTTCAACGGATCGTAGATTCATTTTTCTAATGAGCTAGCTGGAAGAAGTAGTCTGAGTATCGTGTGATTATAGAAGCTTCCATATAACCGCTTGGAAGAGGTGATACGATGCTGGACAGTACTACTGTACAAGTACAGTAATCAGGCTCGGCCACATTGAATGCAGAATTAAGTATGGAGTCTCGGGCAACAGACATTCCCCTTTCCGGTCAGACCGAGATTGCTGGGGTGAGACTGTAGATCCTGTAACATGTTGTACTGTAGGCTACTGTAGTCCCTATTCTACTGTAGCTTATTACTATATCCCCCCAGCTGACTCTTTGTGGAATACCCAACTGTCCAGTTCGCCAGTCTACAAATTGTACTGGCGATTAACTGAACGACGGCTTCTGTAGGTGATTGTTAACGACTTATGGGACAACTCCTACCTACACCACCCACACCACACATACCCACGTGCTGGTAGTTGTCTGAATATTACCCTACTGGATCTGTTTCTGTTCAACTTGATGGGCTTTGTGGCATTCATTGCTCTGTGGACAGTTTCTCGTTTTCTTTGAGGAATAGTTTTTCGGTTTCTCCTTCCTATAGGAGTATGAGGACTACAGAAGCAAGGTGGGAACAGATCTCATGGAATAATGATGATAAGAGGGGTGACTCCATACGTACTGTTTGGCTAGATAATTGATTCAATGTGAGAGTAAACTTGTAGCTACAGTACATATAGTACAGTCAGTTGAGCATATTGGTAATCATCTCTTTAGGCGTTTAAAGGTCTCTAGGACCAAAATCCACTATAGCAACAAATAGTGGAAGTTATACCATTCGACTCCTTGCCAAACCCCGGTTCTTTTCAATACAAATATTCGTAGATATACTCACTTTCCCGCTCTGAAACTTGAATATGCTCAACTGACTGTACTTGTAGATATCCATCAACATTTTGTAGCTCAATAAATCTAAAGCGTATCTTTTGTGTCAACAAAATAGCCATGTAACTCTAACTATACGATACTTGACACGAAATTCGGATCCCCGAATATCTCCAATTTTTGTGTGGAAGGCAGAACACGTTTCGCCGGATCTGTTGAGAAACAACACCCTGTCCACCCTCTCATATCCTTCATTTTTCAATCAGATAACGGGAACATGGGAAATGCACCCCTAAAAGGATTTCTTTTTCAACTATTCCCAACTAAATGTCTTAACTAGGAGGAGATGGGTGACAAGGCTGAGAAATAGAAGTTGTACAGCTACGGAAATGGAAGAACAAGCAGTGATACCGACTCGACAGCAGATGAGCATGTCAGTACCAATACGTTTGGTCACGTGATCAGCCACAGATATACGTATAACAACTGTTCCAGATGAGCAGGTGTTAGGGAAGGGTTCAAGTGAAGCCTCTGTTGTGAGTGATAGAACGTAGATGCACTCAACTAACGCAATGACAATGATAGACAGGCTTTGGAATAGACCGGAAAGCCCTGGGAGTTCTTGACTAATGTGATTATCGGGTTATATCTTCTCTGTTGATGTTGGTGTGGGGTATTCTGTGTACTGCTGGACTAAACTAGGATGTGCTCGTAGTATTCCGTAAGCTATTCATGGCGTTTTCGAAGGATGAGTCTTAAGAACCCTGGCAAGATCGTACAAGTAGACCTTTGACTACAAGTAGGAAAAACACGTCTTGGGCATATCGGACAAATTGGTGACGATTCAATGACTAAATTCTTGGTCAAAAGTGCGGTCCAAGGCTCTTCCATAGTCAGCCATTGTCTACAGCAACCACCGTACAATCCGCATAATAAACGTAAATATAATTATAGCAATAGCTGCTCTGCGTGTACTTCCCTCTATGCTGGCCAGCCCCCCTAAATCGGCAAATCCATCACGTCATTGTCCAGACCGCCCCAGTTGTCCGAGTACAGCTCGGCGTACTTGATTTTGTCGACGGAAAACTCCTGCAGCAGCTTGGAAATCTGCAGCTGCGTTTTCTGGAACAGCCCAATCTCCTCGGTGATGCACTCGCGGATCAGCCACGTGCGGTTCTTGTGGGCCGCAATCATCTCCGTGTCCATCCGGATCGCCCGGTCGAGCTTTTCAATCTCCGACATGAGCGCCTTGCGCTGCCGGGCCAGCGTCACCCGGCCCTGGTTCTGCTGGATCCGTTTCTCCAGCAACGGAATGTTGTTGCCGCCGTACTTTTCGAGCCGGTCAAACAGCTCCCGCATCGAGCCCAGCGCCTCCCGCAACTTTTTCGCCTCCTCCAGCACGCCCACCTGAGCGCCTCGAGCCTCGTCTTGTTGCAGCTGGCAGTCGGTTTCGATGCGTGCCGAGGCCCGACTGAGGCCCCGGGTGATTTGCTGCACACACCCGTCGTCGGCCACAGAGTAGAGCACCCGGGCCGAGGGAGGCAGAGCGGCTCCGAGGTTGTATGCGATTTTGGCGGTATCGACGGCCTGGGCCTCTTGCCGTTTGGCCACGCGGTCTAGCAAAACACACAGCTGGACCACCGAGTCGTGCGATCGGTCCAGCTCTGTGATCAGACCCGCCCACAGCGCCGTGGCCTGCTGCTCGTCCCACTGCTGCACGAATTTGGGGTCGATAGTGCGTCCATGGAACTCCTCTCGAGCGGCAGAGAGCACGCTTTTTTTCCACCCGCTGATATCGTTGCGCAGACTCACAAACGTGCGCACGGCCTCGTCCTCGCCCAGCACGGGGTGGCGCAGCACCTGGTTGATGAACCGGGTGAGACCGCGTCGTCGCCGCTCCAGAAAGTAGTTGTCGGACGACAAGTAGTGGCCGTTGACAGCTAGGCGTTTAGGAGGCAGCAACGGCACCTGCCGGAAACAGTACTTTTTCAGCAGATAGTCCTGGAGCCAGGCAAAGTCCGAGTACCGGCGGATGACGGTGATGCGGTCTGTTCCGGCCACCGAGGAGATGGAGTAGTTGACGTGGCGGAAGAGGAACATGCCCTCGCGTTCGGGCACGATCGCCAGCGTCACGGAGTCGGCCTTGTTGGGTGCAAATTCGGGCCTGGGGGGCGCAGTCCAGATTCCAGACTCGGATTCGGGATCCAGAGCGGTAGAGGTAGAGTGTGAGTTTGCGAGCTGCGATTGCAACAGCTGCGATTGTGACAGCTGTGACTGTGACAGTTGTGATTGCGACAACTGCGACTGTTGCAGAGCCTCCTGTTCCTCCGGGTTCCATTCCAGTGCGCTGTGGTTGTGTCCATGTCCGTTAGTATTCACAATGCTCTCACTTCTGGAGCTGCTCTGGATGCTGTTGTGGTCATCGAGATCGTCGCCAAACAGCGGTGTTTGCGACCGACCCGTGGTCGACGCGCTCACGTGGATGCTGGACCGCTCGCCCTCCTCGGAAAAGTCCATGGGAGTCAACGTGTCGACGTGGACGAGCTGCGAGGGGTCGTCAAACGGCAGGCCGTCCTGCGCCACGTTGGCCAGCAGCAGCGCGGCTCGCCACGACTCTGGGGTGAACGACGACGTGTGGGTGCCGCCGCTGCCGTCGCCGCCCTCGAGAATCGAACCCGCAAGCACCGCCAGCCGGTCCTTGTCTTCGCCCGACACGTTGATGGTCTCCAAAAGCCGCTTGTAGCAAACTGCGGGAATCCGGCCGTCTATGGGGTGGAACATGTCGAAAATGTGGTCGTAGCGCGCGCCGTAGCCCGTTCGCTCCACGGCCGTGGTAGCTGCGGCAAAGAGGGACATGGTGGGGTGGGTGTTGTGGCGATAATACGATAATACAACTGTTGGTGTGGTGGTGGTTGACGTCCTTTTAACTTAGCCTACTGCTTAGCTGCTTAGCGTCACTTCAGTGCACCCCTAATCAACTCTATTTCATAGAGTTCGTTATCCTCATCCGTCCCGACATGTAACTCTGACTGACAGAATGGACTGCTCTCGTCTCTTTCGACAGACCGACTCCTAAGCGATAATATGCGAGAAGTGACGGATCGAACTGACTGGATTTGGGTTATTTGTCTTTGGTTACAGCAGAAGTATTCAGTGTCCTACTCCATCCGCTGTAATTAGTCAGTATGTACTTGTATCGCATCCCTGTCAGATCAGAGATACGAACCACCGCTTATCAAGTGACATGTGATTGTACTATCTCAGAGCCCCTGTTCAGAACTTGATTTGGGTGACCTCCCCAAACCACCCCTTGGCCACTATATACTCACCCTTATCGTGGCCATTGTTGGTAATAGAATTTAATATCCAACTAAGGAAGGGGTAGCGTGTACTTGTAGTGTGGTGACCGTTCTTGTGACATTGATAGTGACGTACGGTAGAGTATGAGTCAGCCAGAAACAGGCCCTGTATCGTTATTTCGCAAATGAGTGTTCTCCCTTGCTGATGTGCTTGGTGTAAAAGGGGAATGGTCAAGTACCTCATACTACTGTCAAGTATAGTCAAGTAGTATTAACTAATGATACTGCGTCAAAGGCACACCATTATCTCGCCTTGGAGTCACAATTATGACAGGAACTTTTCCTCAAAACATTTATCCAGTGCCAAATCTGAACCCATGAAAAGTTCCACTTGTCTCACCTCTAGCATCGGCCACAAATGACCAATTTAAAACTCGTTTTTTTCTCGCTTACCTAATCCCCCTGCCGATTCCAATGGCCAAACTTGGGCGAAATTTCTGTTATCAATCGGCTGGGATTGGCATTGGTGTTTTCCTCGAGGCCGCGCGTTCCGCGCCGGGCCTCTCTACAGAGTAACTACTCGTTAGCAGTCGCTCCGGAAGTCATGGAAGAATAACTTAACTATATACTGCATCGCTGTCCTCTAAATACTTGTCCTGTAACCTTAATCAGTGCTTAGTCAGCACTGAGCACCTTGACAGGGCTCTGAACTGTCACAATTTCACCGCCTGGCTAGCTCAATCGGTAGAGCGTGAGACTCTTATAGCAAGGTCATCTCAAGGCTGTGGGTTCAAGCCCCACGTCGGGCTTTCTTTTTGCCCAGGCAGAGGCAAACTCCTACTGAGTATCTCTGGTTTATCCTGTGGTTTTTTTTTCTACCTGTGTCTTTGGTTTGGATATTCATTCTAATTTTTTCATTTTCTATACCATACTAATGCAGTAACAACGAGCCCGTACTCCATTGCTCTACGGTGTCAACCCTTGTATCAAACAACACTCTCCTAAACGTCGTAAACGTCGTAAACGTCGTAAACGTCCTAGTTTCCACCCTTCTTCTTTCGCATCCGCTTCTGACCAATGAGCTTGCCGAGCTCCAGATTCTTGTCCTTCTCGGGCTGTCGAGACTCGCCCTTGTTGTTGTCGCCTCCGTTACCCTTTCGGTCTCGGTTTCGGTCGCTTCGGTTGTTGGTGCCCTTTCCGCCCTTTCCCTTTCGGTCTCTTCGGTCGCCTCGATCTCGGTTTCGATCGCCTCCGTCCCGTCGAGGCCGCTTGTGTTCGGATCCGTCGTCGCCAGCAGATCCGTCGTCTCGCTGTCGCTTCTTCTGCATGTTAATTCGAGTCATGGTCTCCTGCCGTCGCTTGATGACCTGGGCGTTCTCAATGGCAAACTCCACCACCAGATGACGTCGCGAAGAGCCCGTCAGATCCACGTGCTTGCGCTCCTTCTCCTCGTAGCCCTCCAACACCTCCTCCGTAGACACCTCGTGGGCGTTGAGCCATCGCAGAGCCATCAGCGCAGCCTTGTGGTCTCGGAACTCCAGGAAACCGTATCCTCGAGACCGACCCAGCTCTCCACTCTCCTTCTGCTCCATAATCACCTTGGCCTGTCGCACCACGCCGTGCTTGGACTTGGCAGCCTCCTCGGTTCGAGCCTTGGTCGACCGAATGGCCTCCTCCTTGGACAGAGGCTGTCGAGCGCCCTCCTTGGCCTCGGTAGCAAACTGCACCACGGCCTTTCGACCCAGAGCCTTGAGACCCTTGGCGTTGAGCGCACGGGGCAGGTTTCGCAGCGCCAGACGCGTCAGAGACACGTGCAGACTGGCGTTGCCGTTGAGCTGTTTCTTTCGCTGGTCGTACGACTTTTGTCGCAGCTCCATGTCGGCCTTGGGCAGCGTCATGCCCAGCGCAGAGTTTTCGCCGATTCGGCCCTCGTTGATCAAAAACACGTTTCGTCGGTCCTTCTCCTTGGGCAGCTTACCCATGGCCTCGGCCCGCTTCTTGGAGTTGTGTTCCGACAGCTTTTCGGCGGTTTCTCGCTGAACGGCCTGCGTGACGGCCAGAATCCGGCCCTCAAACACGTACCGCGGATCGGTATCGTCGGCAACGAGCAGCGAGGTGGTGGCCGAAGCAGGAGCTCGATCCACACACTTGTCGCAGTCGTCGGAAGACTCGAACGCCACAAACGCGGTGCCTCGAGGCTGACCGGTGGTTTTGTCAATGACAGGAAGGGCGTATCGCACGGCTCCAAACAGCTCAAAGTGCTCCTTGAGCGACTCGGCTGTGGCGTCGTAGGGGATGTTTCGAACAAACACGGTCGACGAGTTGGACTGCGCCTTGACCTTGGGAGTGTTGTCTTCTTCGTCGTCTTCCTCATCGTCTTCCTCCTCCTCACCCATATCAATATCCTCCTCGTCTTCATCGTCTCCCTCGGCAACATCGGCATTGGCCTCCTCTTCGTCCAGATCCAGATCCTCATCCTTCACTTCGTCCTTAACCTCATCTTCATCTTCATCCTCCACATCATCATCGTACTTGTCCTCCTCCACTTGCTCTCCATCCTTGGTTTTCAACCACTTGTCCTTCTGAATGGCGAAATCAACAGTCACGGTTCGACCGTCAATCTCCAGACCCTTGCTCTCGGCCACAGCCTTGTCGGCATGCTGCTTTTTGCTCATGGTCACAAACCCAAACCCACTCATCTTGCCGCCAGTGCCTCGAGGAATAAACGCCTCCACCACCTTGCCGTACTTGGAAAACACCTTGATCAGATCCTGGGGCTCCCGCACCGACCACGGCAGGTTTCGCACAATCAGCCGCGGCTTTCGCTTCTCCACAGCCTCGGAGTTGCTGTCGTGGCTGCTGCTCTCGAACGGCCGGTCCTCTCTGGTCTTTCGCTCTCGAGGCTTGGCAAACTCGATCTGAAGAATCTTGCCCTTGAGCTTCTGCTTTCGGCACTTGAGTAGAGCCTCGGCGGCGTCCTCCTCGGTCGTGAAAGACACAAATCCGAACCCCTTGGACTCCTTGGTGGCAGCATTGGTCACCACCACGGCATGCTTGACGGGGAAGTCCTGTGAGAAAAAGTCGGCCAGATCTTCGTTGGTCACCTCCAGAGGAATCGATCGCACAAACAGGTCCGTCTTGCCCTTGTCCACGTAGTCTTTTGCGTCTCGAACCATTTTTCGTACTTGTGTGTGTGTGGTTGTACGGTGTGCAAATGCAAATCGAAATCGGGTCCAGGAAAATTTCCATATCATGCATATTTTTTTTGGTCCTGCAACTTTGTAGTAAACCTTATTCAAACCTTATTAGATGCCCCCAGCTGTGTTAACGTGACTGACTGGTCTCTTCGGAGGCGTGAGTTCGAATCTCACGGATATCACCATGTGACAGCTCGACTTGGATTTCCCTTTCGAATTAGTCATCAACGATCGTTCCAGAAGATACAAACGTCGTAGAGCAAAACCAAAAGTACCAAAAGATGGCCATCGTTGGGAGGATTCCAATGGTACCCTTTTATCACTGTTAACAGCAGTATTCATCACGTATGACCCGGTTTAGCTTAATTTGTTAAACCACAAGAATCCCAGTCATCTCGATAAATTTCCACGCCACGAAGAAACGGACACCTCCAGTGAAATCCCCGTCCCCGGTTTACCCTACAGACGAAGTTTCACTTGATTAGCGCCCGTCCACCATTTTTCCATCACGTGACCTACGATGTTGATATCTCATGCACGTCACGATGAGACGCGAAACATCTCACCAAACCACGATGAAGTTCAATGGAACGCTGCGGGACCAGATGGTTCTCAAGCAGACGGTGAACCTGCGTCGAAACGCGCTCAACAAATGTTCCCACAACACGCTCTACAACCTGACTCAGCTGTGGCTCGGTTCTACGGACTGTCTACCCTTGGTGGCCATCAACTCTCAAGACGACTATTTATTCGATCTGGACGCGCTTTCAGACGACGGGGAAGATGCCGAGGCAGACGAGGGCATTGACGAAGTGGAGGAAGGCGTCATTGTTGCTCGAGGAGGCCCCAAGTACGAGAAAATCATGGATGATGCTCGCAGAGAGCTGACCGAGGGAGTGCAGTCTCGAAAGGCGTACATGCAGCTGGTGGGGCAAAAGTACTGGAATGCCGGCCTCAATCTGCTTCAACTGGCCCAGCTGGATATCTGGGGCGACGTTTTTGAGCGGCCAGAAACGCTGGTCTGGAGCTACAGTACCGTCAGGGATTCGACCGGCAAAGAGAAGGTGCCTGATCTGAGCATTGGCACGATAGCCACGCGAATGAGTGAGGCCATCTACCCTGCGTTTCGATGTCACGTGCACGCCATGCGTCATCCCGAGCTGCCTGTGGTTGTGGTTCGTGTCAAGCCGTATGATGCTGCCAATGACGATTCTCGACTGAAGCCATTGTATCTGGTGTTTCCTTACCATTCGCCTCACGTGATTCATCTCAGCATGGATCACGTGTACGCTCAAACGGTTTTGCATGCAGTCACCCAGAGTGTCACTACAGTTGCTGACCCCATTTCTCTGGTCCGTTCCAGTGCTCTTCCCACGCGTTCTTTCAATACCCTGGTGACCACGCTTTCAGACGACCGCAAAGCCGCCTCCATGGGCTCGTGGTCCGTGTTTGCCACTGGGGAAGTCGACCAGTCGCCTCTGGCCATGGTCCGAAAGCCTCCTGCTAAAGTGACCAACTCCAAAGCCAACAGAATCGCTGCCAAGTTCACCAGCAAAAAGATCGACGACCCCCTGGAGTATAGATCGGACCATCCTCAAAGCATGGTGGAGTTTCGAATCACCCGAAACTCGCGAAAGGTGACTCTACGAATGGAGGGCTCGGACGTGTACGCTGGAGTCTACCGAATGGCCATGAGGGGAGATATTAATGATCGAAAGATGCCTTCGTGGATGACTGGAGAGGAGAGCAGTACCAGTGGAGTGGTGAAGGATGGAGCTTTCAGGGGGGACCCCTAATTACGGAAACGAATGGCCGAAGGTCATGAGTGGACAACAACCTTCGGTTAGGAGTGGTCTCTAACGGGCTGACAACTAATTCTCTGAAGAGTGAACTAGTTCTTTCACGAGCTGACAGCTAGTTCTTTGAGTCAACAACTAGTTCTTTGAGTCAACAACTAGTTCTTTGAGTCAACAACTAGTTCTTTGAGTCAACAACTAGTTCTTTGAGTTGACAGCTAGTTCTTTGAGTCAACAACTAGTTCTTTGAGTCAACAACTTGTCGTTTAAAGAGCCAACAACAACCTGTTCTCTAACGAGTCTACAACCTGTTCTGTTAAGGGTGGATTCCATTCTCTAACGAGCTCACAACTTAATCTACAGACGTTGGATCATCCTAGCACATTGCAACCACATCTGTCTTATCTACTGTTCTTACTGTTCGTCTCTTAGCTGCAGCTGCCCAGCGGCGAGATTGTGACTCGTCACGTGGGTCCCGTGCGCATCTGTGTCGGTCGAACCGGCTCTTTGCAGTTTCTGTCCAACCGCATTTTGCATGCCCTTGATCTGGCTCAACAGGAGGCCTACACTGTGAACAAGCACACGATTTCAAAGCGGATTTTGACCAAGAAGGACACCAACAGCAACGACAAAACCAACAACAACAATAACAAGTCTAGCCTCTCTGATCTTGGACTGAAACACCCGAACAGATCTGTTTCGAACGGCGACCTTAAGGCCTCGAGCAGCGACCTCAAAGTCTCCAACAACGACAACCTCCAGGTGCTGCCCAACATGTATGCCATTGGCAGTTTGGCGGGCGATTCGCTGGTGCGGTTTGAGCTTGGAGGAGCCGCGGCCGTGGGCAAGCTCTTGGGCGTGTAGCCCTGGGCGTCTAACCTGGTTAACTGCGGTGACCGATAATATATATTTATTTGTAACATAACTGACGCATTGAGGATGGGGAGGTGCGAGAGTAGCAGTACAAAGGACGTAGCTGTAGTATACCGAAGTACAGTAGTAGACATCTGGCCATGTACTGTACGTTCAGACGAAAACAGCAGCTGTAGGCTTGTTACCGTTGTACATGACTTCAGAACAGTCCTTATACGGACCACCTTATAGAGACCACCTTATAGAGACCACCTTATCCACCTTATTCCTATAGTACCACCTCACAAAACACCCCATCCTTAATTACAGTGCCACACACCCACCCTACTCTTCCTCCTCACCACCACTTTATACAAGACCCAGACACGAAACAAAGCGGCGGACGCAATCATGTTATGTCTCCAATTCGGCGTGGAGTGTTGGGTTGAGTAGGGTGGGGGGCAATGTCGGGACGGGGGCTATGTCGGGACGGGGGCAATGTCGGGTCAGGGACAATTTCGGGTTGGGGCATCACAAACAGGTCTGGGGCCTCACGTACCACCCACTTCGTGTTTGTGTTTGAGTGGTTTCAATACGGCAACATGCAGAGGGTGACAGATTAAGAGTATCTCATAAACGTTAACTAATTACTTGACATCACTAACTAACCTTAACTAAAATCACATCCACCCACAACTTCCCCAGCCCGTATCCTTGATCGGAGTCTGCTGCTCGCAACTGGTTCTTCCTGATTCTATCTCCATATACGTATGCACCTCGCTTCATCATCCAACTCCTAGCTACAGTATCGCACTGTGCTCGCAGTTTGGCGATGTCTCAGTATTGGCGCTGTCATATGACCTGCTCCAATCTATGGACATGGCGAAAGATGTGTCAAGATACGAGAAATACGACAGAAACGAGCGAGAGACTTCGTTGGTCACGTGTTTCACCAGCTACGTCCATCAACTACTGAATCCGTTCTCCACCCATACACCATTATCCATGTTTATGATTACATAACGTGGGCTGTGCAAGGGTAGGGGGGTTCTACGATAACTACGATAGCTACAAGTACAGTCGATAAACGGCAGTCGATAAACGGCCACATATCGCATTAACCCCTTGTTATTTCATTATCATATCATCATTATCATACATGTTAGCTCTGCTGTGGACCCGTTTACCCCTACTTCTGAGCAAGTCGCAGCTCCTCGATCATCCCGCGAATCTCCTCAACGGTAGCTCCCGCAGCCTTGGGCTCCAGTTCCTCCAGGAGATCGCCTCGTTTGCCTCCAAACGCCTCCTTGGCTGCCTTGCTCACATCGTCAGCCTTGAGAGCCATCTGGACCCGCTCTTCGACATCGGCATCAAGAGCAGTCATGGTGATGTACTCGACGGCGTTTCGTTTAGAACCAGCAGCCATACAGGCGTCGTAGAAGGGAATGTAGCCAATAGGAGACCGTTTGGAGGTGGCAAACTCCATCAGGCCGGCCCAATCGCGTCGCTCAACGTACGCATTGAGCTTGAGCCACGTCCACTTGCGCTCGGAAATCTTGAAGTCGGTTTTGATCCGCAGAGCCTTGGACGCCTGGCCCATCACCAGCAGATGGTGGATGGTGGCTGTGACCGACAGACCCAGGAAGGTCGACTCGTAGTCGCGTTCCAGCTGTTCCTGCAGCTTGAGAAGCTTGGACTGCTCCTCGATGATGGCTGCGTCGCCAACCGAGCCGTGTTCAGAGTACATGCTGGCGGCCTTTCTGAATCCCTCCAGCTTTTCAGAGTTGAGGGTTTGGTCCAGGGCGTTGAGATAGACGCAGTTGGCCGAGTCGAGCTGCCGGTCGGACTGGTAGTAGTACTGCTCGAGAGCCTCTTTGCTGTTGACCTTGGCGTTGTTTTCGTAGACGTGCGAGGCGATGGGGAACTCTCGAATGAGCTTGTACAGTTGTGCCATGGACAGTGTGTCTTGTAGATGGAGCTGCACGAGGGTGATGAGGTCGTAGGATCTGCATTCCACAGCCTTTTCGAGCGCCAGGCGGTCGTCTCCCAGCTCTAGCAGCAACGGCACCTGTTTGTAGGCGTCCTTTTCTTGTTCTGTGAGCTGGGTAGCGAGCCGAACACGTCCATCTTGGGCTGCCTGTCGCGCAATCTCGCAGAAGGACACACCCCGACGGTCCTTGAGCCGGTTCATGATCGACTTGTACAGCTCGTCGTCGGTGGACTCGGGAGAGTGGAAGATTTTGGAACACGCCCAGTTGACCTCGATGGCCGACACGGGGTACTTGAGCACATCGGCTATGTTGAAGCACAGCTGGTGCAGGCTGCGCAGAAGCAGCCGCTGGAGGAGTTTCTTGGGGCCGAGCAGCTTGTACTGCTGGTAGCTGAGACACAGCCCCACCTCCGACTGGCGCACAGAATTCAAAACCCGCAGATCGTCGCACACCTGCACGAACCGCTCGCTGTTGTAGATGTCCAGCGCGGACTTTCCAAACGCTGCTGCTCGAAGCAGACGTTTCTGCAGCCCGGGCGAGTCCTCGTTTCCGGCAGCTAGAATGCAGTTGTCGACGGCCGTTTGCAGATCGGGACCGATGATTTCCAGATTCTCCCAGGCCCGTGGAGACTGTTTGTCGAGATGGGTGACACAGTCGAGCAGAATGGCTGCTGGAGCGACGGATCCAATGCGGAAGATGGACAGAGCAGCGTCGCAGACTCGGGCAAACAAATGATGCGAGTTGTTGCCCACGATCCGCACGCTGCCGTCGTCTTCGCCTCGAATCTCCACGGCACCGTCTCCATTGTAGTAGAGAGTGAGTTGCGATCCGTTCTCCCTGCCCACCAAAGACACTTCATCGCCAAAAGAAATAGCCACAGCGTCTTCGCCTAGCCAACACAGCGTTCTGATGGGCTGGTCCATGTTTTCCTCGAGCTCGAACCGGCCGTAGATTCTGTCCAGCGACACGTCTCCCATGGTCACGTGAGTGTTCCCCACCAGAGCCATATGATGGCCACTGGGGGAGACTGCCAGAGCGTTGAAGACTGGCTGGGTTTCGGCTCCCGTCTTTTTGTCGATCTTTTTGACGCTCGAGTCGAGCGAGTCCAGAGTCACCAGGCCCTGTTCTGTCGACGCAACCACCTCCACTCCTCGACTCATGCTGACTTCTGGGGGGATGATGCACCATGAGTGGATTTTTTCTGCCAGCGGCTCGGCGAGTTTGCGAGGAACAGGCGACTCGGAATGGGCCCGGGGCACGCCAATGAACTGGCCGTTGTTGAGCAGACACACAAACCCGCTGCTCCAGAACTGGGTTTCCTTGACCCCGGCCGTTTCTGCATCCAGACCCAGACTGAACTGGTTGAAGTTGCCCTGGAAGTCGTAGTAGACCCGTACCGAGCCCTGGTCGCTCACGACCACCAGCTTCTCGCCCTCCGAGGTCCATCCCAGCCCCCGAATGCGTCCCATGTCCCACGGCAGACGTCGGATGAGGTTTCCCGAGCCCGAAAACACGCCTATCGACATTTGCCGGGCGGCGTTGCCCATGGCCACGAGTTTGTGTTCGTCGTCGGTGATTGCCAGCGCTCCTCCTCCGGGCGCTAGCGCCACCACCGACGAATCAAAGTCGATGTCCCGTCCGTCTTTTTCCAGCTCGTAGTCGTACTCGCTGGTCGAGTAGAATTTGCCGGCCAGTTGCTCCCATTCTGTGTTAGTGTGCGAGAGGGGGGAAGGGGCGGGGGTTTAGAACTCACTCAATGCCGGATTGGATGCCATTGTGTTGGTGTACGAGTGTACTTGTACTTGTAGATGTGCTGGACATGTTGACGCATGCTGGCACTGCATGAGATTAGGTTTGGATGGGGAGATATAGGGGGGTGATGGTGTTGGTGTTTGATAGATTGTGGTGTGGGATAAAGCTGCTCTGCGTGCTCATGATGCCACCAATAACTGATTCCACTTCTCAGCTTACTCGTATCTCTCTTTTTGGGCGACATAAATGGACCTTCAAATGCCAACATTAGTTGACCACGTCTACTAAATAACACACTTTTCAGTTAGCAATGTCAAGTAAATGGGGCTCCATAAGTTTAATGTATTTGCTAATTATAAAAAAGGGTACCCCAAACCACCACCAGACATCATAAAAAGCGCCAATATTTTTATGACGCCCTGCGCCATCTCTCATTAATCCAACCCCACCTCCACCATCCCCTCACACCTACATATACCCCCTCTATACCCTCCTCGGTTCCACCTTCCAGAGATACTGTACATGCACCTCTTCTGCATGCAGCTTAATTGCAACACCAACTTTGGCCAACTTTGCTAAGATCATATCTGACATCAACACCAACCCATCAACATGTCAGCAGAAGAACAACCAAAGGAGGGCTACGTGGGGCTCATTTCCAGCGACGGACACGAGTTCTGGATCACCAAAGAGGCCGCCTGTGTGTCCAAGGTGCTCAAACCCATGGTCCAGGGCGACGGACATTTTCGAGAAACGCTGGACAACAAGATCCCGCTCCAAGACATTCCCCACGACGTGGCAGAAAAGCTGTGTGAGTACTTGTACTACAGCTTGAAGTACAAGGACCAGGTGGGCGACATTCCCGAGTTTGAAATTCCCCCGGAAATGGCGCTGGAGCTGTTGGTGGCGGCGGATTATTTGGATGTCTGATCTCGAGCCCATCTCAGAGTGCGGAGCACGATGAGGTCACGCGTGAACAGTCTCAGAGCGAGAAGCGCGACGAGGACGGCAGTACTGCTACCTCCCATTGCATGGTAGACACGTCTGTCACAATCGCCACGCGATTACTAAGCATGTGGACTAGATGGACTATGTGGAGGACTGGGTCATATCAAACGCGCAAGGTCTGGCTGACTTTGCGTGAGACGGGACGCGACTTTTCGTCCTTTTTACGCGCCTGTTACAGGTAACACTGATGAACTCGAGGTATGGAGCTCACATACAGCATAGCTAATACATGATACCTATTGAGGTGGTGTAGAGAGGAGGGTTTTTTTATTGAAGCAAGGGGATAACCAGGTGGAGTCGCCGCTCAACGCTACGGACAATAGGTATTGATCCCCCTACATTATGATTATACTTAAAAGATGTCTCTCTGGTGCTTGACTATCGCTGATCGGACGGAAAGCCGTATTTTCACCAGGATATGGCCGCAACCAACCTGCGCCGACCCGGAATCGAACCGGGGGCCCATCGATGGCGCAGATGGATTTTGTCTTCCAGCTTAAGACTACAGTGTACCAAAACGATCCCGCTCTTTACGACAATTGGTGTTTGGTTTTGAACTCCAGGGCTCATCCATATACTGTAGCTACCGCAACGTGTGCCAATGGGATGCAGTGTTTCCTAGAAATGGGAAACTCCACTGGTGAGATTAAGAGCAGGTCTATATATTGTCTCAGAAATTCACCTCAAAGGATTTGAAGATGGCACTCCAGGCAAGCTGGCCATTGTCTACTGATGGGACATTTGTTAGAGTGCTCATACTGTACTTGATCAAATTACAAAAATTTATTACTGTGGTCTTGAGAGTTATAGTCTTCGGTGGAGGTTTCTGAGTGGAAGGGTAACAACCACCTAAACAAAGACAGCGACGAAAGGAAGCATCACCAGAGCTCCAATTGAAAGCTGGGCCGCTCCGTTGGCCAGAGAAGGCTGTGAAGAGGCATCGCCGGGTCTAACAGAGACTGGAGTCTCAGGAGTCTCAGGGGACTCAGCTGAACCAACCGATCCAGAAGATCCAGAACTAGCATGTCCTGAAGCCGGAGACTGAGGTCCAGGAGTGGGAGAAGAGTTGGATAAGCTAGAAGCGGCTAAAACGGATGGAGCAGGCTTGGCAGAGTTGTTTCCAGGTTTGGAAGGAGAGCCATGTCCTGGAACGCCTGAGTTATCGCCCCCAGCAGGGAGAACAAACACAGTGACGGTTCCTCCAGCAGTGACTGGGGACTTTGTGACGATCTCACCAGCACAGGCGTGACAAACAGCAGTGACTGTGACTGTAGGCTTCACAGCTGCTTCAACAACAGTCACCTGCTCGCAGAGTTCGCCGTTGGAGAGTGTCACGGTTTCGGTGCCTGGTTTGGTTCCAGTGACGGTGATAGTAGAGACAACTGATCTGGGGACGGACGCAATAGTGGTAACCCGCACGTAGTAGTTGCCGTCAGAGCCAGTGTCAAGCTCAGTTCCTGCGGCCAGGCCAGTGACAGTGGTGGTTGAAACAGGACCTCGAGTTACCTGGACGAGTGTTTCACCGATAGAGTTGGTGACGGTCTGAGTGCCTACTGTAGGACCAGGAACAGTAACGGTAGAGACAAAAGTAGCAGTGATCTGCTCATAATAGTCGCCGTTGGAGTTGGTGAGAGTAGCAGTTCCTGTCGCAGGTCCTGAAACAGTGACAGTAGAAACGAGACCTCGAGTCACCTGAACAAATGTATTACTGTCGGAGTCGGTGACAGTCTCGGTACCAACTGCAGGGCCAGGGACGGTCTTTGTCAAAAGTTCAGAAGAAGTGACACTAGTGACCTGCTCATAATAGTCGCCGTTGGAGTTGGTGAGAGTGGCTGTTCCTGCCACAGGTCCAGGAACAATGGTAGTAGAAACAAGACCTCGAGTCACCTGTACAAGTGTTTCACCGATGGAGTTGGTGACAGTCTCGGTACCAACTGCAGGGCCATGAACGGTCGTTGTCAAAAGTTCAGAAGAAGCGACACTAGTGACCTGCTCATAATAGTCGCCGTTGGAGTTGGTGAGAGTGGCTGTTCCTGCCACAGGTCCAGGAACAATGGTAGTAGAAACAAGACCTCGAGTCACCTGTACAAGTGTTTCACCGATGGAGTTGGTGACAGTCTCGGTACCAACTGCAGGGCCATGAACGGTCGTTGTCAAAAGTTCAGAAGAAGCGACACTAGTGACCTGCTCATAATAGTCGCCGTTGGAGTTGGTGAGAGTGGCTGTTCCTGCCACAGGTCCAGGAACAATGGTAGTAGAAACAAGACCTCGAGTCACCTGTACAAGTGTTTCACCGATGGAGTTGGTGACAGTCTCGGTACCAACTGCAGGGCCATGAACGGTCGTTGTCAAAAGTTCAGAAGAAGCGACACTAGTGACCTGCTCATAATAGTCGCCGTTGGAGTTGGTGAGAGTGGCTGTTCCTGCCACAGGTCCAGGAACAATGGTAGTAGAAACAAGACCTCGAGTCACCTGTACAAGTGTTTCACCGATGGAGTTGGTGACAGTCTCGGTACCAACTGCAGGGCCATGAACGGTCGTTGTCAAAAGTTCAGAAGAAGCGACACTAGTGACCTGCTCATAATAGTCGCCGTTGGAGTTGGTGAGAGT
Organism: Yarrowia divulgata; assembly: GCA_900519045.1. Taxonomy (NCBI): domain Eukaryota; kingdom Fungi; phylum Ascomycota; class Dipodascomycetes; order Dipodascales; genus Yarrowia; species Yarrowia divulgata. The sequence goes on from ULGQ01000009.1 coordinate 502,909, forward strand.
GGCTGTTCCTGCCACAGGTCCAGGAACAATGGTAGTAGAAACAAGACCTCGAGTCACCTGTACAAGTGTTTCACCGATGGAGTTGGTGACGGTCTGAGTGCCTACTGTAGGTCCAGGAACAGTAACGGTAGAGACAGGAACGGTAGTGACCTGCTCATAAATGTCACCGTTGGAGTTGGTGAGAGTAGCTGTTCCTGCTGTAGGACCAGGAACAGTAAAAGTAGAAGGAACGGTTGTGATCTCCTCATAAAAGTCACCGTTGGCGTTGGTGAGAGTAGCTGTTCCTGCTGTAGGACCAGGAACGGTAACACTGGAAGGAACGGTTGTGATCTCCTCATAATAATCGCCGTTGGAGTCGGTGAGAGTAGCTGTTCCTGCTGTAGGACCAGGAACGGTAACACTAGAAGGAACGGTTGTGATCTCCTCATAATAATCGCCGTTGGAGTCGGTGAGAGTAGCTGTTCCTGCTGTAGGACCAGGAACGGTAACACTAGAAGGAACGGTTGTGATCTCCTCATAATAATCGCCGTTGGAGTCGGTGAGAGTAGCTGTTCCTGCTGTAGGACCAGGAACGGTAACACTAGAAGGAACGGTTGTGATCTCCTCATAATAATCGCCGTTGGAGTCGGTGAGAGTAGCTGTTCCTGCTGTAGGACCAGGAACGGTAACACTAGAAGGAACGGTTGTGATCTCCTCATAATAATCGCCGTTGGAGTCGGTGAGAGTAGCTGTTCCTGCTGTAGGACCAGGAACGGTAACACTAGAAGGAACGGTTGTGATCTCCTCATAATAATCGCCGTTGGAGTCGGTGAGAGTAGCTGTTCCTGCTGTAGGACCAGGAACGGTAACACTAGAAGGAACGGTTGTGATCTCCTCATAATAATCGCCGTTGGAGTCGGTGAGAGTAGCTGTTCCTGCTGTAGGACCAGGAACGGTAACACTAGAAGGAACGGTTGTGATCTCCTCATAATAATCGCCGTTGGAGTCGGTGAGAGTAGCTGTTCCTGCTGTAGGACCAGGAACGGTAACACTAGAAGGAACGGTTGTGATCTCCTCATAATAATCGCCGTTGGAGTCGGTGAGAGTAGCTGTTCCTGCTGTAGGACCAGGAACGGTAACACTAGAAGGAACGGTTGTGACCTGCTCATAATACTCGCCGTTGGAGTTGGTGAGAGTGGCTGTTCCGACCACAGGTCCAGGAACAGCGGTGGTGGATACAGGAGTGGCAGTCACCTGTACGGTAGATAGCCCGTCGGTTCCAACAATAGTCTCGGTACCGGGTACGGGACCAACAACTGTTGTGATACTCAAATGAGCAGCAGCAGCCAGGCCATAACCATTGGGCAGTCCGTACACTCCGTGGCCCTGAGCAACACAAATGGTGGTGGACTTTCCATCCAGTCGGTAGTTGCCAGTGTACAGAAAGCAAGCTGCAGGGTGTGCACCGCTCATCTTTCCGTGAGAAGAGATGAACAGGCCGTCGGTTGTGTCAACATCAAGGGTGGGCATCTTTTTAAAGTCGAGTCGAGAGGTCGTGACAGTTTCGTTGGTGAAACTGTTATCAGGAGGATCCATGTCGGCCAGAAGAGGAGAGCCCCAGTAGACGTCGCCCCAACTCTCGGTGAAATCTCCGTGATCATCAAGGTAGTAAACCTCTATCATTCCCCAGGGATGGGTTTGTACGGGCTCAAAGGAGAATCCAGAGGTAGCTTCGATCTGCTGCCAGTAGGTAGGAGGCCGGTTGACATCCTTATCTTGAGTCACAAAGGAAGAAACGTTGAGGATGAGATACTCGCCCTCACGGTCGAGATCAAGACGCACTTTCTCTGTAGCTCTCCAAATACCAATCACAACCTCAATGTCAGGAAGAACATTCACGGAGCTGGAGAAAGAGCCGGAACGAAAGGTGTTGGCTCCGTCGGGGGCAGCGGCGTCCACGAGAAACTCGACACTGAAGGTTCCATCGTCAAGAGTAAAGAGGCTGTCAAAGAAGGTGGTGGCAGTAGCTGTGAAGCTGTAGGAGTCGTCGTCAGGCGCGGTGACTCGGAAGAGCTGGTCCCCAATCTCGTTTTCAATGTAAAAGTCGTAGGTGGTAGGGACTTTGGCGGAACTGATGTAAGAGGCCAAAGGACCTGTGAGAGAGAACTCAAAGTAGTCTCCACTTCGGATAGTGGGTTTCACGCTCTCATCGAAAGCAAAATCAAAGGCAGCCTCCCAGGTATCCCATCGTTTGCCCGTGTTGGAGGCGGAGTTCTGGGCCAGATGAGCCACCATGGAAGTGATTGGACTGGTGAGAGCCGTCTGGGCCAAGGCCAGGCTGACTTGCAGCAGAAAGAGAAGTATCGCGCGAGATGTCATTGGTTGTTGTGATGAAGACTGGATGCCTGTTGATCTTTATGTACTTGTGACTGTACAGGTACAAGTTTTTGTACGTGAGGATTCCCTTGCAACGCTGCTCGTCCGCTTGTCTTGTTGTGGACTGTAGTCAATGCCGAAGTCCTAAACAGGAAAATCATGACCCCAGTGTTCCTCTCTTCGTGCAGTGTTACGGTAATCACAAGAGGGGATTGGCTTTGTGTCACTGTCAAAATCGCCACGACTGGGACCCTCCTTCGTAGCTTACGCCAAGGCGGCGGGTTGTGGTGCGTAGACAGAGTGGAGGGCGTGCATCATGGCTTCGTGGAATCTGGGACTCATCTTTTGCGCGTCGTTGGCTTTGTGATGGGTGGCCATGAGCCATCCCTGAAATCACCAGGAAAAGGTCTGAGGGGAATCATTGACAAGAGCTGTGTGGTTGGGTATCGTGAGCGATGGTGCTGACCGGCTAACCGTTTGCGTGCTCATGGCTGGGTTGTGTTGGGGTTGCATGATAGAGGGGGTAGTGATGTTGCACAGAAAGAACCCATTAGTGGGAGACTTAAATCCCGGCCCGTCTTGGCGTGACGTGGCAATTTTGACAGTACTGTACTTATAAATAGTGTTGCAGCACGTATGTACTTGTACCGACACCATGCAGGTCTGCCGTATCCAACGCAGGGATGCACACATGTGTGAGGTGAGATTCTCTTCATTGACGAGTTTCGGTTGGAAAAAACAATCCACCATTTTTTCGAAACTGAAGCAAATACGACACTGAATGCGGGTCGGCCTCAATCGGTGCAACAATGTCCTTGCCCACAAATACGCAAGTCATAGCCGCGCACGACATCCAAAAGAGGCGATAACTCTAAAAACTCATACCCAGGGACGAGGCAGGGACAAGGTTGTGTTTAGGCATAGCTATTGTAAATCAGCCTTCTTGGGGAGTGTGTAGTATTTCGACTCTTCGGAACTGAACAATAGCACGAGTACGAGTGTAGCTAGTATGTACAAGTACCTTAAATACAGCCAGTTGAAGTTTCAGAGTAGAAAACGTGTTAATCTCAGCATGACATTTTGTTACTATTTGATTAGGCAGGGATCGTTGCGTACAAGTAGCTACTTGTAGAATGGCAGGTTTTTTTCAGACGACATATCAATAAAATCCGACCCTAGAGACCGCTACTTGTACATACAGTAACCATCTGCTTGTACAAGTAGGTACTTGTAAATATGCTCAGCGAACTGTACCAGCTAAACCAAGCAACAATATGGATTCAAAATGCGTCACTTTTCAGTCTGGGTTATTTTAACGAAGGTATCTACCTGTACCCGTAGCTACTCGGCTGTCGAAGAATCGTTTCTTTAAGACAGTAAGGCTACGAAAACCTGCAGTCACTGCTTCCAGCGAGGCTACACCAGCACATCCAGTAGTAGCCACCAACCCTTTATGTTCTCTAATCTGTCACCTGGGCAAGCGTGTTTTATGTCACTGTATATTCAAGCTATACATTTTCGTGCAGTAACTAGACGTATAAGAGCTATACACGTATCTATGGTAAGTTGGTAGGGCATACGTACAAGTACATCAAGTTATTGGATGCTAAGCCTACAAGTATCGGAGTTGCGAGAATTGAGTACGATGTTGCTATCGTTTTATTAGCAGCTGCAGGCATGCTTCCGATGATGCTACGAGTACTCGTACTGTGCCCTACAGGTACGGTACAGTACTGTCCACAGGTACGGTACAGTACTGTCCACAGGTACGGTACAGTACTGTCCACAGGTACGGTACAGTACTGTCC
>ULGQ01000009.1:508241-570711 GCA_900519045.1 Yarrowia divulgata
GTACTGTCCACAGGTACGGTACGGTACTGTCCACAGGTACGGTACGGTACTGTCCACAGGTACGGTACGGTACGACGTACGACGTACGACGTGCTCGCTACGCTCGCACTCTCGTACTCATTAAATAATATTAAACAAAATCAGCCTAAAGAAGAGCAACAGCCATACCTCCAATCACAGCCATCATGGAGACGGTCTGAACAACGCCAGCGTTCTTCTTCTTGTCGGTGGAAGAGGCGGAGGCAGAGGAGGAGGCAGCAGCCGAGGTGGCGGAGGGTTCGGAAGAAGAAGAGGCCGAGGACGAGGCGTCGGGCTTGGCGGCTCGCTTCTTGGGGTGGCCGTTGAACAGGTTCTTGGCGTCAATCACCACGGTGGGGTCCTTGATCTCGTTGCCGTCCTTGTCCTTGATGGTGTAGTTGGTCTTGAGAACCTGGGGGATGTCGACGATTTTGCCGACGTTGTTGTTTCCGGAGCCAGACTTGATGGTGTCCTCCACGGGGGAAGGAGGCAGGTCGGTGGTAGAGTTAAACGACTGGTCGGTCTTCTTGATCAGAGTGGAGTTGCACTGCTTGATGGTGGGCTCGGAGCCCAGAGACGAGGCCGAACCGGAGGGCTTGGAGATGTTGGCGTACGCCTTCTGCAGGTTGTAGTAGTCCTCCTTGAGCTCAATGTTGCCGCTGCTGTCAATATCCACCAGACCGTAGTTGTTGGCCTCCTCGGAGTACTCGTAGATCAGGCCGCCGGAGAAGGTGTCCTTGAGGCCGCCGTACAGCCCGTGGTCGACCTCGTCAAAGACTCGGGGTCGCACCTTGTTGCAGCCGTACTCGGAGAAGATGAGGGGGATGGCGGAGTCGGAGTACGAGGAGTTGATGGTGCCGTAGCCGGAGTTGTCCCAGGAGGCACCTCCGCACCACTGGTAGGTGTTGAGGCCGTAGAAGTCGGACCGCACCTCCTCCTCGCCGCACTCGAGGTACTGCCAGCCCGCAATGCCCAGAGTGGTGTCGTCGGCAGCAGAGTATCCCACGGGGATGTCTCGGTCTCCGTGGTTGGAGATGTAGGCCTTCATGTCACGCTGCAGCGCCTTGATGTAGGGGGGCACGGTCTCGGCGTTGTCCTTGCTGTTGAACACCTCGTTGCCGGAAAAGAAGCCCAGCACGTTGGGGTAGCCCATGAAGGCGTCCAGGAAGCCAAACACCCGGTTGACGTAGCCGGCGTTGTAGGAGCCCTTGGGGTCGTCTCGGTTGAGCGACTGGCCGCCGAGGGGCGTGTTGACGTCGAGAATCACGTAGATTCCGGCGCCGTTGAGAATCGACATGCATTCGTCATGGTTGATCCACGGCGACAGAGTGTACACTCGGATGGTGTTGACTCCCAGCTTCTGCAGGATGTACGCGTCTCGCAGACACGCGTCCACGTCCGAGAGCGCGTCCGAGTCCGCGGAGTCCGAGTATCCGGACGCTCCGCCGGGCTGGTAGTCGATTCCGACCACCTGGAAGATTTCGTCTTCGGACGACGAGTTGCCGGGCCGGACAAACTTGTTGCCTCGGATCTCGATGGGCACGAGGGCGGCGGCGAAGGTGGCGAGGGCGGATAGCGAGAGAATAGAAGTTGGTTTCATGTTTTGGTGGTGACGACGGGTAGGTGGTGAAGACAGGAAAAAAAAGACAGACGATAATCCCAGCGTTATAATTTCCCCCCATAGAGTTACGCTTTGCCGTGGTGTCTGTCTACAGAGTTACAGTTTGGGGGTGGGGTGAATGGTGGTTGTGATTAATCTACAAGTAGCTTTTGCACGAGTAGGTATTACACCTCCCGCCACATGAGCTGTGTAACTCCTGAACAGTATATAAAGACTGATGCCGCCCACTATTCCTGTGTATACGACCAGTGCCACTACACACAATCCGCTTGTCACGCACTTCCTCAAGACGCGCATTCCAACTCTAACTGGAATGTAAGGTCATCGAGGCTGCCTGCGTCAACAGCGCGGAGAATGTGAGTGGGGCGAGAAGAAGAGGCCGGATTGAGGGATGGTCACGTGACCAGGAGGGTTACGGGGGGTTGTTTACTAATCGGCGGCGCTTATATATTCTAGAAGTACGATATTCACCCCGATACTCGTGCTACAAGTACCCCCTATACCCCTGTCAGACACGGCATTAGGGGCTAGACGTGTCCAACGCGAATCAATATAAAAAAAACGATGTGCGCGGTTTGCAGCAAGAGCACGACTTCTACAGTGGTTTCTGGTCACGTGACAAAGAGCGGCCCAAGTGAATAGGAATATCTCACGTGACCCATTCCCAGTATGCCCAGCCCCACCCACAACTCTCCCCTGACAACTGTACGTCAAAAGGCTTGTCTTACAGATGTCTACAGACGTCAGCCACACCCAGGCCGTTCCTAAACTTCTAAATATAACCGTGCCCCGCATGCAAGCGAGGTTTTGCCCTAACCCTGGTGATGGGGGATGATGTTGACTGGTTGGTGTGTTGTATAATTATGACATCACTGTGATTCTACTAAGTCGGTAAGAATTGGTCACGTGATATGAGTCTAGGTGGATTGAAGCACGGAAACGATGGTATCGCGTTACAATTCTATGCTGTTGTAATCCCCTAAGCGTGCTCTATCTAACAGTGTAATTATGATGTTTGTGACACACCTGGGGACTGAAAAAAGAACACTGAAATTGGCTTCATTTTTCAACCGGTGTAACAAAAAGGGACCGTCTTAGATGGCTCCAATCACACCCAGACTTTCTAGAATACAGTACACCAGCTCTGTGGCCCAAACCACTGTGCATCAGAATTCATTCATGAACTGGAGTATCGTGTGGTATTTGTAAAGTCAGCAGTCAAGGCTGGATCGTTTCAAGTAAGTTTTCGAGTAAAACAGCTAAGCACTCAGCGCAAAATCTGGAGTTGTCGAGTTGTTGAATTTGATTTAGAAGCTGTACCGTCTCTACTGACATGGCCGTCTAATGGTGCCATAGCTCTCAAGTTTTGAAATCCTCGAAAATGAGCCCCTGTTGTCTCAACTATAAGCTAACTAAATCAGCCCCAAATCGGCCCCAAACCAGCCCAAATCAGCCCAAATCAGCCCAAATCAGCCCAAATCAGCCCCATTAGCCCCAAACTGGCCAACATTTCGACCTTCTAAAACCCAAGTTCTGAGAGTCCAAGAGCAGCTCTAACAACGTATATAGCGCCATCAAAATCCCCCTCCGAAATCCACACCAACCTCCACAGTACTCACTGCTCCTTTTTTCTCCTCCTCGTATCGGGCAAACTAAGTTGGACTGCTTTGGAGGAGAGCATGAGAGGCGCATGGAAAAACATGTTTTGTCTTTTTATCTTTTTATCTTTTTATCGTTCGTCTTCATCCCTCCTCTTCTCTCTCTCTCTCTCAGCAGTGGCGAAACCAGCACCATGGGGTTTCTGGGGGTACGTCAGCCGTCGTCGCGAGCATACGGCGCCCATCCTAACGTGATGCGGATGAAACGCAAGTTGTATACGGTGTCGCATGTCAGCAAGCCAACGGCCAAAAAACCGAAACACAACCACGTGCCGTTTTTGGACGGCCTTCCGCTGGAGATTCTCGAGCAGATTTTCGTCGAGAGCGGCAACCCGCAGTTTGTGCTCGCCAACAAGGCCATTTTCACCGAGCTCAACTCCACGTGCATGTTCTTGCGATCCCGCATGGTCATGAACTGGGTCGAGGAAAAAGAGCCCGAGAGGGTGGAGACTCGAGAAACGACAGCCACGGCTGAACCGGAACAAAACGGCCACAATGAAGAAACCATGACCCAGGCCCAGATCGACCAGGATATCAACAACCACATCCACCACCCCCAGACGTTCCATATCGACGACATGGTGGTAGATCAGCCTACACCTCCGCCTCAGCCTCCGCCTCAGCCTCAGCCTAAGACGGATAAGGTCAAATACACACTGCCCGTGGAGCAGCTGAAATGGAAGTTTGTCACGTGCGAGCTGCTGGAGAGTCTGGACGTGGAGATTTCCGGCGAACTCATCCCCAGCCACTTTGCCGCAACCGACGCCTCGCAGCGCCAGAAAGACCTGCTTCCGCTGTTCAAAAAGAGCGGCCTCAAGTTCCAGAGCCTCAACCAGGTGCTGGGCAGGGCTGCCAGAGACCCCGAGCACTTCAAACACCTGGTCAAACTCGACTTTGGAGCCCCCTCCATCGCATGTCTCATTGCCGCTCTTCGGCACACCGACGGAGAAGCGCTGCTGCAAACCCCCAACAACATGGATCTGCTGCCCAACTGGCTCATCCGCTCGGGCTACTACGTCGACAAGCTGTCCAGCGACGAGCTGTGGAGCTTTCTGGTGGCGTATCCAGACAGAAACCTGGTGCGGTACTTTTTGCAGCTCGGCGTTCTTCCCAGTGAACGACTGTTGCATCAGATCCCAGCGTTGTAGTAGGACGACCCCACAGATTATTTATTATTGCATCACCACGAATACATGGCATATGCCAACCATGAACGAAGACTCAAAACACCGTAGCATCAGTATCTTTTGGTACAGCTCGATGGGTAGATCGGATAACTACAGTACGAGTACAAGTACAGTCACTTGAGAGTATTAGCAATCGAGTTTCAGAGCGCGAATATTTGTACTGCCAAGAACCAGGGTTTTGGTACCATTCGAATCAGAAGAAGACAAGGAGTCGAATGGTATAACTTTCACTATTTGTTGCTATAGTGGATTTTGGTTTTAGAGTCCTTTAAACGCCTACAAGTAGAGAGATGATAACCAATATGCTCAACTGACTGTACTCGTATGTGTACGTACCTTCTCGGCTCTCGACTCTCGTACCTGACGCTCCTTGTCTTCTTGTCTTTGTCTTGTCAGTGGAATTTATCATCTGTCACGAGCGCTATTATATTTAGCGCCATGAGAAACTTAACCAGACGAGGATACGGCTATTAGTCGTAGCTCTACCTAGTCCACTCCTACAGTCTCCTCTCATAACTCATGCATATATAAATAAATGTGTCGTCAGACTCTCTGGCGCCCTATATCGCCCTCGGCGTAATACTCCTCATCTGAGCCCCGCTCATAGTCAATGTCCGTCTCGTCCTCCTCCGTCACCTCTTTGGAGTGCATGGAGGGGCCCTTGGATAGCCGTTGTGGATGCTGGTGGTTTTGGTGGTGGTTTTGGTGGTGGTTTTGGTGGTCGCGGTTTTGCGAATCGTGATTTTGTTGGTCGTGACTCTGGCTCTGGTTCCTGTCCTGCCTTGTCCTTAGTTCACGCGACACCCGAGGATTCGTCATTTGGCGAGACATTTCGTACGACTGCCGGGGGGGCTCACGCCGCTCAAACGACTCTCTCGGATGTGCAGTATCAGGGCTGGAGTCAAACCCGCCCACCACCTCGTCGTAGACGGGCGGCGTGCTCTGTCGTATTTCTGGCGATGACGACGAGTCGTGACCGTCGTGACCGTCGTGACCGTCGTGACCGTCGTAGAGAGGCAGTGGTTCGTCTCTGTCCTCCTCTGGGTTCTGTTCTCGCGACGCTTGTCTGTTGTGGCGTTGTCTGTGGCGGAACGAGAAGGCCGAGTACCAAATGTCCTGGCTGGGCTCGGTCATGTTTTGCGAGCCGAGATCCATGCGCAGCGCCTGGTTGCGTAGCGACGCTCGTCTCAGGCGACGCTCGTTGGCTCTGCGGCGTCGCACACAGGCAAAAATGGCGATGCAGACCAGAGCCAGAGGCAGCAGCAGGAAAAACAGCCACAGATACTTGAGGTTGCGGGACGAGCCGGCGTCCTCGTCGCCCTCGTCGGACCACGAGTCCACGTCGCCGTCATTGTCTGGGTCCGAGCCCGTCACGTTGGTTCCGGGCAGGCGCACCACCACCATGGTGCTGTTTTGTTGTTTGCCCTCCTTTTTGTGGTCGTCTCCCGCAGACACGTTGTTGTGCACGACCGTGGCCAGGGCCGCCGAGAAGTTGAACACCGTGGTGAACGTGGTCTTGTCCAGCGACACCGTGTACGTCTGCATCACCGGGCGAGAGGTGATGGTGGAGCCTGTTCGGGATGAAGAGTGGTTTTGTGTGCTGAGCGAATTGTGCAAGGTGGAGGCCGCCGACGAGTCTGCACCCACCAACATCGCCACCGCTGCCAGCGCTAGCACTGCTCTCATTGTGGACGAGCGCGGAGGAGGTAGAGAGTCAGGTGCAATCCGAGACTTGAGTGGTGTTGAGCAAGGAGGCGATGTTAACTTTGAGTTGCAGGTTCTGTCGACTTTGAAGGTGTCAGAATGTTGTGTGGAACAGTACTGGTAGCTACTTGTAATTGTGTGACATAAATTACGTAATGGGATGGTTGCTGCAAAAAACATTATATATAGCCCGCCCCGTTTCCCGTTTCCCGTTTTCAGCTCCCACTTGCAACTACACCCAGCTATAGTACGAGTACATACGTCCCGCCGTTCCAACACATCCACAACCTCTCGCAGCAAACCTAAAGGTCGATAATAGTGGAGCTATGCACAAGCCACCTGTCAACGTGCATACTCCGACCGACAACGCCGACGACTCCGACGACGCCTTTTTTTGTCAGGGCAGCCGTTTGGTATAAGGCTTCATATGAGCAGCTACTTGTGAGATTTGCTTATGTAATGGTTTATCAGCGTTGGACCCTTTTTGAACTTACCTTACAGTGCGACAAGAATCTACTGGTACAAGAAATCTCGGATAACGGAGTCTCGTACCGCCCTTCATGCGGCAATATTGAGGTCCATACGATACTACAAGTAATGATGTACATACTGTACCCGTAGGGAAGTATTGGTTTGGGTGATCATGTGACCATTCGATTTGGGAGCAAAAAACGGTTGGGGAATATATATAGGTCGTCGAATCCGTCTCGATTTGTCTTCATGATTATCTGATATCAGCCTGCTACAGTACTACGATACATACACTCCACTCCTCGGAAGAGGTTATGGTTCGGCTGATGGGTTCGGCTGTGATTTTAGCTGCTGGTGGCGAATGGAGGACCTCGATTCCGTACGAGTACTTCTGAGCTCGAGCAGGTTTGATCTTCTTAAAACTACCAGCAGTGGCTATTATCTTGTTCGACTATGAGCAGTACAAGTAGTTACAGTATCATATGGGTCGACTCAAGAGGATCTTTTTTCTTTTCTTTTTATATTTTTTTTAGCTTTCGAGTAAAATTACTGCGGATAATATTTGAAAAACGCGTGGAAAATTGAAAAACGCGTGAAAATTAATGCACAGTGTACCACTGAGGTACGAGAAGGTACTTCTCATATACAACCAATTCACGCATAGTACTCGTTCAGCCAGTGGTGTGTTACTGAGCACAATCGATTAACCAGTCAAACACATTGCTATGACACTCCTCTTACGGGATTTACTAGATTTACTTGGCTATAGTTAAGCTTCTTGAATTGTAGGAGAGCTCTACTTGAGTCCATGAACCTTTTCTCTACTTTCTGGCCACATCAGTTGGCACCCCAACTAGACACTCCGCCTGCACCCACATAAAGTTTCGTTCAAATATTGCCAAACATCTTGACCTCAATCCTCATCAATCATCACAGTCTTACCAGTACAGTACAGTACGTACCATATATACCCTTTTGCATACCATGAGCAGCCCACTGGAAAACCTGAAACTCGGCTTGCAGAGATCCGAATACTCGCTTCTCGAATCTCAGCTGGAAAGTCTTCAGAAAGAGCCACCTACCGCTCGAACGACCCCAAACTACCTGAATGTGAACTTCTACAAGCTGGGAATCGCTCTGTGCTACTACAACGGTGTGCTGGACTCGGTAGAGTACTTCAACAAGCCGTCGGGCAAGTTTTCGCAGTGTGCTCCGGGGCTCTATCCCTCGTGGTTCCCAGACCCCAACGACTCTGGCAAGGATCTCGTGGTCAAGTTCGGAGAGCCGCTGCAGAAGGGAGGAGGCACGAAAAAGGAGGCCATCGACATCTGGCTGCGATGGAAGAACTTCCAGGTGGAAATGCCGACCAAGAACTGGGACGAGGCCAAGGATGTGGTTTGGTGTCAGCTCGTGGTGTTTCAGGAGTGATCAGCCCTGTGAGATAGTGGATACGATATCTCGACTCACGTGACCGATTTCTTGACACACGTGACCGATCTCTCGATACACGTGACCGATCTCCTGATACACGTGACCGATCCCTCTAAACACAATCTTGGGTGAACAGACGATATGAGATTATTCGATGTACGACATCAACGATACAAACAAGGACATTACGTTATAACTACCTGTTCATGAAGAGGAGCTCTCCAACTTCGACAATACCGATGGATGGCTATTGTCAGCAGTGCCATTAGTCATTCTTACAGCTGCACATTTATGGCTTACTAATCGAAGTTCCCTAGACTACAGGTAGACGTGAGCCCTGAGTCATATCTACAGATCAGACACAAAGATGCTGTTTTATCACGTGACTGCATCATCTCTTCCCAAATTTTTCTGTTCACATCACGTGACCGCATCTTCTCCTCCCTCTGTATGTACAAAAGTTGGGGCTGTTACAGAATCCCACATCTATAGATACGAACATGAGGTCCTCTTGCGTACGCAATACAGTATCACACACACCACCACCATGAGAGAAACTAGCAACGCCACTGCCTACGGAACCGTCGAAAACGAACGGTTCCTCTTTCTCGACATTCCGGGCTGCAACTTGCTCGGTCTCTACGTCCACAGAGAAACCCATTCACTGGTGTGCAGTTTTTCCAAACCAAAGAAAGGCGACGATTTGCGCACTGTGAACAAGACTCTAGAAATCCATGCTGATATTCGGGGAGACTGCGACTGGGAGTATCTCTATCTCGGCAGTGAGTCGCATTTCTACGTGCGAATAGCTGGAGACAACGGGGTCTTTTGTTACCTCTACAGCTCGGAGGAAAACACGTTCCGCAAGATCCGCCAGTACCAGTACAACTCGGCCAAAAGGTGGTATTTTGAGTCCCACATGCCTTGTTCGGACGAAAAGTACAGCTCCAGAACCAGAGATGTTTCGTCAGGAGCAGAGTACATGTTTATTGGAAGATCGCAGCCAGAACGACCAAGGCCAATTCTGCGCAGAGACCGGATGATTGGGGAGGTCTAAACAGCGGAACACATTTCCAGGACATTTCTTCGGGTTCCAACTCGATCCAGACATTCATTAATTTCGATTCAATCAGATTTCACCACATTAGCCACACCACTGTAGCCAGGGGCTGTATGGTATTGTATACTGTAGTATCGTAGGTGTGTGGAATGTTACAGCCTCAATTTAGGGGCTGTCGTATTCAGGGTTTTTGATAAGCGATAACGAGCTTAATTGTGGGGTGAAAATTGCTTCAGATGGACAATTGGAAAGAGATCGGTACAGTATGTACGTAATAGCTATTAGAAGATTGCAAACAGCGTCATATTCTTTTGTGTGGTTGATGATTTTATATCACAGGATGTGATTCGAATTCAAAGATCTAGAAAGACACGGGAGCAACTACAAGTAGCGTGCCGACTAACTGGCAGTACGAATCACTTTACTACTAGCCCAGTCACGTGTTAGCTGGTGCAATCACGAGCTGTAATGCATCAAAACAAGAACTAGCCAACTACTTGTACAATGCACCCTGGTAGCTAACGATTTTTGCCCAAATTCGAGCCTAGACTTTAGCACCTAACGTGCCCCGTACTAGCAACGCGCTGACTCGGAGCACTAGTGCGACAGGGGTTGTGTTAGTGCCAACGAGCGAACGATTTGACGTGTCATGTACTTTTTCTGTCACGTCTTTTTCTGTCACGTGATCGAAATCGACTTTTGCACAGACTACTTGTAGTTCTGTTACCCTCATCACCGCCCTCCTTCTCCAACTCTATGCTGCTCTTCCTTGCTATATCCCCACACAGGAGCGTCTTACGTGTACTTGTAGCATGCCTGGTGAAAAAGGCTAATTGACGCACACCATGGGACAGGCCTGGGGTGAGTACACCAAGTACACCAAGTACACTAGACTACGTGTTTGCTAGTTCTCATCTACTTGTTCATTTCATCACCACCAAGACCACACCACCGACCACACAACCAAGACCACACCACCTACCACACCACACCACCTACCACACCACACCACCTACCACACCACACCACCTACCACACCACACCACCTACCACACCACACCACACCACACCACCATGAAACTACTGAGCATCGCATCGGTTGTCTGCCTAGCAACCTCTTGCCTAGCGGCAGACTCCAACATCGAGTTCATTCTCGCCAAGTTTCTGGGTCTCGACAATATGGTGCCGAAAAACTGCCACGCGGTGCCCGGCAACGTCAAGTTTCTGGTCTGCGATCGGCCCGAGCCCCAGGCCCTCAACATCTCTGCTTTGGACGCCTCGGCCTACCCTCTGCCAGCTGGCCAGCAGGTCGAGTTTGAGGTCGTGGGCAAGGTGAACCATCTGATCCAGGACGGCGCCTATCTCAACGTGTCTGTGTACTCCGGGTTCCGGGAGGTCCATCGAGGCATCCATCCGCTGTGCGATCTGATGAAAAAGAACCGGATCGGCCGAGGCTGTCCGTTGAAACCCACCAAGAAAGATATCCGGTTCAAGCGCAAGGTGCAGATCCCCGAGTGGATTCCGTCGGCCCGCTACTTTGTGCTTGCCACCGTCTACAACCCCGACAAGTCGACCGTGATCTCGTTCAGTGGCCAGTACGATGTCAAGGGCACTCCTGAGGTAGACGCCCAATTCCAAAAGGAACGGGAGGAGGAAGACGAGCGAAAGAGAATCGAGCGGGAAGCCAAGCAGGCCGAGGAGGCCAAGCAGGCGGGTGCTGCTGGAGCGGCGGGTGCTGAAGAAGCCGCTGAAGAGGCTCCTGCTGAAGAGGCCGCTTCTGTCGCTCCTGAAACGCCTGCCACCCCTGACTCACCATACACAGTCAAGGTGGATGCAGATCATGTGGAAGTCAAGGGAGAGCATGCGGACGAGCTGCTGGGTCTGGCCGAGGAGGTGGCTGGTTTGGCCCAGTCCCTCGTGAGCGAGCAGGAGCATGAGTCAGATGCTGCTAAGGCGACGGACGCGACGGATGCGACGGACGCTCCTGTCAGAGATGAGCTGTAGACGAAAACGAAAAGGCGAACTGCAAAGATGTAAATTATTTCTTAATGGATAAGTTATTGACTAGCTAGGAGGTGTGGGGAGGTGAGGAAGTGACGTTGGAAAGAGAGTATAGAAGTCAGGAGAAGTGGTTAGTCTACAGAATTGTTGATTGACGAACAACAAAACTTTTCTCAGACTGTCTCTTCAGTGCAGTCAATTCAGAGTGGAAGAATAATTATATCTACAAGTACAAGTACAAGTACGATTATCTGCACTGACATGGATCAATATTATTGTACCATTCGAATCAGTAGAGAATAGAGTGTTGAGTGGTATGCAATAGACAACACCACCAACTGACTGTACAAGTACTGTACGGCAGTTGCTATCTTCGTTAATTGTTTACCTTGTTACACGACCGCCTCTGACACTCACTCAACACCTGCAAACCCCCAATCGTACTTGTTGCTCAAAAGGGCAACCCGCTCAGTTTCATACCGACTCTGTCTTCCGTCTGTACCATGCCATTGATGAGCACTGCATAGTGGAGCGAGCAATGTGGGTCTGGATGGAATGAGAGGACGGGCTATCCGACCAATTGCGAAACGTATCCCACCGCCCTACGTATACAAGGGGTTTCAAGACCACTGGACAATGTAGCAGTTGAGACAAGGGGTTGATCAGTGTGCACTGGTTCAAGGAAAATACAAGTCGTTTGGGTCTGTTACAACAAGTCATTGGGTCTGTTACAACAAGTCATTGGGCCTGTTGAGCCTGTTTCACCAGTATTCGACACTCGTTTCACTTCCTGATACGTTCTAAAGACGCTTCCTGATACATGCCTCTCTGGGTAGCTGCGTATGTTTCTGTCGCATCTATGCCCTCATTCTGATGTACATGTTCATTCTTGACCGAGACAGGGGAGGTGGGACAATGGAGAACAATGTAGTATGAGCGTAGACTTATACAACAAATCCCACACTAGCGCGAGTACAGATCTGACATTATATGGTGCCGTGCCATTGTCTACGTGTAGTTAGTGAGACTATGATGGGTGACATTTATCATGCATCATTCAATAGTACACCCACCCTGTCTCACGGAAGTAACGGCGTCTCGAAACACTCGTTGGACGCACATTCTTGGCTGTTTCAAAAAGCAATTGCCGATGAGACATTATTGGCAAAGGTGTACTGTTCTTGTCGATATTGTGCTTCTGAAGCGATCGTTTGGTGGACCTTACAAATGACGAGATTGACCTGCAGCAGAGATAGTCTCGAAACAGGTGGTAGCGCCGAAATATCGTGAATGCGGCAGACCATGTACCTGACCATCTACCCCACTGATCGACATGGTCGGAAAAAGCCGTTTCATTAGCGTTTATCCGTCCCGTCTCACTCTGCGGGAATGCATCAACATGAAACACTAGGCGGGAAAAAGCAAGTGGGTGCGATGCGACGATGACGTGAAAATGAGGGGTTTTGCGGGTGAAACGTCAGATCCGTGACACAATCTGATTGCGTGCCGTACGTCAATCGACTCTTGGCACACCTTTAATCACCTCATGACAGCTCATCGAACTAATGCAATCCGCTTCAGGCGAGTTTCATAAATGCAGGGGTGCATGCACGTCCATCTTTGTATCCAGGCACGGCGTTCGAGGAGGAGTAGGTTGGTGTACATTTTTTGGCTGAGGTGGGTCAGTGGTGAAGATGGTTTTTGCGAAGTAATTGTGACATTCTGGTCTTTACAGGTTCTGGTAAGAGGCATGTTAGTGCGCTGTGCTGTGTTGCAGTGTATGACCTTCAGGTAGACTACTGTATTGTACTGTACAGTATACTACAGTAGATACCGGTAAATCACGTTTCAACCATACCATCCACTCCAGCACCCCTGGCTTGGCAGGCACACAGTCTGTCTCATACCAGGAACATGGATGCAGCTATGGCTTTGTACGTGTTACACCATTATTACCGGTCCATTGGAGATATATAAACCACCATAGTCACCCTCAATATCCCTCTCAGAAAAACAGAAACAAACATCTATCCCACCCAAGTCACTCCTTCATTCTCTTCCCATGAAAGCCTCAGTGATTCTTGCTTTGGCCATCGCCTGTATGGCTGCTCCCACGGCTCCCCAGGGCGCCTACAAGGACGCTCTGGATATCATCAACGGCCAGTCCTCCAAGTTCAGCGACGCCGGTCTGCGAAAGCGACACGAGGGCAAAGAGCCCGACAGCTTCAACGTTGTGTTCAAGGACGGCGTGTCCATTGACCAGATCAAGGAGCATCTCAAGCTGCTGGATGGCTTGATCAACAAGGACTCGCTCAACGGTATCAAGACCGCCTTTGACCTGCCCTCCCAGAAAGACGGCTCCGGTCTCATGGGCTACACCGGCCACTTTGACAAGCACATTGTCGAGGCTCTGGCCAGCCACTCCGACCTGGTGTCTGTGGAGGAGGACAAGATGCAGCACCTGCCCATCTTCGAGGACCTGCAGGCCACCCAGACCGTGTTCCAGAGCTCTCCTGCCCCCTACAAAGGCATGATCAGCAACTTTTTCAAGTGGTGGAAGGGTGCCCGTAACAACTGGGGCCAGCATGAAAGTGACTGGGGCAACCCTGGAGACAACTGGGGTCAGCCTGGAGACAACTGGCCCGGAGACAACTGGCCTGGAGACAACTGGGGCAACCCTGGAGACAACTGGGGCAACCCTGGAGACGATTGGGGTAACCCTGGAGACGACTGGGGCAACCCCGGAGACGACTGGGGACAGCCCGACCAGCCTGGCCAGTTCCCTCCTGACAACGGACAGAACCCCAACGAGCCCTACCCTGACAACGGCGGTGAGGACTCCAACCAGTACCCTCCTCCTACTGGCGGCAACCCCGACTACCCCCCCACTCCTGCCGAGCCTTCCCCTGGATCCCCCTCTGCCTCCAGTGCTCCTCCCTCTCCCCCCTACCCTAGCAACGGCTCCACTGCTCCCGGCCCCGGAACCTTCTCCGAGGTGCCCACCAAGAACTGGGGCCTGTTCCGAGTGTCCCACAAGCAGAACTCGCGAGACCAGACCCAGTACGCCATCAACAAGGACACCCTGAACCCCACCGTGGCCTACATTGTCGACTCCGGCATCCGGGCCTCCCACCGAATGTTTGAGGGCCGAGCCGTGCAGGGCGCCAACTTTGCCGACAACTCGCCCCGAGACAACAACGGCCACGGCACCCACGTGGCTGGCACCATTGGCGGCGCTGGCTACGGCGTTTCGCCCTCCACCAAGCTGATTGGCGTCAAGGTGTTTGCCCAGAAGAGCGCCCGAACCTCCGTCATCATGCAGGGAATCTCCTGGGCCATCGACGACTTTGTCAAGAACAAGAGCAAGTACCCCCGAGGCGTGCTCAACTTCTCCGGAGGAGGAGACACTTCCGACGCTCTCGACGCTCTGATGAAGAAGGCCGTTGAGAACGGAATGGTTGCTGCCGTGGCTGCTGGCAACGAGAACGCCAACGCCTGCTATGTTTCTCCTGCCCGAGTGGGTGCCAACCTCCCTGGTATGCTCACCGTCGCCGCTTCCTCCCCCGACGACTCCATTGCCGTGTGGGACCTTTCTCGAAACGCCGCCTCCAACTGGGGCTCTTGCGTCGACGTGATTGCCCCCGGCACCGACATCCCGTCCGCCTCCCACCAGTCCGACGACGGTATCGCCTCCATGTCTGGAACGTCCATGGCCACCCCCCACGTGGCTGGTCTGGCCGTCCAGCTGATGGCCACCTCGTCCGAGCTTCTGACCCCCGCCCAGGTGGAGGACAAGCTCATCAACGCCAACAACGGCGTCATCACCGGTAACCTCCGGGATACCCCCAACAAGCTGGCCTACAACGGCTCCGGCAAGTAGCCGGCTTGTGGATTTGAACAACTAGTAACTCACATATCTCTAAAGACTAACTCTTACTGTGGTGTAGCTGAATACTGTAGTTCTTGAATGGCATGGCATTGTTTTCTCTCAGCATTGTTGTATGAATGAGCGAGTACCAATGGTGTATTGGTGTAGAAGCATTGCCTTGCTGTGAAGACCAGGAGACACAACTCGATAGAAGTGCTAGAGAGGTACCGTGAAATACAAATGGTTGTGCCTTCTTCAAACAGTTAGAGCTCATCTAACGTCTTTTGTAGGTGGCTATAGCGTCTTTTGTAGGTGGCTATAGCGCATTCCAGCAGATGGGTTTGCCTTACGCTGACAACTCGGGTATGTCCCTACTTCTCCAGGAGGTAGGTTCAAACGTCACTTAAGCGGTATCACGTCAAAGATATCATGTTTGGGGGACTCGTAGTGCTGTGGTGTTCAGAGGACAAGAAGTTTAGGTCAAAACATGGCCCAGTATTTTAGCCTTGGACTAAGAGACAGAAAGACGTTGTGCTAATTTAGCAAGGGGGAAAATCGGAACGAGTACGGATTACTGAAAACAAAAAGATGTGCGTGCAGTCCCCCCCCCCCAGCAGAAGCTGCTCGCTCGCGGAGCAAAAAGAAATGGTCCCTAGCAGGATCGAACTGCTGATCTTCGCGTTGCAAAGAGGCTAATTTCTTATTAGCACGACGCCTTAACCAACTGGGCCAAGGGACCGGGGAATGAAAT
Organism: Yarrowia divulgata; assembly: GCA_900519045.1. NCBI lineage: Eukaryota > Fungi > Ascomycota > Dipodascomycetes > Dipodascales > Yarrowia > Yarrowia divulgata. The sequence goes on from ULGQ01000009.1 coordinate 524,012, forward strand.
TTCGGGGATTTTTGGGGTACCATATCTGGGGCTGGATTATGTAATCCCGCGACAATACTGTCCTTTTTGATGTGTCTTTAATACTAGTTTATTCTGCTGTGTTTTTTGATGAAAAACAAATGCTAATTTCAAGTCTACTCCTGTTCAAGCCATAGTTATGTCATTTATAGTATTGAGAGTAAAACGAGTAAAACAACTGTCACATTCTTCCGTTGATTGTTTTGAACTGGTGGAGTTCACCAAACGCTTTGTTCATGAGATTGTCGGCTTTTGCTTTTATCGTAAGCTACGAATATGTCTTGACACTGCTTTGAACAGCTACAGTAGACCACTACTGTACAACCAGACAGACTACATTCCGACTCAGTATCATAATTAGTTAGCTAGTTGAGTGACTTAAATGAGCATGGCGGCGACGGCAACGACTCCGGCAGCGGCAGCAGAGACACCAAGAGCGCCAGCTCCGTTGGCCAGGGCAGGGGCAGTAGCGGGAGGGGCCTGGATCTGACCGTCGCCGATCTGGGTGACGACAGCGGTAGCGTTACCGGCGGAAACGAGACCGGCGGCGGCGGCAAGGAGAACGATAGAGAACTGCATTGTGTGAGGGTTGGGGGGGGTGAGCGAGAGTAGAGAGTTGGAGAAGGGTGAGGTGATCTGAGATAGGAAGGAAGAGGGTATGTAGAGCAAAGAGGGGGTTTATATACTTGTAACTTGTGGCTTCAATCTGAGCACAAGATAAGAGTCACGGAGAGAGTGTGCATATCGGCCCCCGGTCTTTTCGGCGCGACTTTTTGGTGTCTACTCCGTGACAAAACTCCGACCGTTATCTAGGTTTACATTCCTAATGCAACCACGGACGGCTGGTGTCTTACAATAGTGATTGGTGATTGTTATATTAGTAAGGGCAGTAGAGCTGAAGTGGACTCCTTGGCACAGGTATACAAGTCAGCAGTGGTCGTTCTCATTTCAATGCAGTTGCTATCGGACCAATCTCCTTTTTAGTGCACCTCAACACCCGCTACTTGTAGAGGCGGCCGGTCCTGTTGTGATCGACATGGGATGAACTGTACTGCCGTTTGTCTTTAATTTGGTGCCATTATCGGGGCACAAGTGAATCAGGAGGTGACAGGGGAGACTGTGGGCGGTGTACCTACAAGTAAGACGACATTTGATAATGTCTGTTGTCTAGCGCTTGGTATACTTATCATCTGTTCTTCTTCGCTAACGTCTCTATCTCAAAAGCTCACCCTCACCCTCACACGACTCTTATCGGTTGCAAACCTTGGAGCTCGTATTATCAGACAGGAATGTGGCTTTGGGATTGGTCACGGGCCGGGTCGATCGGTGGTATCATCATAACATGGCTATCGCAGCTGTGGATAATAATTCACACGCTTGGTGTCGATCTATTACGTTGGTCTGAATTAGTGCGGTTATAGATGGGTCTAAAATGCTGATGCCGGTCGTTCCTGCAAAACATAAGAGCGCCTCTCTGACAATGTTGATATCACGTCTGCTACTTGTAGGATGAACAAAAAAGAGAGGACGACAGGACTCGAACCCGCAGCCTTTGGAGGACGTCGTTCAGAAGAACCGAAATCCAATGCGCTACCATTACGCCACGTCCTCGGAAAATGTTAATTTTGAACTCTATTCTTTCAATAAGAGCCCAGAAAAGATTTTTCAAACCGGCATATAAAAACGGCGAATTTTGAATAAATAGCGGTACCAGGAGATACTATGTGTGCTAAATATTACCTTTGTGAGCTCTGAATTCTGTTACGACCTTTGCTGCAACTTTTGTGTGTGATGTTTTGACCTCTTACTGAAGGTAATTGTAGCAACTAACAAGGGTGAGCATATGGAGATGAGACACGAAACCATGGCCAGATTCGATAAGGAGGTTGATCGGTGACAATATTTGAATTCACTGGATCACGTGATACATCCGAACACATGCCACCTGTCTACTTGTACATTCACCCTCCTCATCTATCACCACCTCATTCCAGATCCCTCCTTAGTCTACACCTCCTCCCTCTTCCCATCAACATGCACACATGACGATCTTCTGCAGATGAGACGTGGGGGCTGTATGAGACTCGTGGACGCGTGCTGTATCGCCTTAATGGCAATTTGCCACCGTTACGAGCACATGCGCGATTCTGACGCGGTGTGTGATTGCTATACAGTGGATCGCGTTGGCTTGATGTACAGTGTTGGGGTTGTCGCGTGAATAATTGATCAAGATTGATCAAGACAAAGTCACGTGACAGAGGACATATGACGTCACCTGCCAATGGAACAGACTCACGTGATACGGTCGAGATGGAAGTTACGCGTGAGTAAAAATGATGGCCATTGTGCTTTCAATAGAATGTATTTAGCTGACCAAAAGTGCAGTATTACGATACTTGTAGCTACAACGGGAAGATCCAACGAAAAGATAGATGGAATATAGAACTACTCCTTACTGGTAAAGTACAACTTGTATCGGTAGCTATAGGAGTATACATGGCTCCGAAACCTGCTTTATCGTGTATTGTATACCCGTTCTACCGTGTAGATGGGTTCAGTAATTACATGAAACAGTTCTGATCTTCTGACGAGTGCATAACAGCCATTTTTGTCAACACTACGTAAATGCGAGCGCTGCCAGCCATCCCCAAGTATCACGTGATCAAGTATAGCCACCATTCCGTCATTCTCGTGTTCTGTCCTGTCTACACCTCCTGAGCTATAAATAAAATACCATTATTTTGAGTTCAGGGAAATACGCGACGCGCCGAAATCCTAAGACATTTAAGGTTCAACATCCGAGCGGAATCCAGATGCACGCAAACTGGGCCCTGAAACGGGCATATTCGCCGCCTTCGTGGCCAAGTGGTAAGGCGCAGCACTAGTAATGCTGAGATCATCAGTTCAAATCTGGTCGAAGGCAGATGGAGAAGTCCAAACGACTATTCTTTTTTTGCGACAGGCGACAACTGATCCGGTTGTGCTAACTCTCTCCAGAGAAGAGCCATAAGTTTTCGTACTCGCTACTCCACATTACTCTTTGGAGCTATAGTTGGTTTCCTTGGTTCTAGCACACTATGGTGGTATGTTGTGGGCTAATTAACCACAAGTACAATCACCTGGTATCGTACCATACAGATATATCTCTGTGCTCAAAGGTGTGCCTGTACATACGGTTCTGTTCTGTTCTGTTCTGTTATTCTGGTGATGTATCTGGCAGTGTACGTACCGTGGGATCACCAACATCGTGTAATGGCTGATTTTACTCTGTCTATATAAGTAGACCTGATTCGCTGTTTATTGTGCCCTTCATTTCGAGATTTCTACTCGTCGCGTTACGTGGTTGTTGATGTATAGCCAGTCGCTGCCAGTACCCGTGGCCCTGCATTCCCACAGTGCAATGACTTCACGGGCTGAAACACAAACCCAAGGTTGGAACTTACCCCTTTTGGCTGAGACACGATCGGGTGGCGTGTCACCGGTCGACAAAGTGGTCATGACCGGTTGCCACTGGCTGTCACTGCCTGTTCCACACTTTGACAGTCTGTTTCCATACACTGCCAAGTTGTCAGACTTTGGGTGTCAAAAATACCGACCCACTCTAACACAGCCACACGAGATAAACACCACATAAACACCAAAAAACAATACAACGCGTCATCCACGCCGCTAACGCCACACACGGTCCGCCCAGCTCAGCCCTACATTCTCGCGGTGCAGCTGGGGCGTACCCAGGGGCTAAAACCATGGCCCTGAGACGTTGACAAAGGGTGGAATGCGCTGCGTGCTAATCCCCGATTTAGTGTGCTTCTTTGGAACGGTGGGAGTCTAAAATACGCGAGCTGAAACGAGAGATATGGGCGGCAGAACAAAGCCAGAACAGAGCCAGAACAAAGCCAGAACAAAGCGCTTCAGCGCTGAGGTTTAGCGAAGGAGGCCGGGGGTCGAAATAGGGGCTTCTTTGTCTGCGGAAGAATAGCCCCGATCTTAGATCGAACCCGCGAGTATGCAGAGACGTGTATGGACGTGTATGGACGTGAATGGACGTGAATGGACGTGAATGGACGTGAATGGTGAGGGTTGGTATGGAATGACGCGAGGAGGATGTTGGTCCCAGTACAAACGATAGTCTTGGATTGTCCATGGTGGTAAATTATTGGGTCTATGCCATAATGATTTTGTTTGGTTGAAATGACCAGACACAGTATTACAGTACAATATTCCAGAATTACCAGTTCCTGTTTCAAATACGAAACTCCAGAATCATCAGTTCCGATTTCAAATATTGATCTGCACAGCTCGTGTTTTTGGACCCGCTTTTTGCAATGCAGATCTGGGGAACGATCTGCGCGTTCGAGGTCCGCAGATCGAGTTGCGCAGATCAAGTTCCGTGGGTTCGAGTTCCACAGATTCTCCTTAACTTAAAGAGCGGAGAAATGCCCTTTTGTTTCAACAATGGGATCAACTAAAAAACGCAGTTTAGACGGAATATTGGTTGAGAAATGGGGCTGAGGGAGGTGATCAAATGGGGGCGAAAATAATCCGAAACGACGAGAAAAATCAAGGGTGACCCCAGCTGGACGTATTGATTTTCAAATCGCTTTTGCTGACTCTACAAAAGTCGAATAGACTCGTTGTCACTACTTGTGCTTGTGCCTTCAGTTACACCCCACTCATGCAAGGAAACTCTGATAGCAAAAAACCACTATTCACAACGACCCAAGACACACCCATGAGAGCATACCTGGACGTGGAGAGCCCGGTGGGAAACCAACGACTGTTTCTGGAACTGTTCCCGGATCGGGCCCCCTTGGCATGCAAGAACTTTGTCGGTCTTTGCGCGGCTTCTGACGGCTACAAGAACACCGATATCCATCGACTAGTGGCTCCCGAGTTCATTGTTCAAGGAGGAGATGTGGGGCGGTCTATTTTCGACGATGGCAATTTCCCGGTCGAGAGTCCCGGCTGGTGCGACTTGTCCGAGGGCGGATACCTTTGCATGGCTTCCAATGAGGAGGGTCTGAACCTGAGTCAATGGTTCATTACACTGGAGGGCTACCCGCACTTGTCTGCTTCGAATACCGTGTTTGGGCGGCTTTTGGAGCCTGCTGCGCTAGAGTATTTGAGGGCGCTTGGCGAGATTCCGGTTGACGAGAACTACAGGCCGTTGGAGAGTGTGCGAGTGGTGAAATGTGGACAGATGAGGTGGGAGGAGGAGGAGGAGGAAGAGCAGAAGTGGCAGAAGGGGCAGAAGTTGGAAGAGGATAGACCAAGACACCGAGCAAAAGTCAGAGATGGATCTGAAAGACACAGATCTGAAAGACACGGGTCCAGATCACCAGAGAGACACAGAAGATCTCGACGAAGGGACAGGAGTCGAGACAGAAGTCGAGACAGTCGAGGTCGCAGCAGCCGATCCAAACAGGAAGGACCACGACACCTGGAACGGGACAAGAAGGGATACGACAGTCGCAAGAAGAAACGACAGGACGAGGAAAAATACTTCGATGACAGCGAGGAGACCGAACGACTGCGACGATGGGAGGACCGACACTACCGTAAACCTCGAAGCAGATCTCCGTCAGAACGAATCTCGTCTCGGAGAATGCGACAGGATATCACCCGGCATATTGAGTCGGCCAACAATGAGCCCACGTCTCGAAAACCTCACTCTCCTCCCCGTCGATTGTCCGACTCGGAAGGGTACAGAATTGTTCGCAAAGGAAGAGGCACACCCAAGTATGGCTCTGCCACTGGGTACAGTAGTTCTGGTCGGTTGGGTCGTCCAGGTGACCGTATATAGATGAGACGTTTGAGAGGGTATTCTGAGACGTTTGAGACGGTTCTGAGACGGTCTTTTGAGACGGTCTTTCGTGTGTTCACGTACACCAACCAATCCACCTAAATCACTGTCTCACTGTAAAGTGATACAAACGTGCATGCGGTACCCCATTGAGACACTGCGCAACTACCGGCGCATCTCCCGATGGCAAGATGGTGCAGTTACCCCTGTTGATGTTTTCTTTTGTCGAGCCCGTGCACATAGCTTATATGTATGAAGTAAACAGACAGACAGTTATGGCATGTACTACTGTACAGTCCGTACCACTTCCGCCCGTCGCATTCTCGGGAAAGTCGCTTCCGCCCTACCCTGCGTAACGTCTTTTGTTTATCGACACCGTACATACACGAGTATTCCATGCATGGGTGGAATGAGGAGGGATGTGGAGGGGGGGCTCTTCAACTCGCGATTGGAAGCAGGTAGCGATATGGCGACTTGTGGAATCGATTTGTCTCGGCCGAATTACTTGATTTTCTTTGGGTCCCTATTTATTCCGGCTGTTTGGCCTCAGTTAGGGGTCACCCTTTTCAGGGGTAAGTCTGCGGAATGTCCATACCTAACGCTCGGTGCATTCCAACAAACCTGTTTGGGAATGTTTGGCACCTGTTTGGGAAACGTTTCTACCGGTGCGGCTACACGGTTGGGGGCTCGGGAATGACGTCAGGGGGTGGCAGGGGCGTTGGCGTGAGGCTTTGAAAACGGGAAAAAAGGAAAAGACAAAGTGGACGGGACGGCGTAGAAAAGGAGATGAAAATGCGATTTAAAAAAGGAAATAAAGTGATAAAAATAGTCATCTGTTGGGGTAGAGTGACATATGGAAGTTGAACGGAGGGAACACGACAATGAACAACAGAGATCAATAGAGATCACTGCTGTACCACCACAACCACCACCACCACACCACCACCACCACCACCAACAGCCAACTACTCTTGTAGTTCACCCTACTTCTGTCTCATACGCGACGCGTAAGGTTGGCGGGGGCCAAAGATACATGGACACGGGATATGTACAGTGTGCAAACACTATATGGAGGTTTGCAGAAACAATGAGATGGGGATGGAAAGGAAGGGAGTCATGTAATTACAGAAATACACACCGTGTTTCGGAGGGGCGTGTTACAGTGTGTATCGACGAGCTGTAATGTAGTCAGGGGGTGTATAGAGTGTATAGGGTGTATACAAAACAGTTATGATGGGGCCCAATGAGAAGACAGAATAGTAGAACCTCTACAAAGTGACAAATCTCCAGATAGGACTCAAAACCCCCTTCAGCCAACACCACCGCACTAATTGATATAATACCCGTGGACCAGCAAAGACCTCGTTTGGCCAATATTATGTGCGTTTCCCTCCACACTCATTCTTGTTATACTTGCACATCCCTCTAGTGCAGAGTCGTAATTCTATTCGAAACAGAGTTGTACAGTCGTGTCGCGTAGGGGTTTTGGGGCGGGTGATTCACGTGGATTTCGGGGTGTTGGCGCGAAGAAAAGTTGTACGCAAGATGATCAGACCACCACCAGTCGATTGCAGTTTTCCCCTGTCTTTTAACACCTCTCTACGACCCCCTACAGCCCCATATTCTCCGTCGCGTAAACTCTCAGAAACAACCTAATTTCCAACGCGCCCTACATACCTACACACCCAGAGACCCTGTACATATATCATGGCATGCCCATCATCGTGACCCAGTATACTTGTCGCCACACGTTTCCCAAAAAAATACCGACTCCCACAATGACCACCGTCCACAGAGAGGTTCTCGGAGACATCTCCAACATGAAGATGGGCGCCCTCAGCCCCCTCAAGTCCACCGGCTCCCCATACCGAAAGCCCCGAGGAGTGTGCAAATCGCAGCTCCAGCAGGGCCCCGCCAAAAAGCTCTTTACACAGGACATTCTGTCGCCCCTGCTGCTGCCACCAAAGTCCCAGGAGGACGGCAAGGAAGGAGGCAACGACGGCAAGATCCGCGAGCACGCCGACCGGCTCAAGATGCGGCTGCAATTGGCGCTCTACAAAATCAACACCAAACAGACCAACGTGAGCCTGGCTGCTCTGGAGGAGGCGTCGTCGTCGTCGTCGTCCCCGCAGCTGTCTGCCACAGAAACCCCCATGCGAGCGCCCCCGGGCTCGTTGCTCAAGGGCACTCCTGCCAGCATGGGGGCCGCCAAGAGCCTGCTCCAGCTTGGTAACTGTTAACGCATGGTGCGCTGGAAGGCGACCACCCGCCCCGGTACATACCAGGTACCGTTTCGCATGACCTAGGTCTTTATTTATGATTCACGATTTGTAATATTATGTATTAGTATGTTAGTAGAAGGGTACTTGTAGATTCACGTAGAGTGCCTGGAAGGGTGCTGGTGTCGTAAAGCACGGGCTTGTATCTCAAGAATCAATGATCTGAGAGGTACCGCTGTATGCTACCAGGTGCAGCTATAGCCAGGAGTATCAATAGAACGACTGTACTTACGCCTTACCCTTGTAGAAGTCATAGTCTTGGCCAGGCACAGCTAACATGGGCAAATTCATGGGCACTTTTGCAACGGGTACCTCGAAATGTCACTCTACAGCATGCTCCAAACACCCGTGTTTGTGTGCCCATCAGATACCCTGGCCTTACATACAGTGGGCTCGTATCGTCTATGCACGCGACCAAAACACGCCAGAGTCATAACAAGCCATCCAAGCCATAACACGACTGCGTCTGAACGGCACTTGGTGCACGGTACGCGACGGACGTGACCGTAAACCAGGGGTAACCCTCGGAGTATGTGTTTGGTTTGTGGCTGTGGTTGCTGAATAATCAGACTTGTATTGTGCTGGGCCACTCAATCGACCACTCAATCGACCAAATCGATCTCTCCAACACCTGTCAAGATTCCCGTCTTGCGCCCTCTTTCGAAACATTGTTTTTTTCCTCCCGTTATTCCCGCCCTAGATCTGGAACCTTGGGCCCAATAGAGTGGGTGTACAGAAGCTCGCTCATAACAGTAAACAAAGGTACGAGGAGAAAAGACCAAAACCTGGGAGACGATTTCATTTGTTCACGTGACCAGTACGGGGCTCCAAAGCCCACTCTGTATCCCAATTGGTCGCTCTACCATTCTAATCAGCCCACTAATCAGGTTCCGTCACGTCTCTCCATATTATCCAGCCACCACCAAAACGGAAACCAAACTACCGACCCAACGCACCTGCCAAATGCCAAAGACGCTAACATGACGTGAACCACATAGACGATGCGCAAGTGTGCGTCCCCATGTACACTCCCGCATTTCTTGCTCTCAATGGGGCAGCTCTGGAATGTCAACATAGCTGGAAGACCGATACTGGCCGATATGTCTCGATACGATTTGACAGAGTCGCAAATGGTGCAATTGGGCCAGATTTTTCACTAAAAAGATTTCAAAAAACACACTTGCACTCATGGCGTCGTTGCCTACTCGGTGCCACGGAAAAAATCCCCTCTCTCGCTCTCTCGTCGTATCTAGGAACATGCATTACCGCCATCAACAAAGCAATAGTGGATCCTTGTCCCTGCTTGAGGACTTGCTATTAATTTGACCCGCGCAACCGCAAGCTGGTATGGGGAAGTAAGGGCGTGTTTAGTGCACAGCTATGTGCGCTTCCCATTTGGGGGCTCGCGTTTGTAATAGCACTGTACAGTGAAGACGCGCGTTTGGCGGAAATGGGTCGAAAGTGGTGTCAAAATGGTCCTAGAGAATGGGGGGTTTTGACGGTTACACTTGTAGCTGCGTCGGCCTGCTCCCTACGAAACTAGGATAGTATTCGTCTTGACCCCCAATTAAGGTGAAGTGAATTTCAGAGCCGCACGGCTGGGGGTGGGGGTTTGGCCTGTTTCAAAAAGAGGAGAAACGGGTCCGATCAGGCTGAAATTATCACAGTGGGTCCTTGCGGGGTTTGCCATGTCATGTGAAGTGCTTTGGCTCGAAATGTGGAATATCGGCCGAGATGGAGTGGTGTGTAGTTCTGTTGAGCTGAGGCAAGTAAAGAGAGTATTAGGTGGGTATGATAGAAGAGCGTCAAGCATAATGTCAACTGTAAATTAATATATTGGAGTAAACACAAGTAATAGCTTACAGTGAATGTGTCTGTTGGTATAGCCACACCAGAACAAACTGGTAAACTTGATTGTGGTATAGCTATGTCGGCTAATACCCTACTGACGCTCATTACGTATCTGTGTTCATATTTTGAGCCCAACCAAGCAAGTACGCCCCACAACAATACACATCCACAATGTCATTAGTATATAAGTTATAAAAGAAGGGTTGGTTTTCGTCTTCCTTGCATTGTACCCCAATCAGATCCCATAAATACGATCTGTGATAACTCGCTACGCTCGTTATCTACGCTCGTATCTAGGAAAACCGATCAGGGAACCAAACAGGAGCAATCAACGTCCAGGTATACAACACGTAACAGATCCAGGCACTGACAATCTTGACCCAGGAGGAAAAGTAGGTTCTTCCAACCGGCACGAAATCGCCGACATCGTCCTTCTCCACATTCATGGTCAGCAGAGTGGCGGTCCACTGGGTCGCCAGCAGAAACACAATATGGAACAGCACGTAGTTGTATTTGGTGGTGGACTTTTCGTCGTCGGCCTCAAACGTCTCCCACTCCTGGTCGTGCAAAGCAGACTCGGGCAGAGAGCCCTCCTCCACGGCTGCTCGAATGGCCTGTTGACGCATGGTCACAGCGGCAGGCTCGGTGTAGACGGTGTCGTCCGCAAGCGACTCGGCTTCCGGTTCAATCACCGACGACCGGGTGGCGGCTCGGGTGGTTGTGTATGCAATGGCCACAAAGGTGAAGAGCGCTCCGATGAAAATGGAGGCGGTTCGAGTACCCTTGGAACGGACCAGTGGGTTGCAGTTCCTGTCATCGGGCTCGGTGGACACCGCGCACATGGTCAGATACGTGCAGTAGAAGGCCACCATGGCAGCCTGGGCCAAGCCAGCTCGAGGGTTGTACTCCTGGACGTTTTGGTTGACGGACACCAGGGTGACGAGCATCAGCATGACCAGGTTGATGGTCACGGCGGCCTGGTTCATGGAGCAGCCCGACGTGCAGAAGAAGACGTACATGAGGATCGTCAGCACGATGCTGGCAATGTACATGGACATAGTTGAGCCCACGAGAATGAACTTCCAGGTTCCCGAGTCGGTGTCTTCGATTCGCTCAAGACACTGTTCGGCCCAGGAGTGGGCAAAGTCGACGAGCAGCACGAGGCCGATGAGAATGAAAATGGCCGAGCCGATCATGGCAAAGTAGTTGCCCCAGACAACAAAGAACTTTTCGGGGATGAGGAAACACAGAACAATGAGAGCCAGCCAGGCGGCGATCTTGAAGCCCCAGTAGCCGTTCTGGATCTTGGCCCGGGGGTTTTTCGTCGAATGCACGCCCACCAGCAACAGAGCCATCATGAGATGGAACACTCCAAGGGCAAAGTTCATTCGCTGAACCGCCACAAACCCATAACACTCTTCACCCAGACACTTGAACTTCATGTAATCGAGGGTGAAGCGTTCGAGTTTTTTGACGGCCCAGTCGGTGAGCATGATCCACGACAGAATCGAGTTCACCAGAAAAAGCATGGCGTAGCCAACTCGAGTGGCAATGGAGGACGAGCATTTGTTGCAGGCCGAACACATGGCCGAACCGACTGCTGCACCGCAACAGGTGGCTGCCCAGGTTCCTATGGCCGAGACGGACGGAATGACCGCCAGCGGAATCGATAATAACGCTCCCATGGTGAGTTTCGAGAGATGTTGAGAGTGTCGTCAAAAGGGTCAAGTGAGTGATATGCAAGACCATGTAATTTGATAGATTGTGAACTTTATTTGGGGCGGAGACATAAACGATAGTGGAAGGGGAAGTTGTACTGTAATTTGGTTGGAGGGTGAGAAAAGGGTGTACTGTTTGGTGTTGTTGTAATCAGAATAAACAGGCGGGGTCTCCTGTGTCAGGATTGAAATTCAATGACTAAGAAATCCGCGTTTCAGCTGCTTAGTAAGTACAAGAATATAACAGGAGAAGATACCTCTGTTTTTTGATTTCAACGATACCATGTAAGACTGTATTGGGTGTACTTATGAGTGAGATGTGTTTCCGGTCTGACTTCTATTTCCCGAAAATGCTTAGTAATCCGAAATTTTAGTACGGAGACATATGCCCCAAGTTTGCACCATTCTGTCACAAAGGAACCACCGACCAACAGGGGGGTTTTTTTCTTCATCTTTTTCTTCATTTTTTTCTTTTTTCAACCCGCCTTCCCCCACCCCCAAAACAGTCTCAACTCTCAACATCCCCAAACAAAAGTCTATTTAATCGAGCCATCATCTCCAATTTAGACTTTGCGTATATTTTGTGCGTACTTGGGCCAAATCAACCCAGACTCACCAAACCACACACAACATCAAAATGCTTCGACCCACGACCTTGCAGCGGTTGCGACCCGCGGTTTTCCGAGTCCAGCGATGGAACTCCACCTCCACAGCGCCCACAACCACCCACTCGGACATTGTGGTCGTTGGAGGAGGTCCTGCTGGCCTGACCATTGCCGCCGCCCTCAAACACTACCCTGAGACCGTCAACAAGTCTGTGACTCTGGTGGAGTTTGGGTCTCTGGACAACCTCAAGACGTGGGGCCCCGACATGGAGCGGTTTGAGAACCGGGTGAGTTCTCTGACGCCCTCCTCGGTCGAGTATCTGACCAAGATCGGCGTGTGGGAACATGTCAACCGAGACCGAGTCCAGGCCTACAGACACATGACTGCGTGGGACGGAGTGTCGGGATCCAAGGTGCAGTTCAACACCTCTCAATTGATGGGCGAGGGCCGAGATATCGCCTACATGACCGAGAACTTCAATCTGCAGAACGGTCTGCTCAAGCAGCTGGCCAACAAGCCCCATCTGACGATCCTGGACAAAACCAAGGTGGAGGGCGTCGAGCGGACCCCGGAGTCCCACAACAAGCCGCTGGTCAAGCTCTCCAACGGCTCCACCATCTCCACAGACCTTCTGATTGGTGCCGACGGAGCAAACTCGCCGGTTCGAACCTTTTCCGGAATCGAAGCAAGAGGATGGGACTACAACACCCATGGACTCGTGGCCACCGTGCGGCTGGCCAACGAGCAGCAGTCGGCATGGCAACGATTCCTCCCCACAGGCCCCATTGCCCTGCTGCCCTTGCCCAACAGATTCGGCTCCCTGGTGTGGTCCACCACCCCCAAGATGGCCTCCCAGCTCAAACAGCTGTCGTCCGAGCAGTTTGTCATGATGGTCAACTGTGCATTCAACCTCGAGCCCACCGATCTGGAGTACTTGATCGACCATCCCGACGAGATCATGACCGACGCTCCCTACAGACTGTCTCAACGATCCACCAACCCAGACGTGCCCTGCCCCATTGTCGACGTCCAGGACAAGTCTCGGGCCTCCTTCCCTCTCAAAATGAAGCATGCCGACACCTACATTGCCGAGAACGTGGCTCTGGTTGGAGACGCAGCCCACACCACCCATCCTCTGGCAGGACAGGGACTCAACATGGGCCAGGGAGACGCCCAGAGCCTGGCCATTGCCATCCGCAACGCTGCCGGCCGAGGAGCCGATATTGGATCCACCCTGACCCTGGAGCCTTACTGGGCCGACCAGTACTTTAAGAACCACAAGCTGCTGGGAGTGGTCGACAAGCTGCACAAGCTGTACTCGACCCGAAACCCGCTGGTCGTTGGTCTGCGGTCTCTGGGTCTTGATGCGGTGAATAGTGTCAAGCCGGTGAAGGATTTTTTGATGTCTCAGGCGTCGTAACCCGAGTGCGAACGTAACCACGAGTGCGAAGCACGAGGGGGTATGAGTACACACGTTAAGCAATCCGTTTGACCGCTCCGAAAGAAATATAGCATGTCCATAGTATTAACATATTGAAGTATACAGTAGAGAAGACACAGGTATGATAGCGGCTACTCGTACATTAGATACTGTCATTTATAGAGGTGGAGATTGTAGTACCGGTACAGTCAGTTGAGCATAATTATTGGTAACCATCTCTTTAGGCGTTTAAAGGTCTCTACCAATAGGACCAAAATTCACTATAGAAACAAATAGTGAAAGCTATACTATTCAACTCCTGGTCTTCTTCTGATTCGAATGATACCAAAACCCTGGTTCTTGTCAATACAGATATTCGTAGATATACTCACTTTCCCGCTCTGAGACTTGATTGCCAATACTCTCAAGTGACTGTACTTGTGAAAGATGTTAATCGGATAAGCTACAGATAAAATCACTTTGTTGGCAGCCCTTGATTGGGACGTATTGTTGGTGGACAGTCCTAGAGCTCTTTGTCTAAGGTCTAGGGCGACACACCTGCAATTGGATCAAGACTGAATTATTACTTGAGTTTACTTGGGTTCAATCTTTTTCACTTGACATGGACCCACTGAAAGAAGTGTCACTTTCACTCAACCGGTATTGATCCCACAACGAAGAAAAGTTGATTACTGCCTAAGGGAGCCCCATTTGAACAGCCTCACAAAACAACCAACCTGTTTAGATCAATGAACGCCATTTTGAAGAGGGTCCAAAACCGCACCCCTAGGCGTGCGGCTCGGAAATTCAATAACCTTAATTCAAAATTTACGACCTTATTTCTGGAGCCACACAAATTTGTCAGATTACTCACGACGGAGTGATCCTACACGCATTTAAATAATACCATTGAAACGAGCCGCTTCTTGCGGTCATTTTGGCACTACTTTTGATGCCAGAGTGATGTGTTTGAGTGTGTTACATATACATGATGACGTCCGTTCGAGACTTGTGGCCTGCACAGTTCATTATTATTCGTTTCAAATCCGTTAGCTATAAATAAGGGTATCAAGGAGGACCAAGGGTCATGCAAAAATCTGGAGTTAGAACGTTGTCAAAGAGTTGGTAAAACAACAGACGAAATGTCAGAGGTTTTGGTAATTTTAATTATCTTCATTCTCTTTCAGAAGCAGAACTGAAAATTTTTTGTCATCATAAAAGTCTCACACAAAAGCAAGGCCGAAACGAAACGAAGGAGGTACTCACAAATCAGATGGGGGGAGGGGTATTAGGTACTCGAGGTAACTAATGTTAGTAAAACGGAAGACGGGAACCGAGAATGTTTCCACAAAAAGTCAGATGGTGATGCATGTTTTTTGCTGGATCACGTATTCACCTGCAAAAGTGTGTGAAGATTTCATCAGTTGAAAGGCCGGCTGTCTGTAGTTTGGGTACCCACCTGATGTTAGAAGTGTTTGAGGGGAAGATATGTGGAGAAGCACATAGATCATAAACGAAGAATTCCTTAACGATTTGTCCTGCATTTACATCCTCAGTAGAAAATATGTTCCTAATCATTTCGCCTTGCTGTTGTGCTAGGAAGAGTGGAAGAAGGTAGGTACTCACCATTTAGTGTTGTCGTGTGGAGATCATTGATGTGTGGTGTCAAACACTCTGTCGTGTCAACACACTATTGTCGTGGGTGTGTTGAGAGTGTGTTGAGAAAAAAAGAGATTCAAAAAGGTGCCAATGTTGTTTCTTTTATTGACTGCGCTTATACGGTAGGGTAACGGAAACATGTAGGGTTGGAAAGCTTATTTGGTTACCCTGGAGTGGATGTGAAGGGTGTGAAGGGGGAATTTGGGTGAGCTGAATAGCTGCGTGAGAGGTTAGGTGTGGTCACGTGACCTTACGGAATGGGCCTATGCCCTTTTTAAAAATACCCACCGTCTCTGTGACCCAATTGAGATGTGTATACTTGAGTCTGGTTTGTGGGAGCTTATTCGTGAGGGCGAGGATATCTGAAGGATTAGTAAGAACTGGAATCAGGAAGAGGGACATATTATGAGGGGGTGCTTACCTACTTGGGGACATAAATGCTCTTTTCAAATTTGAAATTGCAGCCAATATGGTCCATTTGTGATTGTCTTCAAAACTCATAACCTCTGGGAGTATAATTGAGCAGATCTGAAGATTGAGAGGAACTGGAGAAGCAGATCAAGTGTTTCATTTGTGCTCAGATGGCTCAAACTTTTTACTGTATCTTGATTGAGTGCGGAAGTTGTCGCGAGTTACCAGTTATGTAATCAGTTGCTTCCAGGTAGGTACGCTATTAATGCTAGTAAACAAATAAGCCAAGTAGTGTCAACTATATTATACTTGACACGAAACTGAGATCCCTTAATAGCTCAATGTTTATGCTACAAAAAGTATTGATTGTCTCAGATCTGTGAAGAAACAGAATTCTCTCCACCCTCTGGTATACAGTACAGTCCAGTTCAAGGACTGGTGATCCGAGAATTTGAGTTTTTTCCCGCATAGCTCCCAACAGGTCATGTGACTTTTGATTTCAGCACCAGAAGGTGCATGGGATCTTCACTTTTTAGCGGCATAATTGCACTGTAACAGACTGTACAACTGTCTACTTAACACATGACAACGTGCTTACAACGACCTCATAAGGCGTCAAATAGGGGCCAAGACAAGGAGAATGACCGATTTTAGACCGGTAAACACGTACAGTGGGAAGTCAAATAATACTTGTGATTTTTCAGCAGTCTGCCCATGGTCGAAGAAGTGACAAGTCTGCACTCGTACCTGTTCAAGTGCATGCGAGTACAGTACGCTCCGTAGAAGAGGCTCCAGGCAAAACAATCGCCATGCAATCGATGCTCATGACCCTTTGAAAAATTCTCTACCTAAGTAATGGTGAGAGATACAGTATGTTCAGGGGCAGTGTACGTTGTGGTTGTTGTGGGAAGGGTAGTTATGGAGTGCACTTGCACATACAATACCTGTAGAAACAACGCTATTTGCCTTCTACTGACAGCTACTCGTACTTGTATATCTATTAAAGTGAACAGCAGCTGGTGCTCGTAACGTGCCTGCATCAGGTTCTGGACAAGGACTTGCCAAAAGACCCCTGGGGGGCTAGAAACGGTTACCTCAAGGAGTACTGGTAGCTTCTACTGTGCCACGAACCACGTAATCCGGTCAGGCTAATAAAGACGGGGTGGAAGTTGCTGCAACCATCAATAACTCGGCCGCACCATGAAAGCTACTTGCCCTCGTTGTACTCACGTTCCCGTATTACATCACCGTGCCCTCTGGAGGCAGGTGGCAGTTGTGCTTTGAATGAATGTCGTTGATGCTCTGGTGGCGAATGTGGTGGGTAGGTGTAAGAGAGCTGGAAGAAGGAAAGGGGGTATATATAGGAGAGCTCATACAGTCAACCCCGTAAACAATGGCTTAAGAAATCAACACAACAAGCCTACAAGGTTCCAAAAGAAGCTAGTGAAACCTTTTAAACGATTTAACTAATGTCTCAACTATCACGGAGTTAACCGCATTTAAAGAGCTTATATCCCGATTGGGCGAAATTAATTCAATTTCTCGGATCACCAGTCCTTGAAACTGACTGTACTCCACATTCCAACAAAACATCGGGAACACTGAAAATTCAACCGTAAATGACTTTTCGTCCCAACTATTCCCGAGTAATTGATCTTAACTAGATGCGAATGCTACGACCAAAGCACGTACAGGCGTATCAAAACACCACCGTATTCCAGCAAAGACTAGTCTTGTTCATGGGCTGTTTCTGCGATGCTAGAAAGGGCTAGAGTTCGCCTCGAGAGTTCCAGGCTCTTGTCTTAGTTGTGCCATAACGCTGAGAGTGTGGATGATGTGCAAAGTCGTATATATCTCAACATGTTTGTACCAAAAAGGGTTGACATTACTACACCGTTCGAATATTCAGAGAGCGGGGATCAGAATGGTATAGTTTTTGATAGTGGTTGCCATAGTGAAATTCGGCTCTAGATGTCGTTAATCATCCCACTGGCTGTCTTACTAAGAAGAGGTCTCAACCTTTTGACTTGCTAACGCTAACAGCAACAAGAACAAGAACAGATCTGAGGTTAATGGGTGGGTGTTACTGTAGCTACTTGTACCGTATTGCGTCAGTACTGTGAATGTTTGACCAACAGCGACACAAGCAGCTATAGTCAGGTCTCCATCACCTCAACTAACGTCTCAACTGTGCTTTAAAGCGTCATTTATTGGAACCACCCCATCTATGGTTACAGTTCAAGTCGTTGCCAAGAACATGTGTCTTCGATGGCTGCCTGTAGCTACGAGTATCGTACATACAAATAGCAAGTGTCAGTTGGGGTCTGAGCACTGAGCAATCGTCAGAAGGGTCTGTCACTCGAGCCAATGCTTTAACAGCGCTGCAGCCGACGAACCCCTCATTTTGGTCTTCCAACTCTGCTTCTATTGGCCAACACAATCGGCTGCTAATCGTCTGGCCCACCCCAAATGGGCAAGTGCAATACCCAAAAAGTTGGAGATCGGCCCAAAAACCAGAGTTTATGAGGAGGTAGCTACCGGAGCCAGATGTACTTTGTGGGGAGAGAAAGATACGGTACGGGTAGAGAGGGGTAGATAGGTTCGGAAGAAGACCGTTAGAACACAAACAAGTCCTCGTTTTTCCCTGCTCGTACTTCTGATGTGACAGCTCTCTCCCCGACTAACATCGGTCGTACAGCTAAGAAGTACGCTAAGCGGAAGTCTGAGCGGAGAGTCGGGGTTTTGGCTAACGGGCGTTTGGGGAGGCGTTAGAATCACTAGCGATGCATGTCTCTGGTGCCTGACTGGTGACAGTGTCTTAAGGTCTTTATCCGATTCCCAAGGCGATCTTTTTACGTCCTCCTAATTCACTTGTATTTACGACCCAGCCCGAGTTCGAAAACCGTGCATAATCCCGCAAGATAGAGTTGAGCAATCTTGTTGGTTGGACAAGGCACGACAAGCACGAGCAGCTGAACGGGGGAATCACTACAGGACCACCCTTCAGGACTTTTGCCAGAACCACCCCACCTTTCCGTTCGAACCCCGTGCGAATCAGTGAGTATCAAGCACGAGATTAGTGCAGAATCGCAAGCAGGCATTGCGAGACAGATCTGATCAGCGGAGTGATTTGCACTATGGCTTTTCAGCACCACAGCACCACAGCACCCCAAGACAGTCCAACTCTCCGTCCAATCTCTAACCCAGTGGAACCAAACGCGGCAATGGCGGCAGCACAACACTCGGTGGCCAACCCCATCCCCGTGGCGGCCAAAGACCCCCATCCCCATCTCCACAACTCGCTACACCATCACCCCAGCACCAGCAGCACCAACAACCGACATGACGCCCACGACGCCCACGCTCTCGGTCTGGGCACTCCCGAGCACCGGCGGTCGCTCGCCAGCAACGCCGACGTCAACGGCCACGTGGCCTCGACGCCCGCAAGCAAAACCGCGCCCTCAATTGCGTCCGTTTCGTCGCCCACGTCCCACCATACCGCCGCAGCCACCCCCGGAGGCTCGGCCCGAGTTCCGCACTCGGAAATGAACGACCAGGGCGTGCCCACGAACCAGCTCAAGGCCAACGCCGCGGCCAACATGCCCATCACGCTGATCCCGGTGATTTTCAAGGAAGCGTCGCTGGACTCGCCGTCGTTCCGAGCCACCGTCAACCACGTGATCTCGCAGCTGGCGGTCACCTCGCAATGGCTCGAGGGCTTTGTGCAGAGCGTGCACGACGTGACGGCCGAAATGCACACGCTGCAGGGCGTCATCAACAACCTGGTCGGCAAGTTCATGCCGTCGTTTGTGACCGAGGGCGTGGTGGACCACGACTACACCATGCTGGTGCTGCGGCGGTTTGCCGAGGGCTCCAAGCTGTTCTGGACCAACGCCATGAAAAACATCAACGGCCAGAACACGCATCTCGGCGAGCCGCTGGTCAAGCTGCTCAAACAGCGAATCGCGCCGTTTTCAGAGACCGTCAAGGCGTTCCGGGCGGCCCAAACCAAGTACGACGCCGCCCAGGCCAAGTATCTGGCCCTCAACAAGACCAGGGAGCCGTCGCACCTGCGAGACGAGGCCATGGCCGTCTACGAGGCCCGGGCGACGTACATCAAGGCGTCGTTCGAGTTTTGCGCCGGATATCTGCGTCTTCACCACGCCATTGACCGGGCGCTGATTCTCACCATCACAGACACGTGGCGGTCCAACGCCCGTAACCACGACGACAGCGCGCACCAGCACGCCGGGTCCGCGTACTTCCGGCTCGGCATCGAAATGCACCGGATCCGAAACTGGTCCAACGCCATCCACCAGGCCAACAAGGTGATTGTGCGGGAGATTGGCAAGGCCCGCAAGGAAATCGAGGACTCCACGCTGGCGGCGGCCAAGCCGTCGAAGGACATTGCCGAGTACCAGCCGCTGTCGCCGTCCACCAAGCTGTCGGTGGACTCCAAGGTGACCAACCACCCCATCGAGAAGCACGGCTGGCTGCTGATGAAAACCAACTCGCCGTCGGAAAAGAACCCCATCTGGGTCCGGCGCTGGGCGTTTGTCAAGGCCGGGCTGTTTGGCTGGCTCAACGTGTCGCCTCCGCCGGAATGCGACTTTGTCGAGGAGTCCGACAAGATCGGAGTGCTGCTGTGCTCGATCAAACAGCTTCCCACCGAAGAGCGCCGGTTCTGCTTCGAAATCAAAACCCAGGAGGTGACGCTGATTGCCCAGGCCGAGTCGCTGACCGAGTTCAAGTCCTGGCTCGTGGCGTTTGAGCTCGCCAAACAGCAGTCGCTGGACAAGGAGTCGCCCTACCGGTCTTCTCTGGCGTTCAAAAAGTGGACCGTGCCGCTCCCGGAGTTTGCCTCCTCCGGTGGAACCTCCATTGACGTGGCCATGGCCCATACCTCGTCCAAGGTCACCGATACCACCTCTCCCTCGTACCTGGGAGGTCCCCATGCCTACGCCTCCGAGCACCACGTCCACCAGACTCCTCTGCACAAGCTGATGGCCTCCGGTAAGGCCTTCATTGACGGCAACGAGACCAACGAGCACGGCGAAAAGTCGGCGTTCAACTTCTCGGGCTTTGGACCCTTCAACACCTCGCTGGCCCCCTCGCCTCCCATCACCACGCCCATCTACACGGGCATGACCAAGGAGGCGATTGTGTCGACGGCGTTCGTCAAACCGTCGTACATGCCCAACGCCGTGACCGCCAACGTGTGGGGCTCGGTCAACTGGGCGCTGTACGCGAAAAACTCGTCGGTCGCCATCGCCTCCCACGAGAACATGGTCGAGTTCCAGCGCCAGATGGACGCCAACCCCACCACCGAGGCCGAGCCGTTCCCGGACAACTACCCCATCGAGCTCAAGTCGCAGGATCTGCAGATGCGAGCCATTTTCCAGACCGCCGTCGACCACGACCCCAACGACCGCGTGGTGACCGTGTTCCGGTGCCTGTGGTCCCCCAACCCTCGTCAGGAGCTCCCCGGCCGGGTCTTTGTCACCCTCAAAAACCTCTACGTCTACTCGTACTCTCTGGGCTTTGTGTGTGCCGTCAAGAAGCCCCTGACCGACATTGTGTCCGTGCAGGGCTCCCCCGACAACGCCTGGGAGAACCTGTACGTGCTGGGCACCGACGGAGCCGTGCTGCGATGCCGGGTTTTCCTGGACTCGGGCCGCCTGGTCCAGCGACGCCTGCAGATCATTCTGTCCAACGTGCTGTCCGACAAGCCCCGCGATCTGGCCGAAATGCTGCCCATTCTGCAGGACGGAGACAGCTCGCACCAGATCATCACCGAAAACGACGGCTGGTACGAGCGAGAGAGCGATCTCGGCTACATTGACAGCGTGCCGGGCGAGCCCGACGAAAAGTTCTCGCAGGAGGAGCTGTCCGAGCATCTGGTCAAGCGGTACCGGGATCTGCGAAACAAGCGCAAGGAGGTCAAGGCCACCAAGCGGCCCACGTCGTCGTCGGCCAAGTCTGTGGCGTCCAAGGCCGCGGTGGACACCCCCAACTACGCGCTGCACTCGCCCACGGCCCAGAAGGTGGTGGACCGCGAGTTTCTGTGCCCCCCCAAGGCGCTGTTCCACATTATGTTTGGCCAAAAGTCGCGCATGTTCAAGGACATTTACACGCGGTTCTACAAGGTGATTTCGTCGCGACGGACGCGGTGGATGCTCAACCCCGAGGACAAGACGCTGTCGCGGCTCATCACGTACGATCTCAAGCTGCGCTCGCTCATGGAGACCGGCACCGTGGTGTCGCGAAACCTGCAGGTCATTGAGCGCATGGACGAGAACGTGTGCTACGTGGTGCACAACACGCGAAACCCCTGGGAAATCAGCCACGTCAGCTCGTTCCACCAGTCCATGCGGTTCGTCATCACCGCCAACGACACCGGCGGCTCCCGGCTGTGCATCTGGGACGATCTCGTCTACACCGAGAAGAAGCGGTCGCTGTTCAAGTCCGTGGTCGACACCGTGGCCATGCGGTACATGGAGCACGAGGCCGAGTCGCACGTGCGGCTCATCCAGCAGTGTCTGCGACGGGTCGGCACCTTTGACTCCACCAACAGATCCATCATCATGTACGGCAAGCTGGGCCAGATTGACACGGACCCCACCCCCGAGCAGCTGGCCGAGCTGGAGCGTAAGGACTCGCAGGACGTGCTCAAGGTGTCGCGACGACGGCTGTTCACGTGGGTGTCCGAGTCGATTTTCACCTTCCTTCTCACCGCTCTCACGGCCTTCATGATCATCATTGTCAAGCTGGCCAAGGGCCTTCTCAAGTCGCTGTCGCCTCACATTGTGCTGATAGTGCTGCTGGCCGTGTCCGGCCTGTCCAACATGTGGCTGTCGGGCCGTCTCACCTACTTCCACATCAAACAGCACCAGGAGGCCCGACGCGCGGCTCCCAGCGATACTCTGTACCGAGCGGTATTTATCAACGATCTGGATCCCATGATGCTCCCCTCGGACACCAACAACACGGATTCCATCGCTCTGCAGAAGTATCTGTCGCTGGAAAAGTCGCGGGTCTTTGGAATGGATCCCGACAAGATTCTCAAGGGCGACGACGGAGTCGGCCTCGAAGACAAGTTCTTTGAAAACAAGTACTTTTCCGACGTGGCCTCGCGGTCGGCCTCCCGAAAGATCCAAAAGGCCCGGTACATGCTGGGCATCAAGCGGCGCGAGCTGCTGGTCAACCTGCGGGTGCTCAACCGAAGCGACCGGGACCTGGCGATTGAGGAGTGGCAAAACTGGCTGCGATCCGAGGTCCGAAACTGCGAGCGGTTCACGGCCCGCGTGGCGGTGGACCCGCTGTACGGTAAGGACAAGCTGGACGAGGGCAAGTTTGAACAGATCGAAAACTACTGCAACAGCTGCCGGGCGGAGATCAAGTTCCCCACCTTGCTGTAGTCTGCCGTGCTCATACTGAGTACATTTTGTATATTGTAATATAACCAGTTCGATGATGTACCCATTGTAGACAGCTTGAAGTCGTTCCATTTTTGTCCACACAAGAATCTGAACTTGTACATCGACTATTAGAGTCGAACGGAATGCTACTTGTAGTGGACATTACCTGGAGTCTGTTGAACAAGTCCATCAGAGCCAGTGGATGTGTAGGTTGCTAAAGTGGTCCTATATTTTTTTGTCACAGTTCTATCCTCATCTTTCAAATACATAAGCTAGACATAAGCGAGTACAGCCAAATCTTGCTCTTTTTGGTACTACAGAAATAACTTTTAAAACTACTTGTACCAAGCTGACAATAAATAACCACTTACATATCCGACCTGCTGCGAATCGTCGCTCCTCCAAGAGACTTGACACTAACATGATCAATCTCCTTCTCCATCTCAATGTCTCCAGGAACCATGCCGTCCAAAGCGCCTCTAGGAAGACGTCTAGCAATACCAACCACGTCCCAGGGCGTTCGGGGGTTGGAGTCTTCGAAAATGAGATCGATTTCCTCCAGCGTTCGGCCCATGGTTTCCGGGAAGAAAAAGTAGATGGCCGGAACCATGGCCACGTTGATGCAGGCAAAAATGATGTACGTTCGCCATTTGATCGAGTTGAAGGCCACGGGGGTGATCATGACGACCAGGAAGTTGAAGACCCAGTTGCCCGACGTCGACAGACCCTGCGAAATGGCTCTGATCTCGATGGGCGCAATTTCCGCAGGATACAGCCAGGCCATTCCCAGCCAGCCAATGGAGAAGAAGGTGTTGAAGACAAAGAGAAACACCGCCGCAGCAATACCTGCCTGGGGCTTATCCAGCCCTCCGTCTTTGACCGATGACGCTGCGTACACGGTTCCAGCCAGAATCGCCATGGTACAAGCCTGTCCTACCGTTCCAAACAGCATGAGTTTGCGTCGTCCGAATCGCTCAATAGTGTAGAAGGCGATCCAGGACGCCATAAAGTACTCTGTTCCGTCGCAGGCCGCCAGAATCCGCGAGTTCAAGGGACTCATGCCAATGGACGTCTGGAAAATGTACGCGGCGTAGTACGAGATGAGATTGATGCCGCACATCTGGTGCATGACCTGCTGAGAGTACGCCAGCATGGCTCGATGGAAGTGCTTTTTTTTGCCAAACGTGAAGAGCAGGGCCAGCTGTTTTCGGAACGGCGGCTCTTTTCCAAGCTCCACGTCTCCTGCGGCGATTCGGCGTCGTGCTTCGTCGCCTTCAATACCCTCTTGAGCAAGCTGACCTACCATGAGCGACTCTTTGACCTGCATGAGCTGCTGCGTCACGTAGATATCGTCGATGGGCACATCTTCCAGAGCTGCAAACACTCCAGCGGCTTCTTCGTATCGTCCCTTTTTGATCAGCCATCTGGGAGACTCGGGCAGATACATGACTGTGCATGTCAGCAGAAGCGAAAAAAGGATCTGGAACGCCACGGGGAATCGCCAATCCGAGTCGTTACGCTTGACAAAATAGAACCCAAAGTCGATCCAGTAACTGAGCGCGATTCCTCCGGTCGTCAGGGCTCCTCCAAGCATCACCAGAGCTCCTCGTCGTTCGGGACGAGCACATTCAGCCTGGAACATGGGAACCGTGGCAGTGGTGAATCCCACACCAATACCCGCAATGACTCGTCCGGTGATAAACTGGCCCAGAGAATACGACGCGCATTGAAGAATCGCACCGATGGTAACAACAATCGAGCCAAGAAAGATGATCTTGCGTCGACCCAGCTTGTCTCCTCCCCACATTGTGAACAGAGCCCCCAACATACATCCAATCTCGTAGATGGCGACCGCGGTGCCCTGGACCGTCGAATGGAACGACTTGGTCTGGGCATCGAGATGTGGAGACGTGCTGTCCATTTTGGGAAACTGGTGGATAAAGGTCGGCAGGGTGAGTAGACTGCCCATGACTCCTGTGTCGTATCCGAACAGCAAAAAGCCGATTCCAGCCACGGCCGCAATGATCCGGTGCAGTCGCGTTCCTCGGCTGCCAAAGTAGCTGGTTTTGATCACTCCTGGCGTTTCTTGTTGGATTCTGAACGATTGGATCATGTCGGTTAGCTGGCGAGAGATCAACACGTATGACACCACATCTATATACTCCTGACAGGGTACAAAGGAAGGGATAAGCGCTCCCCGAAAGTTTAGCGCGGAAAGCTGATCTATCTAGACTTTGGTTATCAAAGTTGAGCTACGAGAAGCGGAGAAAAGGCGCTAGAAACATGTTGGGTGGGCAGAAAAGGAGGTATCATCATTGAGGGGCTTAGACAAACATCTAGACCTCTTGCAACACCCGCAACATCGCCTTGTATGCACTCCACAGGTCCGGCGAAGCACTATCTTCCGGGTTAGAGTTCACTTTAGACCCCAGTCTTGGCGGTTGTAATCAGGTCGACTTTACGATACACAAGATAAGCACAGCCAAGATCAGACCTGTCAAGTTGTTGTACCTGAAACAGGGTGTAAACGAGTCTGGGCGTCTTGGCAAGTGTCTAAAGACATTTATTTCTCTCACCTATTTGTAGCAGCCGTCACGTGACTCAGTGCTCTCTCTTTTAGACTCAATGCACCGGATATCGATTCCCGACATCCCCCACAGTTTCCAAAAAACTCTGTTGCAATAATCCAATCTAACCCGGAGCACCACGGTGATAAGATAACCGTTTTGGGGTGTTTTTAGTTGAGTAAAAATTTGTTTACGCAATTTAACCACAAAACTGGAGTTCCATAAATACTCTTTGTCAACAACACTGACCTGTGACAATACCTTCCACCCACTTATACTGTACATTATATACCCACCCTATAGACAAGGAAATGGTTATACCCCACTCGAAAAGATGTTGCAATATCGTCTGTGACGTTGGTAAAGAGACATTGACAATAATGGAATGAACTAGAAACGCTATTTAAGCCCACCAGTGTTTTTTTCTATCACTCTGGATCTCTTTCAGCCTCCAAAAATGCAATCTAAATTTTCGCGCATTACTAAGCAGACATACAAGTGTGGACCCCAACTTTTCGAGTAAAAAAACCGCCAAAATGCGCCGATGGTTTAGTGGTAAAATCCATCGTTGCCATCGATGGGCCCCCGGTTCGATTCCGGGTCGGCGCAGCGTGGTTACGGCCATATCCTGGTGAAAATACGGCTTCCCGTCCGATCAGCCATAGTCAAGCACCAGAGAGCCTAGTTAGTATTGTAGTGGGAGACCATACGAGAATCCTGGGTGCTGTAATCTTTTTCCACCTCAAGCGTAGCGCAGAGGTGGTATAGGTTTTTGTAGGCGGTTTCCAGGCTGGTCTTTTGCGTCTCTTCTGTCGCGAAGTTCGAGAGGTGGCATGTTTGTTGGATGTTTTTTAAGGTTAGCATTATTCTTCATCAAAGACTTATGAAAATCCAAGTAATTAATTAATCAAAAAGTTGCAGATGACTAATTAGCACAGAGTGCGGAGCAGTTCAGACATACAGAAAAACACAGCAAACGAGATAAAAACAAAACCGAGGGACAAGAAATGATTCACTTCCCACCAGCTCATCGGTTGTTCAAAAATAATGTAAATTGCGTCTGCAAAAAATATCGTCACGGACAGGATTCGAACCTGCGCGGGCATAACCCACTGCCTCACAGCTAACAAATTAGCAGGGCAACGCCTTAACCACTCGGCCACCGGGACGGCTGTAATTTTCAAGGGAAAACTGGACATGTGGATCTGAAAAGCGTTGAAATTTTCGCGCGACGATTTTTCCGGATTCTAGGCATTCTAGATGAATGAAAAGAGGTTTAGAATAACGAAGACGCCCGAAATAACAATCTGATGGACTTCACTTCTTTCTGGATCGCCATGCTCCTGGTATTTGCTGCTGTTGTTGCTACTATGGAGAAGCCACAATTTCAAGGAAGAGCCGTACCCCTCAGTTTTCATTTGAAACTCTCACAGATGGTGCCACATGTTGTCACCCAAGAAAGAAGGGGTATGTCGCAACTCGAATCTCATCCACCTCTTGTCGAACGGCACTTTCATTAGGTTATGTCGATCAGCTAATGTTACATTGATAAGGTGGGCGAGCTGATGAACAGAATCGTCAATTGTGGGGAGATTTCAGGGCTGAAAACTGAGATCAATGGAATGCCACTGCAACATCAACCCCTGCAACCTACAGCTTCATAGCATTACCATTCACCCCTCCAGAGGACTTCAAAAGCGCCTGAATCAGATCTAACTTTGTGCCGTGAATCTTGTCGAAATGTATAAGAGTGGGGGTCCCTCTTCCAGTTTAACGCGCAAACAAACACCTTCATGATCTTCTCGAATCTCCTACTCGCCTCTGTGGCAGTTGCTGGGGTCATCAAAGTGCCCTTGAAGGGTACACCTGCTCATGGAGAGGCTACTATGGGTCAGATCTACTACCTGGCAGATATTGAAGTGGGCACTCCAGCTCAGCAGGTCAAGGGGTTAGTTTTCGACACAGGATCGGGCCATTTGTGGGTCCCAGGCGCCAACTCCACAGATTGTGTTTCCGGCCAGTGTGGACAGGGCGTGTCTTTTGATATTTCGGCATCCAAGACTTGGCAGTTTGATGGCTATGGTTCTGGCTGGGGAGGAAATGGTATCACAGGCAATGACACCGTCAAGTTTGCCGGTCTGGATGTCGATATGCAGGTCTGGGTGTCTCTGGATACTATTGACGGCAATCGTGGAGTGTTTGGACAAGGTCCATTGAGGGGAGACGATGCTCAGGCAAGTTTTGCTGAAAGTCTGGCAGCTGCAGGCAAGATTCCTCGGTCCATCTTTTCCATCAACTCTGAAAAGCCAATTGGAGTCCACGAGTCATCATCCTCGTGGGATCACGTGATTTCCAATGTCTACTATGGCGGGTTTGATTCCAAAAAGTACGAGGGGCCTTTGACCACGGTCGATCTTGATGACGTGGACCAGGAGTACTACCAGGTGCCTCTTTCGGGATTCAAAGTCGACGGGAAAGAGGTTGAGCAGACGGTCAAACATAGCGTTGTTTTGGATACGGGAGGAATCACTCTGGAGCTCTCAAACTCGACTGTGGGTCAGATCAGTAAACAACACAATGGAGGCTACGACTCGAACGGTTGGTATGTCGACTGTGAAGCCAAGCCGACTCTCGAGTATGTGTTTGGCACGACCTCTGTTCCCGTGGACTTTTCCATCTTCATCAAGAAGGACGATCAGGGCAAGTGTCGATTTCCCGACATTACCATTGCTCCTGACAATCAGAAGACCCTTTTGACCGGTCCTCCCTTGATTTCGCGCGCTTTGGTGATTTTCGACTCTTCTAAACGACAAGTAACGATTGCCAAAGCCAAGTTCACCACGGAGTCAGACATTGTCGAGTTGAGTGGCGATATTCCAGGTGCAGTGGGAGTGACACAATGAGCGGGGTGGCATATTTGGGAAACATCTGGCAAATAAACAAGCGCTATTATCAATTCAGTGGGCCCGGCTCTCTGGGGTAGATGGAGGAGACGTCGAATGAGAGCGTCAATATTGAATTGTAATGATGAAGCTAGACCTTTGATTGTGAAGTTACTTACTGTACACACTGTTCTGTACAGTAGTCGTAGTATCTGAAGACATGGCTCAATGTTAAATTGCTCAAGGACTCAAGCAATCACTACCACTCCACACAGTCCAAACCAAAAGTCAAGGCCTGAAGACTAGAACTAATTCCTCTTCTCACATATTATCGCCAAATGTCAGCTTCAGTCTTCAGCACGCGAATATTGAACTTTTGTACCGATGAGCTGGTCAAATATCGAACGTCGAAATAGCAACCTTCGAACAAATATCAGGTGGCAAAACATATCTTATCCCTCATGCAAATATCGCATACTACTGGAGTATGACTCGTATGTGCATCAAGTGCAGTCTTTTTGCGTACACAAAACCAGGAATAAAGTTTAATACTCGAAAGCTTGTCTTGTGGCAAACACAATACTGCTATGACTATGTTAACGTAGTCTAATCAGATAGGCCAGAGTTGACTATATATAAGAACAGCTTTTTTAACATAACCACGTTACACATAATCACGTGATACAATAGCTACTCTTTCCACTCCATATCATATCATACACCTAACATCCACATCCTATCTTGCAGTTATGCTGCAGTCTACTGTGGCAAAAAAGCTTATGCTACAAAACTCCGGAACCTTCCATGATGTTCTGATAAGACACTGAGGAGTCGTGTTTGTATTTGGAGTGTTAGTTGAGCATTTACTATTGAGTCATTCACGAAATCTCACCTCGGGAGCAACGAAGCGAACTCATCGTAACCATGTGGCGAAATACAGTTCCATTAGATCGATGAGTGTTTAACTCTGATGATACGACTATCCATGGAGATGTGAGTGGTGTGTAGGGTGCTTGGTTCGTGTGTAATACACAACTAGTGTATCAGCGGTCTTGGTAAAACTTCCACTAGCGAGGTGGTTCTTTTCCACCAAAATCGATGGTCATATCTCAGCTCAGTGGTCATATCTCTACTCTCAGTTGAATTCTTTTTCTGGCGATCTACCCATTGTCTCAAACGCCACGCTTTGCCACCAATATCGCCACCTCGGCCGACATATATAAACCCCTCTTCTCCTTCTCTCAAACACCAGGGTCAGTTTCTGGTTACAACCTGAACTGGCCCTTGATCATACTTGTGTGGAAGCGAGGTTGTTCTAAAACTCTTACTGACAACCGGAGACGCCCAGAAGACTCACCCACCAACTCTCAACTTCACTGAGCAGCATGCCCATTTTCAACGGAGGACATGCTGATGGACGTACAGTGGAGACCCCGGGGTTCGCGATGAATCGCCTGCGTGAAACTGGTGTCATTTTATTACCACCGTGCTTCGGCTCCTTCATTGGATTACGGTCTTGGAGATCCTTTTCTGAGATGGGCACGGTGGGAGGATTGTTTGATAGTTTTTCGTTCGTTAGGACAAACACAATCTGTCCTAGCCAAATTTGCAATCTATCAGGATAGGTTGCATTTGGAGACGAGGTTTCAGCTGCATCTTGAAATCCGTCTCCAGTCACCATGTCGTTGATCGACTCTATTTATTTGATAATGAATATGATTGAAAGAAAGTTATAAAGATGATTGTAGAGACCGAACTGGTCAAGTATCACCATAAGTACTTTCGAGTAAACCTCAACGATTTTGTTAAACACTAAATCCTCTTATCTTCGAATGCTAATAGATAGCCCAGAAATAATATAGACAAGCTGAAAGGCTGTTGGACACTCTAGAAGTGCTCAATAAACCTATAAATCAACTCGCAATCTTCATATTCCTATTTTTTCGGCCAAAACTCAGCGCTTTTGTCCTCCCAAATGGCTCCTACCTTGGCCGGGTCCAACGCACTGATGTGGTGGCTCAATGGTAGAGCTTTCGACTCCAGTCTTTCTCGGTTGTAATCGAAGGGTTGCAGGTTCAATTCCTGTCCATGTCAAGTTCTGTGAACTGGCAGTGGAGGAAACAATGTGGGTTTAAGTCCCATAGCTTCAGCTGATCAGTGTATTTTTTGACCCCCACCAAGAGAGAGCTTAGTCAGCTTTGGGGGTGGGGGGTTGAGCTGAACACACATTTGGACTTTAGCTCATGCAATCTACAGCCTGTGTCTAACTATTGCATCTTCAGGAAGTACTGTACAGGTACCGATACCTTTACAATGCTTACTTGGCCAATGTGAAGTATGAAGTTTTAGACTAAGTAATATCTTAGTCTTGGTTGGGTATCCAAGTAATGTTTGCATTTTTACAGGTGATCCAAGAATGAGTTACAAGTACATAAAATTACATCTATTAAAGAGTCACGCACTTTGGGCCTCACCCTGAACCTCTTCGATACTGTCCTTCAAAACTCCCACCATCTTAGTCAACTCCTCTTCGGTAACGGTATAAGGAGGACTCACAATAACATGGTCTCCTTCAAACGAGTCCACACAACCGATACCCTTCAGAAAGTGGACTCCTCGCTTCATTCCGGCCTTGTACACTTTGGGAGAGAAGTTGAGAGATCGGGGAAACGCCTTTTTCGACTCCTTGTCCTGCACAAACTCAACGGACCAGAAAAGACCTCGTCCACGGATATCGCCTACGTTGGGGTTGTCTGACAGCGCTTCCTTGAGCATTTTTTCGAGCTTGAGGCCCAGAACACGGCTTCGCTCGACCAGCTGATCTTCCTTGATGATCTTCTGAAGCTCCAGACCCACGCAGGTAGCAAAAATGTGATCCTGGTACGTCTGGTGTCCTATCACGTGTCCACTTCCGCTCTTGAACACCTTGTCGACCTTTGGAGAGATGAGAACAGCCGCCAAAGGCACATAGCCTCCTCCTAGCACCTTTGCAATGGGCTGCAGGTCTGGTCCCTCGTCCATGTCGTGTTCCCAAGCATGGTACGTTCCACAGCGTCCCATTCCACTCATAACCTCGTCCAGAACGAAAAGAGCGCCATACTTGTGACAAATTTCTCTGCAGCCCTTGATGTAGCCCTTGGTGGGAGGCACGCAGCCCAGAGTCGCTCCAATGACGGTCTCACAGGTGAAACTGATGACGGTTTCGGGTCCCAGCTCCTGAAACTTGGCGTCCAGCTCTTCCAGAAGCTGCAGGGTGTACTCCTCTTCAGTCTGGCCGGGCTTGGCTCCCCGGTAGTAGAAGCAGGTGGACACCTTGTGGAAGTTGGAGGTGTTGAGAACGTCGGCATACGGTTTTCGACGGGACTGGAAACCTCCCAGCGAAAGCACTCCGAGAGTACTTCCATGGTATGAGAAGTGTCGGGAGATGTAGTTGACCCGCTTAGGCTCGTTTTTCTCAACAAAGTACTGCTTTGACAACTTCAGAGTAGCTTCATTGGCCTCACTACCTGAGCCGAGAAAAACGACACTGGAAAAGGCTCCCTCAGGGGACTGTTCCACCAGACACTTTGCGAGCTCGTCTGCGTGCTGGGAACCAAGTCCATGGCTCATAATGTACGGAAGGCCGGCGGCTTGTTGGATTTTGGCAATCACGCGTTCGTTTCCGTGTCCTAAAGCTGCCACAGCTGCTCCTCCACACGCGTCCAGAATGGTTCGCGTTTGTCCATCTTCTTCAATGGTCAGTTCTGTGCCCTTTCCAGCAATTGTTCGGGGCAGAGTAGCGTGTAAGTCTGTTTGAAACACTGACATTGTAGCGGTGGTGTCCAGTGATTTTTCTGTGGTGTGTTTGGGTGTCTGGGAAGGGGGGAATATATATGATCTAGGAATTAGTCACTTTGAGTTGATGTGGAGAAAATAAGCTTTTGTTATCCGATAAGCAAAACTGTATACAAAAGGAAAATCCGAGATAACAATATGAGTCACAGAAGCTGTAATTGAGGGGTTAGAAGTGAAAAATCAGGGAGGTTAATAAAACAACATTGGCTATACACGGCTCTCTAATTTTCCAGTTTCAAAATCCCCTCTTTTCCCTCCAAAATCGCAAAATTTCAAAATGACTCTTTTTGGATCTCCCACGGAACTGTCACTCCGGGAACTCATCCCAGGGCCCGATGGTTTAGTGGTATAATTCTCGCTTAGGGTGTCCTAGGCAATTTGCGAGAGGTCCCGGGTTCAATTCCCGGTTGGGCCCTACCAGCTGAGAAGCTGTTTCTTTTTTTGCCTATTCAATTCCCTTTTTTGTTCGGGTGGTGTTTACTCGTGCTCGTGCTGCTTTGTAGACCGAGCTGTATCATTTTGGTGCTATCAAAACGTCAAAACGTCAAGTGACGCTAATGCACGAAATGGAGCTAATGAACATAAACGGCTCTGTCTGTTCGTGCTTGGATCATGTATCATCTCCAATATGTGTCTGATTCTGACACTCTGACTGACTCATACCATTCATCGAGATAAGAGACAACGAGTAAGCGAGCAATCAATCAGGATGACAGCACTATTGATACCGTGCTCTTTCCTACAGTACAGTGACTGATGCGACCTGTGACTCTAAATCTTCGTGAACCTCAATGTCACCGATATGTTACAGAATCGCTAACAATACGAGAAACTGGAGAGATAGGATAACTGAGACTTGCCCACTGTATGGAATAACACGACAAGTTGATCATTATGTTCCCACAATGCCCTGATGTCTTCTGGAAGCAATTTTTTTCAACCACTCCTCCACTTTCTTGTATGCAATGTCACCTCCCGGAACCCACATTCGCCTGGCTAGCTCAATCGGTAGAGCGTGAGACTCTTATTCCAAGCAATCTCAAGGCTGTGGGTTCAAGCCCCACGTCGGGCTTCTCGATCGTCTACAGGTTCTGTAGCTGTTCTTTTTGCCCGTGGTACGGAGTACATGTTTTTTTCAGTATCACGAGCTCCAACTCACTTCAGATCGAACCAGGACGACTAGAAAGCTCAAACGAGTCAGCAAAACCAAAACAAGTACTTGGACTGTAGTACGAGTACGAGTTACTCGTACTGTACATACCGTAGCAAAAAGAAGAGCCAACACTCCGTGTCGGCAGCCTCCCCCACAGGGGCTCGAACCCTGGACATTTCGGTTGCGGCGCCTCTAGGATTACTAAAAGCCGAACGCTCTACCAACTGAGCTATAGGGGAAATTTAGAGTCACGTGGCGGCGAGGATCTTTTTGTCGGGCCGAATATCGTCCAATAGGGCAAAAAATCAGCTGAAAAGGGTACATTTGGCTTGTTCTTAGTCTTGTGTTGTGTTGTGATGCGTAAACACGTTTGGTGTACCGCTGTTTGGTATTTGATGGAAGAAGCACAAAATCCGTGAGCTAGCAGCAGGTACAACTCACGGAACTTGGGAACGTTCAAGAATACACCTGCTCGATATCT
Source organism: Yarrowia divulgata (assembly GCA_900519045.1). Taxonomy (NCBI): domain Eukaryota; kingdom Fungi; phylum Ascomycota; class Dipodascomycetes; order Dipodascales; genus Yarrowia; species Yarrowia divulgata. The sequence continues at coordinate 558,112 of ULGQ01000009.1, forward strand.
AATAATACATCTATTGTAACATCTATATGTCTTCTAAATGGTCTGGGCCTTGTAAGGGACGGTGTTATCAGCGAAAATGTCCTTGCACTCGATGATTCGCAGTTCACACTGCTTCATGCTCTCTGCGTTGCCAATTTCGCCTCTCTTGATCCCCGACTTTCGGGCCTCTGCATCTGTTTTCTTGAGAATCTGTTGCACCACACCCAGTACTTCTCCAACAGCAACTCGCAGAGGGTCTGAAACAGGCTTGAGAGTGTGGTAAGTGTAGAATCTGTCTGACAGCAGGGCTGCAAAGATGTCTCCGGTGCCGGTGAAGTACGAGTTGATCTTGCTGAACTCGTAGATGTATGTTTGGGTCGATCCGTCTGGCCCCATGGTGGATCCTGCCGAGTAGAGGATGTTGTCGTTATCAGAGAAGGACAGCGACGAAATGGCCACGTAGGGGGTCTTGTAGGTGGTGTGGAATGCTGTCAGCGCCTGTTTGAGCGTTTCTCGGTCCGAGATCTTGACTCCGGTGAGAAGTTCAGCTTCAAACTGGTTAGGAGTCACCAGAGTCACTTTTCCGCTCTTGAGAATGTCCTGGTACACGGGGATGGTCTTTTCCGACACGTACATGCGTCCCGCGTCGCCCAGAACCGGATCCAACAGCCAGATCAGCGAGGGGTTGTTTGTTTTGAGATCTTCTCCAACCTTTCCGACCGCCTCCACCCCTTCTTCTCCAGGCACGTATCCGGTGAGCAGAAACTCGTACGACAAGTTGGCGAGCTTCAGACCCTCGTAGACGTCGAGGATCTCCTGGGCAGACGCCTTGGTGCCCTTGACAGACCCGTATCCCGTGTTGTTTGAAAAATGCACAGTGTTGAGAGCATCCACTTCCCAGCCCAGGCACTGCAGGGGGAAGGTTGCTGCCTTGTTGCCGACATAGCCATGGACCACGTGGGACTGGATCGCAAGCAGGTGTTTCATTTGCGGTTGTGTTTGTGTACAAGTCGGTGTGATGATTTGAAAGATCGAACATTTTAGTGCTTATCGGCAGATACTGTCTCAGCTGCACGGAACCTTGTCTTGCTGGGAGAAACGTGGTGTAAGTAATTAGTATGTAGAGTTGTAAAGGTTGTTTTGTTCTCAACTAGGAGCTGACTAAAAGTACCAGAAATGAAGTACCATAGCTCCACAGCATCACACCTATACGGTAGTCAGGCTAATAGTCTGCAACAGCCACCCGTCGAAAATGACTTAGGACGAGTAGCCTTTGTACTACAAGTAGTGTGTAATATTACTGACTGGAGTCACCCCATACCTCATTGATGCCTTTCGCTTATGCAGGTGATATAATTGGGTGTGTCAAAAACAGATTTAAAGGTGCTGGTCAGATAGGGGAGAAGACATACATTATACCTCAGAAGGAGCAACTAAAATAACCAAAGATTTTCCGGGCTCAAATCAATTTCAACTGATTTAATATCGATTTCTTCAAGATTCTCCATCAGCATGTTCCTCGCCATTAACTTTCATGCACGAGCTAAATTAATCAACGCGCAACACGTTGTTCTGAACATCACCAGACACAACCTACAAGTACAACCACACAATGTCGCTAAGAGGATTGCAGCTCGATTATCCGCTGTTTGTGGCCGAGTTTCTCGACAAGGATCACGTGATCGTCGGCGGAGGCGGTGGAGAGGGAAACCACGGTATCCCCAACAAGCTGGTGAGTATTGCTGGAAGGTGGTTCGACTTTGGAGCGATATTTGACGCAGGTGTCGATTGAACGACTTCAGCTGAGCTAATTGTGCGGCTTAATTGGTACCACGTAACATCAGATGGTTGACGTGCTTTCCTCGACAGTTCCATGCTCCGACAGTCTGGATCATACCTCGCACAACTAACTCCAGAGTGTCATCAAAGTCAAGGGACCTGACGAGCCCAAGAAGATCTCGGAAATCGTGCTGTCGAAAAAGGAAGACAATCCCACGAGTTTAGCCATTTTCGACAAAAACACGATTTTCGCCGGCGTCAACAGCAACAGTGAAACGCTCAAGAGCGGCAAAAACCAGCATTTGCGAGCCTTCTCGCTCTCCGACGACAAGGAGAAATGGAGCGAAACCACGTCAGCACAGGTCTTTGAGGACGTGGGCATTCTCGACTACCAGAAGGGCGCTCTTGCGGTCCCCAAACACAAGTCTGTGATCATCAGTAACTCCACTGCTCCTGGATACGTGTACTCCGTCGATGCCAAGGACCACGCCGTCAACTTCAAGGAGAAGATCGAGGGCGAAATCAACAGCATTTCTCTGTCTCTGGACGAGTCCAAGTTTGTCTACGCGACTGACAAGAATCTGGTCATTGCTGATTCCGCCGACGGAAAGCACATTTTCAACTCCGAGTCCATCCAGGGCGAGACCTTTTCGCGGGCCGCCTTTCTCAAGTCTTCGGCCGTGGTGGCTGCTATTGCCGTCGGAGCCAAGGACGGTATCAAGCTGGTCAAGATGCACGGCGAAAAGTTCGAGGAGGTGTCGTTCAGCTCGTACAAGAACCTCAAGAAGGTGACTGCCCTGGCGTGCTACGACAAGTACATTTTCACTGCCCACCAGGATCTCAGTCTGTCGATTTTCTCGGCCGAAAACCTGCGTCTACTCAAGTCTTACAAGGAGGCCCATGAGTTTGCCATCACCCGGGTCGCTCTTAACGAGGATGAGACCATGGCCATTTCCGTGTCTGCCTCCAACACTCTTGGAGTGATTGACATTCCTGCGGACGGAAACTTTGGCGGCAACAAGCTGTTCGACATCATCATTCTGACCATTCTGATTCTGTTTGTCGCCATTGCTTACCAGAAGATTGTTGGATCCCGTCAGTGGTAATTAGTAGTGTATATATGTCAGAATTGTATTTATGAAAAAGAGACAACGTGGAACCAGTTTCATCAGTATTGCATTTGTTTTGTATATCCTTTTCTTTGCCTGTCAATCGAAGCTTTAGTCAAATGTAGCGAGTCGACACTCCTAGTCTTGGTTTCTCCTCGTCTTGACTCCTCACCTCACACGAAGAAGAAGCCGTTGCTCCGTATACCTGCCCCAAGAGTCGTCAAACTCCCTCCAGGTGTCGTCAAACTTCCATATCTCAGCCTTGTCCCATGCCCTGTCGAACCAGTCGAGAAAGTCCTCCGTGTGAGAGACCTGGGCTTCAGTCTGATGAGCTGCCCGAGTCTGACGAACTGGATAGTCTTGGGACTGGCGCAGACATCTAAGCTGGTTGTGAGCAACGACTCTTCTCAGTGACGTGTCCTTGTCAAAACCAGAAGTGTTTCTGGAGACTCGGACGAGACTTGGAATCTTTAGGCCTGTCCAGAGAGTGGGTTTCTTCTGGACCCAGGTGTATCTCGTGAAGGTATCTGTGTCGTCGTTTACCAGCGTGACATGGGTATCTCTCATTGTGTCTGTTGCTGTGGAGACTGTTGTGACGGTTGAATAAGAGTAAGAGTTGCAAACATTGTTCATCACTTAAACAAGACGAACAGTAAATAGAGTGTTACAATTCAGCACCCTAGAAAAGCTCTGACATAACAACAAAGGGACATTGTCATCGGGCGAATTTGGAATCAGTAAAGTAAGAGGCGGCTTAAAACTCAAACACACGTTTTATCCAGTTTGAACCGAAATTCCGCGGAATTTTGGCGCTTCCCGCTCCCTCAAAACTCACGTCCCCAACCGGGATCTTCAATCTTGGGCGTCTGGTGTAGTTGGTTATCACATGCGCTTAGCATGCGCGAGGTCCCCGGTTCGATTCCGGTGTCGTCCAAAGGAGCTTCTGGCTCTGCTTTTTTCTTCCCCTTTTTAGTTCCTGTTATTCAGATATATTTCTGGCCACATCATGGAGTCAAGGAGGTTGTCTCGGACATGAAACTCAAATTGTGCCTGGAGTTCTGGACCGAATCTGGAGGTCATTGATGTTATTTTGACGTGCTGAAGGAGGCGGTTTCACTGACGATATTCTCGTTTCAGTGAGCTTGCTACGTCTGGCACATCAATGGTTTCTATCTCGTTGTCAAAATAAGGTGATCTCTCTTCAACGCCGGCGTTTTCAAAAGTGTAGTGTATATTGTAAGTACATGCATGCATTCTATATGTCTTAGGAGACGACCTGGAACTCCTCAGTCTCGTTCCTTTTCGTTTCCACCTCCTTCTCCTGTTGTTCATCCTTCTGCCCCTCTCTTTCCTGCTTCTTTTTGAGAATCGACTTCCTTGCCTGTTCGATCAAATAGTCGTAGTCCTCCTTGTGTTTCTGGACCCACTGTCTGTCGTCAATGTTCTTGATGGTCATTTTCGCCGGTTGCGCGTTTTCGTTGGCAACCACGGTGGTTTCCCATCGTCTCAGATCCTCCTTGATCTCACTTTTCAGCCGTGGCGTCTTGTTGTCAACATTGGCGTTCCATAGCGTCACCCACTCGTCGTAGCGTCGAAACAGAGCCTGTTTCGAACCCGAAGTAGACAGCCCTTCATCCTGCAGCTTGCGACGCACATTAACAAGACTCTCTGAAGCCTGGTTTACCCGCTGGATTTTGCGCAGAGGCTTGGTCTTCTTCTTTGTGCCCAGCCAGTTGCCTCCGTTGACAGCTCCGGTATCGTTGCAGTTGTTGTCAAGATGTCTGTTGATTGCTGCTCCTGGAAGCATGGCCTGACAAACAGGACACTCGACCTGGATGTCGTCTGAAGAGTCGACGTTTTCTGTGTAGTTCTGGCGCGTGCGTTTGCGGCCCGATCGACGTCGTCCATCGTCCAGATCGGGACTGCTGGGCAACAACTCCACCATCTCTGGAGGCGGCTGTTTTGCTACCTCCTTCACAACACTCAGTATGGTTGCTCTGTGGGCGCTGAAATGCTCGACAAGCGTCTCGACAGTCACATTTTTGCGCAGCTGCGAGATCTGCTGCTCCTGCATACACGTGGGGCATCTCTGGCTGGTGTTGGTGAGATATCGCTGGATACACAGGGAGCAGAAGGTGTGTCCACAGCCGGTGATCATGGGTGCGGTGAAGAACTCTTTGCAGATGTGGCAGCGCAGCGTTTCGTCGATGTCTTTGAGTCCGCTGAGCTTGGAGTCGATCCAGTCGCTTGGATCGGGAATGTCGCTATTCATGGTGGAGATGTTTTTCTGTCGCGGTTCAGACGAAGTTTTACGCGTTCATGCATGTTAATGGATCTGAGTTTATTTGGGGGCGCACATTGAATCTGCATTAAGCTGTATTTATTGGATTAATGGGAGTAAAAGAGAGATATTGGTGAGTAAATAAAATAACAACACAAGAAGTGAAAAAACACGAAAAGCGCGACGTTTCTGTATGGTACTCGTAGTCGCGGCTAGTATGTGAACGCGCCAAAATTCAGATACTTTTGACACCACCTAACCATGACAATACTTATTGTGCTATAGTGCTCCCCCCTATTCTTATCAGAGTTATCGTGCTAATGTGGAAAATAAAGAGCACCAATAATTATGGTGGTTGTAAACAAACAAACATCTCAATACTTTCTCGTTTGCACAGAACATCAACACACGGCACATTTGCCCCATATCACAAACACACACCCTACCCGTCAATCTGACAGGTACGCACGCGACTAAGCTCAAACACTCTCGCCAAAACACCATCTTCACAGCCCCTAACACACCATCCATGAACCTGATCTCCATCTACGAACTGGCAGGCTGTGCGCTGATTCTGGCCTTCTACAGGGCGTATCTCAAAAACCTACCAAACATCGAGTATCGCATGACCCGCGCAGAAAAGTTGAACAAAGTGCAGCTGATTCAGAGATACATTGATCGAATCGACCATGAGATCTTAGAACCCTGTGAAGAGCTCCAGAAATCGCTGAGAAACCTGGTTCAAAAGTACACGCCGAGAAACGACGCCAGAGAGCCCACAGTCGTCATTCCTATCCCCAAGAGACACAGAAGAGTGAACCCCAGACTGTTTAGATACACCCCTAGGGGCAAGGTGTTTGTGAGAGTGTATCGAGACGACAAGGCTCAGAGATTGAGTCCTCAGAAGCTGCCAGAGCAGGCAGAAGAGCCGCTGTTTGAGGTTCCACAGTTTGTGAACCAGAACCAACCGACTCCGAACCAGCCTCTGAACCAGAATCAACCGACACAAAGATGGCAGCCACAACACTGGAAGCCACGAAGCTGGCAAAACCGGCAGACACGAAGCTGGCAAAACCGTCGGTCACTCAACCGACAGACACAAAACCAGCTGGAGGAGGACGAGTTTGACATGACCAACGCCAAAAAACTCAACAAGTTTGGTGTCAACTCCAGCAGAGACCCTTATTGGCATCCTCAGCCGAGACATCCTCTCAGCTCTGTGGATTGTAACAAAGCCACCAGAAGGTATCCGGCCAGTCTTTACCCTGACCTGAAGCCGAACTCTGAGTTGAAGCCGAACCTCGAGTTGAAGCCGTACCGAATTGAAGGCGAATCTTGAGCTGAAGCCTCAGAAGGTCAACCAAGCGATAATAAAAGTACTGTAGTTATAATGAATGTGATTCGAATGTACCAGAAAAGGTACGTACAGTTCTTTTGCTGTAGTCTACAGTCTTCTACAAAGGCTTATTTATCATGATTAATTACGGACATTAAATACCTGCCAGGTGGACCTAAACACCCCAACAGGTATACATTCATAAGGGTGTTGTCAGCTACTGCTTCTTGAAGTAGCCAACCGTAGTCTGGGCAGGAGCAGGAGTGGACGATCGTGAAACAATGACCGCCAGCACCCACTGAGGTAGCCACAGCCCAAACAGCACCTGCCAGGTCCACACCTGGTTGCCTCTCAGAGACCACAGCAGCATCTGCAGAATGTCGAGGGGCGACGTTTTCAGCACGGCGCCAACACCAGCCAGCCAGACCCAGGGGCATGTGATGATGAGAATCAGCAGGTTGCTCTTGGTGTGGGCGGAGCCGGGTCGGATGAAGTTGAACGCCACGGTCAGCAGCCCCAGAACCATCGCCAGGGAAAAGTTGATGGTGGCCAGAGCGGTGGTGACAAGACCGTGCAGCAGCAGAGAGATGGCCAGAGTCACATTGGGCTCGGCAGGCGAGCTGGCAGGGTGAGGAGGACCCGAAGGGGCAACCACTGACAAGATGGGCAAACAGGCACTGATGATGAACAGAGACGTGAGAACGGGGCCCACGGCAGTGGAGGGCACCACGGTCAAGACTCCTCCAACCGTAGTACATGCTCCAAAGACGGCAATGATGGTGAAGAAGGATTTCACCAGCGAAGTGGATCTGTTGGGCTTGGTAGCGTACAGATAGATGGCTGTCAGGGGGAAAGAAGCGCACACAAGCACTGCACCGGGAAGATAGGTTCCGATGGACACGAACTTTGTGGGCGAAAGCAGCAGGTAGAAGAAGAAGGACTGGTGGAAGTGCTCCAGCAGGTTGTTGATGGATCTCAGGGTGCTTTCTGCCATTCGGCCAAAGGTCGTGATATCAAAGGGTCCGTTGGTTCCTCGGGCTCGCAGGGTGATGGCGTCGATTCTCCAGCCGGAAAAGGCCTCGGAGCCGGGACTGTTGCTGATTCCGGTGGTCAGCTGCCGGGTCATTCCGGACAGCATGATCTTGAGCCGGTTGGCGTATCTGTTGAACACGTCCATCTGCTGGTTGCCGAAAAACTCCTTGAGCGACGCAGGCATGTGCTTTTTGACAAAGCTCTCGTCGGTTTCGGTGATGCCCTGGATCACGGTGGCCAGGTTCTCTGTGCTTGCTGCAATCACCGCCGTGTTGATGAGATCCAGGTTGGGCAGCTGGCCGTTGAGACCCTCGTAGAAGACCTCCATGAAGTCAAAGTGCTCGCTGGAGCCCTCGGGGTAGTCCAGAACAACGGCTCCTTCAATGGCTCCTGCCGTGAGGGCCAGACTGGTATGGTAGGCGGTGACCCAAGAACGCAGAGCAAAGCCAGAGTCGCTGGGGATCACAAAAACAATGTTCTTGCTCCACACACTCCATCGCTTGAGGTACTTGGCAAGCGCAATCAACACACTGATGCCGCCAATGTTGTGCTCTCCGTCCTGGTTGATCCAGGGAGCCACCAGAACCATGGCCTCGGCATTATCTCCTCGCGGAGCATGCATGACGCCGTAGACGTTGGTGCCGTTGTACGACTCGGAGAAATGGTCGACGGACCACTCGTGCAACGACGTCTTGAGCCCGATATCGGCCAGAAATCCAATCACATGCGCAATCCGCTCCTGCTCACTGATATGGCCGTCCGCCTCCGAATTGACAATCGCCTGAATCTCGTTTTTGTAGGCCCGCACGTGGTTCCACTCACTTTCGCGGAAATGCGTGTGTGCCTGGCCTGGAAGCAGCGCGTTCTCACTGACATAGGTGTATCGATATTGGCCGTCCAGAGGCAACACCGCCATCCAGAGCGCTCCAATCACGCTGACCAACAGCGACAACAACGGCAGCCAGCCAATGATCTTGTCCCGCAGTCCCAGCCGACTTGCCACTTGCGTGAGTTTTTCAAACAGGCCCATTGTTTGACTGTGTGTGGTTGGTTGTACAGGTGGTAGTTGGCCATGAGCCTACATACGTGGTGGGATTATGCATGTCGTGTCGAAAATTGACTTTGACGTAGATTTCGTGTTGGGAGAGGCGGATTCAGAAGATAAAAGCGTGAGGATGGTCTTGGGACGTGGATGTGAGTGATCCGTCCAAAAACGCACTGCTTAGTCAGCGACACGTGACTTATTCCGCTAGTTCTGTCGCTCCAAACAAGGTTTGAAATTCATCCCCCCGGCAACCTGGCCGAGCGGTCTAAGGCGCCAGGTTAAGGCTAACACCTTAACGAATATCCTGGTCTCTTCGGAGGCGAGAGTTCGAATCTCTCGGTTGTCATTTTTTTTGCTTGGACTTGCTAATTACACATGTGTATGCAGAGCGGACATCGGTTAAAGTCTATTTTATTTTTCTTTTCTTTTTTGCTGTACCTGGTAGCTCCCCGACCACGGAGCGGGAGCAGGAAACTTTCGTAATTAGGTCTTCTCTGTGGAGCACCATTACTAATGTGATTTGGGGACTATGGAAGGCTGTGGAAGACAGACGAACAAGGATCTCCGTAGTCCGCTTCGCTTAGAGGTATTTGTCAGCTGGGCGGTCTTGTGTCACCGTTGCAGCACCTTTTAGATTCTCTACCAACTGCTTCCACTTTCCCGTCATGTCGCGTAAAAGCTTGTTCATTACTAACAGGGTCTGATCTAGCGGAGATAACATTGTGTCGACGGGATTAGCGCCAACGGCAAAGATTTTGGAATTTTTGACAGCAAGCGAGAAGAACTTGATTACTTGCTGAGAGGTCGAGTAAGCCGGAACTACTCGAGTTTTCTCTCCTCTGTCTGCGCACTTACTGATGCGGGCATTTGTAATGCCCACCCCGATTTGCTGCCAGTCTCCACCTTAAGGGACGGTTTTGCAGGATCGCTTTTCATTTTGGAAGCTTGGCTGCGTGTGGTTGTCGTCTTGGCAAAGTCTCTTTGAAATCACATTACGCTTTTCTGCAAAACCCGCCGCCCTGTTTTATCCCCATTGGAAACTCTTTTGCGCAGGGCTGACAAATATATATGCTTTCCAGCAAAGGAAATCGGAGAAGGAGAGATAGAGTGCGTGGTTATAATGAGCCCGAGATCGTCCTTTTCCTCCATACAACAACCCGCTTAACAACCAACAGGCACAAATATGGACACAGCGTTCTCACAACTGCTCAACTTCGCCTCTAGAGGGCGACTGTTTGCCTATCCCGAGGAGCAACCCGGATTCCAAGCGCCCACCCAGTTCTGGCACGGCCCTGAACACTCTCACGAACATGAAGACGTTGAACGTGGACTGGAAGACGCCTTTGATGGTATAGATGTGGAGCCCAACCGTGGTAACCATGACGATACTCCGCTGGAAACCTCTGATACTTCTATCGTCAACAACAAAGAGAGCATAGAGAAAGAAGCCGGATCAAACGGTGAACTCATTGTGGGGTGGTATGGACCTGATGATCCCGAGAATCCCCAGAACTGGACGTCGTCGAAGAAGTCTTTCATTGCTGGACAGGTGCTCACTCTGACCTTTTCCGTCTACGTGGGATCGTCCATCTACACTCCTGCTCTTCCTGAGATCATGGAGCATTTCCACATCTCTCAGACCGCCGCTCTGGTTCCTCTGTCCGTGTTCGTCTTTGGCTACGGTATTGGACCCATTGTCTTCTCTCCTCTGTCCGAGCACCCTGCCGTGGGCCGAATGTGGATCTACGTCATCACCCTGCTCATCTTTGTGTGTCTGCAAGTCCCCACCGCTCTGAGCCCCAACATTGGTTCTCTCATCATCCTGCGTTTCCTCGGTGGAGTCTTTTCTTCCCCTGCTCTGGCCACCTCTGGAGCCACCTTTGGAGATATCTACCAGATTGCATACATTCCCTTTGCTCTTGCTCTTTGGGCCATTTCCGCCATTTGTGGACCCGTCTTTGGCCCCGTGCTGGGAGGTGTGTTTGCACAGGTTCTCGGCTGGCGATGGACCTTCTGGATGCTTCTGTGGATCTCGGGTGCTTGTCTAGGAGTGCTCTTCTTCTTCTTCCCTGAAACCTCTGGAGCAAACATTCTCTACCGACGAGCTAGACGACTGGAGAAGCTGACCGGAAAGAAATACACTACTGCCGCTCAACAGGAATGGGCCACCAAAAAGGCTTCGACCGTGGCCTACGACATTCTGCTCAGACCCATCCTCATCACCTTCACTGAACCCGTTGTGTTTGCCCTCGGCCTGTACATTGCTCTTCTGTACTCTACCCTCTACAGTTGGTTCGAGGCCTTCCCTATCGTGTTCACCGAAATGCACGGCTTCAACACCATTGAATCTGGTCTCGCATACCTCGGTCTCATTGTGGGAGGCTTCGTTGGAGTCGGCGCCTACCTGCCCATCATCTACGTCAACTTCACACGTCCTGTGCTGCAGGGCAACTTTCCTCCAGTCTCCATGTTCATGAAGCTGTGTCTGATTGGATCCACCATCTTCCCGGCTGCCCTCTTCTTCTTTGCCTGGACTTCCCACAAGTCCATCCATTGGATCGTGCCCATTATTGCCTCGGGTATGTGCATCATCGGAATGGTCTTCATCTTCCAGACGGTCTTCAACTACCTGTCGGGCTCCTACCCCAAGTACATTGCCTCGGTGTTTGCAGGCAACGGTCTGTTCCGAGCCTTTGTGGCTGGAGGCTTCCCTCTGTTTGCCCACCAGATGTTTGTCAAGCTGGGTCCCCACAACTTCCCCGTTGGATGGGGAACCACCCTGGTCGGATGCATTGGAGTTCTCATGGGTCTCATTCCTCTGGTTCTCATCAAGTGGGGCGACAAGCTCAAGGGATCTTCTCGATGGGCTTAAGTGATAGAATATTTATATAGAACAATTAATAATGGTAATTAGATTGATTTTGGCAACTGTAGATGGAGCGATAGGATAAGCACCCACCTGAAACTAATTACAGCTGTGTGTCTTAGGTTACTGTACCTGCAGTATTAGCATAAGTAAATATGTCGCCAACGGTCCGAAAGAGTGGATGGAAATAAGGTTCAATTTGCCACCCTATATGAATAACCTTATTTTGTGCTGAAGGGTAAGTTGTATTAGCTTTACGATATACACTCTTATTGGGGTTGATTCCGAAGGGTGCTACCGTTTCACTCGTATCACTTGATGTGTTAGGTGAAGGTAGTAACCCCTTGGGATGTATTATTACGACATACTTGTGTATCCCTAACCCCGTAACCTGTACAGAGCCTTTTATTGGTTAGAGGTGCAATGAGGCCGAACTTCCCGATTAGGGAGTTCAGGGCTAGGGTGCTTATCGATCCGTGTATTCTCCAACATTTTGTTACTAGAGGCCGTTTTCACACGTGGCCATTCAATTCTCATAGTGTCAAAATCTTGAACACAAACTAGTTCAGAGCATCACAGTAGCAGCTCCACTTGATATTGTAATCACATCGTCACACGTGATCACAGCAGCAGTGTCTCAGATCTCCCTCTCTTTCTGTGATCGATGTTAGTTTGCCACTAATGCAATTGCCATCGCACTATAGTCCCGGCTAGCTTAGAACCCAATCTGTCTAAACAGGTACCAGCATAGCATGATCTAATCCCATAAGCGACACCCAAATCTCGTTGATCGTACCAGTTTAGTCAGCCTGGTTTAGTCATGCCAGCAATAGATGCTTCGAAATCAGATCTGTCTCAAAGCACCGGATCGTCTCCGCCAGAGCGGGTGAGAAAAAGTTGACATAGGATCTCTGAGAATAACTGCCAATTGTACAATGTCCCGGAGGCCAAGTGAACAGTCGGCGAATGAGCTTTTCTACCTCTAAATCGTTCGCGGCAAGGATTTGAACAGCTCTACGATGCAGATCTTTGCACTGAGCTATGAAGAGCACAATCCACAGTCGGCGACGCCTAAAAAGCCATGTTTTGATCGTAGGCGTACTCCAAATCATCAGTGGTAGAAGTAGTAGCTTCAAGCGGCCAGTTTCTAAGTATTTTTTTTTTTTTTTTTTT